>OY720457.1:24333669-24481169 GCA_963082715.1 Harpalus rubripes
ATATATTTAATATTAAGAAACCCATTTGGATGTCATAAAGTACTTCTTTATGACATCCAAATGAGTTTCATAAAGTACTTATTAACCAACCGAAATTGAAATTCCTGGACATTAATTTTTTGAAAAAATGACCAAAATTTAAAAAAATACTATAAAATACACGTTTCATAAGACATTTCAACTCACTTGTACCCTTAGAAAACTCGCGGCAAGCCGCTCGTTTCTAGGAATGACGCGTGCGCTAAAATCATGTCTTATGAAACTTGTATCTTAATGTACTTTTTTCTGTCCTTGTTATTGATTTTGTTCCATTGTTCTTATATTTTCCTTTCAAGAAATTAATAAAAATGTAAGTAATCATCTGGTTTTTTTTCTAGATGAAACATGTTTTGTACATCTTTGTGTCACCGTCTTATAAAGTACGAAGAGAAAAAAACAATTTCATTTAATGACATAATCATCTTGAATTTCTTCTAGGTTAACAGAAAAAACTAATTTCAAGAAATGTCGTCATTTATATATAAAACAAAAAACAAACTATAATATAAAAAAATAAAAATTGATAAATTATAAATGTTAGGTTACCTACATACATATAAAAACGAGAAAAACTAATTTGATTTAATTATCACCGAAAATTCTTATTAATAAATAAAAAATTGATAAAAGTGTAAATGCTAGATTATTATTAATAAACGTAAAAAGGAGGAAAACTAATTTTACACAAATTATAAAAATTAATTTTAAATATTTTCTTAACTTAAGTAATTGTCACCGAACGGAAGATCATTGGAAAAACTGAATGTGCAAAATGCAAAAATATAAATGATAAAAATATAATTGTCAGGTAATTAATAAACAAATAAAAGAAGAGAAAACTAGTTTCACACAAAATATTAAAAATTGTATCTTCTTCATTTAATTGTTATAGAATGATGTTATTAATATAAGGACACATTATAAAGTACATAAAAAAGAGAAATTCTAATATGACAGAAATTATAAAAATTGATCTTCAATATTTTCTTGGTTTGTGTTTTTTATATTTATATAATTTAGTTATTAATAAGCAAGAAACACTACAAATTACATACAAAGAGAAAATATGAACAATTATAACAAATTTAAAAAAACATTCATGTATGTACGTTGAATCTTTTCACTATATTTCTGTTACCAAACGTTAGTTAATTAATATAAAAACACACGTGCAAAAAGAATGATAACAATGTAAATTAATAGTAAATGTAGAGAATTATGTTTAACTTCTTCTCTGCCGCCGACGTATATCGTACAAAGAAAAAAAAACAATTTATTTTAATGAAAATAACTTCTTTAATCCGTCCTCCATTTCTTAATTCTTGAATTCGTCATCAATATAATTTAATCATCTTGAATTTTTTCGTGTGATGCAGGTGCTGTTTGTATGGATTAGTGTGGTGGTTGTTGACTATTAGACAGGGCGTCTTGTTGTAATCTGCCATTTGATCCTTCGTACTTTCACATACAGAACAGAGATGGTCCTTCCTGAGAGAAGAAGTAGTGTACTTAAGAAACGGTGTGTTTGCAGTATACGTAGGTATTGACGGCTAAGGTAAAACGTATCCGGGATAAAACCACAAAAATACGTAACTAGTTGCTCTTAATAGAAAGATACCGTATTCCAGTTTCAAATTGCCAATCGGCAGTAGGTTTATCGGTATACACTTCAAATCAAATTAAAAAGAACGTATAAAGGAATCATGATTCACTCGAGGTACCTACGTCGTTATTTTCTTCTTCATTAATGACCGAAGAAAGGATAACAAATTATGAACAAATTATAACAGACAAAATAGAAAAAAATATTCGTGCAAGTCTTTTCGTTGAAATTTTACGACTCATTTTTGTTACCGAATGTTAGTTAATATAAAAAAAATCTGATGTGGCCAGCACATTACCTTCCGTCAGTTCTATGTATTTTGTACAAATCTCATACGGAAAGTACCTTGCTAAATTAAATATTCTATTTCTTGTACATTACCTTCCGGCAGTTGCATGTATTTTATGCAAATTTCTTACAGAAAATTATTATTTTGTGACGTTCTCTATATACAGTGTAATGTATCTGCAGAAATAAAAGATTCATTATTATTATTATTATTATTATTATTATTATTATTATTATTATTATTATTATTATTATTATTATTATTATTATTATTATTATTATTATTATTATTATTATTATTATTATTATTATTATTATTATTATTATTATTATTTCTTGTACATTACCTTAAAGCAGTTGTATGTATTTTATACAAATTCCATACAGAAAGCAAAAGATCCTATATTTCCAGTAAAATTATAAGATAAACACACTATGTCAATTTCACTTGACACTGACATCTTTCAATCAGAATTTTCTTAATATAGTAGTTGTTTCCATAGCTATGGCTACTTTATGAAATTTAATTTCTTTATAATTTTTTAACTCTATATCCATTTAATATTAAATATAAAATGCAGTCAAATCGTATAGAGAATAAAATATTCTTTAATATTTATAATAACATCAAATGTGAAAAAATTATATTTAACATAGTTTTTTCAAGAAAAACTGTTAAAATCTTCAAATGATGGTACTTCCGGTTGACCAATTGTAATCAAAATCTAATCAGCTCTTCATATGGATGTAACGAAGAAGTATACGAAAAAATTATAATTTTTGTAACTGTAGTATTAGAGTTATCGCAGACGAAAATTTTGTTACACACACACACACATCCACACACACACACATACACACACATCCACACATACACACACATCCACACACACACACACACACACACACACACACACACACACACACACACACGCACGCACGCACGCACGCACGCACGCACGCACGCACGCACGCACGCACGCACGCGCGCACACACACACACACACACACACACACACACACACACACACACACACACACACACACACACACACACACACACACACACACGTATCCCAATTCTCTGAAGTTATCTTGAACTTTTTCGTTATATTTTTGTTACCGAATATTAGTTAATGTAATAAAGTGCAAAAAAGGAATGATAAAAATGTGAATGCTTTTATCTCTTCTTCAACATATTTATAAAAAACAATTAGTAGTAAATGTAGGACGTATTTATGTCAACGAATATTAGGTTATTAAAAAGAAAGAAAAAAAAAACAATACGCTGTACATAAAAAAAAGTAAAAACGTAAATTTTAGGTTATCAATGACCATATACAAATATATGAAAACAAATTATGAAGAAATTATAAGAGATAAAATGCATGTCTTTTCGTTGAACTTTGTTGCTATATTTCTTTTACCGAATAATAGTTAATTATTATAAAAAACACGTTAAAAAAATAAACATGTAAATGCGTTTTCAATAATTTCATATTTAACTTCTTCTAGGATAAACTTGTTTTGTAAATTTTTATGTGGCTGTCTTATATCGTACAAGGAAAAAAATAGTATATTATGTTATTAGGAGTAGAAAGCGGTCTTTGTGTGTTGAACCCAGCTATTGCGGCCGAGGCGCTAGCCGAGGCTAGGCAAGCTGGGTAAAACACAAAAAGCGCGTTCTACTCCGAATGACATATACTATTTTTTCTTCAAGTGTTTCAAAGATTTTTTGACATTTTTTTGGAATTTTTTAATAGTAGTGTTTGCAATTTCAGCCAAAGCTGGCTGTGTACACTACAAAACAAAAACGATACAACTGTCAAATATCAATTTTCAATATAAACTGTGTTGCTGTGACGACTGCCGCCACCAGCGGTGAACTAAGACTAACATTTTTTTACTAGTACAACAATAACAACATTTTTGTACTAGTAAGACAATGAATATCTTCTATAGTGTGTGTACAGTAGCATAATATGAATATTATAATACGCTTGAAGAAAAAACAATTTAATTTAATAAAATAAAATAACTTCTTTTAACGCGTCCCCCAATTCTAGTGTTTGTATTTTTCTTGAGTTCGTTTTCAACGTAATGTAATCATCTTGAATTTCTTCGTGTGCAGGTGCTGTTTTTATGGAATATTGTGGTAGTTGATTATTAGACTGGACGTCTAGTGATGATAGTCTGCCGTTGGATCCTTCGTACTTTCATATATAGAACAGAGATGGCCCTGCCCGAGGGGTGAATTTTTGATTCTGATTTTTTTTACATTGTTCTTGTATTTTGTTTTCAACAAATTAATAAAAAAATGTAGGTAATCATTTTGAATATCTTGTAAGTTAAACTTTTTGCGTATATTTTGTCATAAAAAAATATAAATTCTAGGTTATTCATATACATAAAAAGGAGGAAAGCTAATTTCAGAATTTCACACAAATTATAAAAAAATTATTTTGAATATCTTCTTAACTTATGTAATTGTCACCAAATGATACGTCGATTAACAGAACTATATATTAGTTTGACACAAAATATAAAAAAATGTATTTCCGTTTAATTGTTACTGAATGTTAGGTCATTAATACAAAGAAACATTATATCATGCTCAAAAAAATATAGATGTGAAGACATAAAGAAAAAATTTAATATTACAAAAATTATAAAATTTGATCTTGAATCTTGGTTTGTGAGCTTTATATGTATGTCACCGAATATTTGATTATTATTATTAAGAAAAAAAAACTATACAATTACATGCAAAAAAATAAAAACGTAAATGCTAGGTCATTGTCATATATGACCATATACAAAGAAAAAAATATATTATGAACAAATTATAACAGACGAAGTATAAAAAATTTCGCTATATTTTTGTTACCGAATATTAGTTAATATAAAAAACACGTGCAAAAAAAATTTAAATGCTTTTGTCTTTTCTTCAACAAATTTGTAAAAAAACAAATTAATAGTAAATGTAAGGAATAATGTATATATTTTTTATATTCTTAAGTTATTACATTTTTCTTGTCTTCGTCTTGAACATAATCATCTTGAATATCTTCTAGGTTGAACTTGTTTTGTATATTTTGTCACAAAAAAAATATAAATGTTAGGTTATTAATAAACATAAAAAGAAAAAAAATTTTTTACAAAATGTCATTTATATGTAAAAACAAAAAACAATATCATACATAACATGCAAAAGAATAAAAATTGATAAAATGTAAATCTTAAGTTATCTAGTAATAAACATATAAAAACGAGAAAAATAAATTCACATTGATCTTGGACATCTTGATTTAATTATCATCGAAAATTGTGATTAATATATAAAAAATTAATAAAAGTTTAAATGCTAGGTTATTAATATACATAAAAAGAAAAACTAATTTCACACAAATTATAATAATTGATCATGTATCTTTCCTATTATTATTGTCACCGTAGCCATTCAAAAAACTATATGAAAAAAATAAACAGAACAGAGATGTGAAGGTGATAAGTGAAGTAGTGTACTTACAGAAACGGCGTGTTTGCAGTAGGTAAAACGAAGTAGGAAAACCCTTTTACCAAGCGATATTTATAGCATAAATTCGCTACATAAATACTTGCTCTTATTGGAAAGATACCGTATGCCAGTTTAAAGTTACCAATCGGCTGTACGTTTATCGGTATCTAACATTTCAATTTAAATTCAAATAAAAAAGAACATAAAGGATACATGATTCACTCGTGGACCTATTTCGTTTTTTCCTTCATCCTTTTTCTCAGCTAATTTTGATATTCACTCATCGTAGCTACTTCGTTTCTTCCTTCTTGTTTTCTCTCAGATAATTGATAAACTTCTATTCTATATGTGGTAAAATGTTTACTGATAATGTAAGAAATCATAATATAATTTAAAAAAAACAATTTTATCTATCCTTCCTTCTGATTTTTTATATTGTTGTTGTATTTTCGTCTCAACAAATTAATAAAAATATAAGTAATCATTTTTAATATCATCTAGGTTAAAATTGTTTTCTTGTCTCAAAAAATATAAATACTAGGTTATTAATAAATATAAAATATATTGAACATCTTCACTTATTTGTCACTAAAGTCGTCTTTTATATATATATATATATATATATATATATATATATATATATATATATATATATATATAAACAAAAAACAATATCATAACATGCAAACAAATAAATATTCATAAAAATGTAAATGCTAGGTTACCTAAACAAGTGCTAAAGAAAAAAACTAATAACACTCATAAGACAAAAAAATAAAAATTGGTCGGTTTCTGATAAATATGTAAAAACGAATAGAATTATTTTCACACAAAATATAAAAATTGATCTTTAACATCTTGATCTAATTATCACACTGAAAATAGTAATTAATAAAAACATTGATAAACATGTTAGTGGTGGGTTATTAATAAACACATAAAAAGACAACTAATTTCACACAATATATAAAAATTGATCTAGAATATCTTCTTGGTCTGTGATCTTTATGTATATGTCACGGAAAATATAATTACATGCCAAAAAAAAGTTATAATTTCAAAAAAAAAGTGACAGTGGAATATATGAAATCATAAAATAATAAAACAAAATAATAAAAAAGAAACGATAAATGATTAGGTTATATATGGAGTGTAGATATATATGTGAAAGATAAGTAGGAAGCACATAATTATAAACAAATTTTGATGTAAAAATATGGACTGGGTAATTCTCACTAATAGAAACAAATTAAAATCTAAGCAAAAAAAATCTGATGTGGCCAACACATAACCTCTCGCCAGATATTTTACCTGGTTGTACGCATAAAACGAAAAATATTTTTAAATACAAATACATATATTCATGTCTCACTACAAAATAATTCTCACATATATTTGCAAAATCTATGGATTATTTTAAAATAAATTATGTACAATACATACATTTTCTTTATATTCAATATCCTGAAATTTTCTTTTTTTAACTTCTCTTTTTCTTTATATTCGTCATTTTTTCGCAAATTCCTTTTATATTCTTTTTTACGTATATTCATTTGCGTTGTTGACGTTTTTTTTATTTTCATAATCTTCATAATAATGTACAAATATTTTTGACAGAGGCATACAAATATTTTTGACAGTGACATTTATGTGTCAATTACAAACATTTGAATTTCTTGCCTTGCAGTAGTTTAATCTGAGATTTTTACATCAAATTATTTTATATGCCTTTCTTTATCTCTAAATCTATAGAAGATATAATAATGAATTTATATTTATCGAATAATTAATTTAACGTTCTTTAATATATTAACATAAATTTTCGATAAATAATATTTAGATGATTTTTTTCTTGTAACTACTACTTCCGGTTATCCAATTGTTACCAAAACTGACTGGACTCTTCCCATTATTGTTAGATTGAGGAATCCGTAGTTAAAAATGTCTTAGGTCTTATAGTATTTGAGATATAGTGAATCCAACATCCACACACACACACACACATCCACACACACACACACACACACGCACACACACACACACACACACACACACACACACACACACACACACACACACACACACACACACACACACACATACGGATATCATCGTAAACATGTTATAATCGGATTCTAGGGACCTTAAAACGTGTTTATTCATTAAAATCTGGATATGCGATTTTTAGCATGAATACAATACCTCTCTTAGCGAGAGATAAAAATATAAAAAATCAAGTGAAAAACTGGACCGAGTAAGGACACAATAACTGTACAGAAAAATAAAGATAATGATGATGCGAGAATGAGCGCTATAAAGAGGAAACAAAGATAAAACTAAATTAAAAGATTGTTAAAGAAGAATACATAGTTAAAATATTAGAGTAAAGAGATTGGGATTGGGATGGAAACATATATAATCAAAAATAAGAAAATTAAACAATTCAGTCTAATTGTAATGAAAAAAAATCTGATGTGGCCAGCACATTACCTTCCGTCAGTTCTATGTATTTTGTACAAATCTCATACGGAAAGTACCTTGCTAAATTAAATATTCTATTTCTTGTACATTACCTTCCGGCAGTTGCATGTATTTTATGCAAATTTCTTACAGAAAATTATTATTTTGTGACGTTCTCTATATACAGTGTAATGTATCTGCAGAAATAAAAGATTTATTATTATTATTATTATTATTATTATTATTATTATTATTATTATTATTTCTTGTACATTACCTTAAAGCAGTTGTATGTATTTTATACAAATTCCATACAGAAAGCAAAAGATCCTATATTTCCAGTAAAATTATAAGATAAACACACTATGTCAATTTCACTTGACACTGACATCTTTCAATCAGAATTTTCTTAATATAGTAGTTGTTTCCATAGCTATGGCTACTTTATGAAATTTAATTTCTTTATAATTTTTTAACTCTATATCCATTTAATATTAAATATAAAATGCAGTCAAATCGTATAGAGAATAAAATATTCTTTAATATTTATAATAACATCAAATGTGAAAAAATTATATTTAACATAGTTTTTTCAAGAAAAACTGTTAAAATCTTCAAATGATGGTACTTCCGGTTGACCAATTGTAATCAAAATCTAATCAGCTCTTCATATGGATGTAACGAAGAAGTATACGAAAAAATTATAATTTTTGTAACTGTAGTATTAGAGTTATCGCAGACGAAAATTTTGTTACACACACACACACACATCCACACACACACACATCCACACACACACACACACATCCACACACACACACACACACACACACACATTCAGACATCATCGTAAAAATAGTAAATTCGTATTCTAAGGACCCTAAAACGTGCTTATTGATTAAAAACTCATCATCGAATTTTTTGACCAAAGACAATACCTTCCTTACCTAAAGGTGACGGAAGGTAAAAAGAAACTATTAAATATAAATTTTTTGTTTTTTTTTATTTATCCACATTCTCTGCAAATGTTTGTAATTCTACTGAATTTCAAATTCTACTTCCTTTGGGTAAGAATAATTATACAAATATGATTATAACCCAATATTTCAAATTAGACGTAAACAAAGAAATGTCAAAAAAATAGAAATTCATGGACATGAATTCGGCTCCAGACTAGGGAATTTACAATCTACTCTGAGAAAACGTGGAGGAAATCTTAATTATAGTAGAAGTTTGAAATCTAGTAGAATTTAAAGTTATAAAATCGAGGCCCTAGCTGTGAAATGCAAATATTTGAAGACAATGTGGAAGTATAGAAGTATGAAAAATAGAAAAATAAGAGAAGAAAAATAGTTACCTACTAGATAATCTAGCATTACAAGAGAAAAGAATTTAAGAAAACGAGAAAAAAAAAATTCTATCATTATAAAATTATTTCGATTCCATACCATTTGATAAGAATATTTAATAAGTTCCTTGAGACAGGTAGTTTCTTCCGTCATGTAACCCTACCCGAAATTTGCGTTCAAGTTACTTCTTAGTTATGTACTTTTCAGTTAACAAAAATTATATAAAGTACAATCCTGGCATGTAATAATAATATTTATTTGCCATAAGATTCACACAGAAATACAATTGGCTTGTCAATGTCAATACATACATAAAAGGAATAAAAACATATAAAGGTACACATACAAAATATATATAAAATAAAATTAGTGGCAAATAATTAATTAAGAAAATATTCACATAATAAAATCATGAAGCATATATTACATAAAAAAGTAAATGTGGCATATCAAACATTTAATTATTCAAAAACTCATCAATAGAATAAAAACACTTTTCAATCAAAAAATTTTTTAGTTTTAATTTAAAAGAAAATATGCTTGTAATAGCTTTCAGCTCCTGTGGCAAATTGTTATATATTTTAATCGGCATATAAGAAATATTGTCATGAAAATTACTTGTTCGAAATTTTGGAATGTATAAATTATTAACATTACGTGTATTATACAATCCAGTAGCCTGTTTAACAGTAAGAAAAGATGACGGATTTTTTTTAATGAAAAGAGCACAATGGTAAATATATATGCAGGGAAGGGTTAGTAAACCAAGATGTGGGAAGATATCTCTACACGATGTAGTGGGAGTACAACCAACCATGGCTCTAACTATACTTTTCTGCACTTTAAAGACATTGATAGAATGAATGGAATTACCCCAGCAAATTATGCAGTATGACAAGATACTAAAGACATGTGCAGAATAGTACAGTTTAAGTAAATCCACACTGGCATAATTACGCAAGCGTCTTATGACGTGACATGACGAGTTGAGTCTTTTTATGAGATACTGGGTATGATGAACCCAATGAAAATTGTAGTCAACATGGACACCTAAGGTCTTAGTTGTGGGTACCGGAGTGATTGTTATATTGTCAAATTGAGCTGAAATATTAAAAATATTACCCCTTAACATAAACTGAACTAACTGTGTTTTTTCAGCATTCAGGACTACAGCATTTTCATTGCACCAAAAATTCATAATATCCACACATTCTTGTATTTTATTATTAAGTTCAGGTATGCTCAAGGCAGAGACGATAAGAGAAGTATCATCAGCAAATAAACAAATATCAGCATTTTTAAACATATTTGGAAGGTCATTGATATATAAGAGAAAGAGTAGGAGGCAAAGAACACTTCCTTGGGGAACACCTGTTAATGAAGACTGAGAATCAGAAAAGTACTTTTTTCCGTCAATTTTAGCACATACAACTTGAGACCTACCTTGCAGATAGGACTTTAACCAGTGCCAAGCATTACCACGAATACCGTAATCAGACAACTTATCAAGCAATATACCGTGATTGATGGTATCAAAGGCTTTAGCTAAATCAAAATAAATTCCAGCGGTATAGAATTTTTTATCAAGGTAATCAAGAACACTACCAAGACTGCAAAATAAGGCGTGTGTAGTGGATTTGTTTTTACAGAAGCCAAATTGCGATGGTGATAATATATCATGCGAGTTTATGAAACGAACTATGCGAGAGTACATGACTTTCTCAAAAACTTTAGAAAACGCAGGAACAATGGATATAGGTCGATAATTTTCTATGTAATTTTTGTTGCCTTTTTTATGCACGGGTGTAACTAGTGAAGTTTTGAATTGAGCAGGAAAAGATCCATAATTTAGGGATTCATTAATTAAGTAGGTTAGAGGATAAATAATTTCGTCAGCAATAAAAAGTAGCAGTGAACAAGGCACGTTGTCAATTCCAGCTGAATTTTTTTTAGAAATTTCAATTAGAATATTAAAAATTTCAGTTTCATTAACAGGTTCAAGGAAAATTGTGGCAGTATTTTTATTGATAGTACTAGTGTTGGAGTTATGTTTTGGCGCACTATTCAATGTCAAGTTACGAACCGAAGTTATGAAATAATCATTAAAATAATTTGGAATAATTTGAGATTCTACAATTTCATTGTTATTAAAAAACATAGGCCAGGGAAGTGAGTGATTGGTAGATGTTAACGTTTCGTTATTAATAACGTTCCACGCAGCCTTATTAATATTATGAGCTGATTCTAAATATTTTTTGTTATAGTTCTTTTTATAGTTGATAATTAAATTATCATATGTGCGCTTCAAATCCTTATATTTATTCAATATCACAGGATTGTTTGTAGTTTTATATATTGAAAAAATAAATTTCAAGGTCTCAGCCATTTGAATAATTTCTGGGGTAATCCATTTCGATTTAATGGCTTTGTTTGATCGTTTTTTACGTACTAACGGAAAAGCATTTTTAAAATGGTAATGAAAAGTATTTAAAAAATTAGAGATTTTTTCAGAAAAATTAGGAGCATTGTAAACATGGAGCCATGACTCAGATTGGAGCAAATGTTTAAAGTAGCTTTTATTTTCATCATTGAAGATTCTCATGTCAATAATTATGTTGTTAATTTTGTTGAAATTTATATTTAAGTTCCACAGCTGGGCACTATGGTCAGACAAACATGGGTTTAAAATTGTGAATTTAGTCTTATTGCAGTCAATATTTGTAAAAAAATTGTCAATACATCGTCCAGAGATACTGCGTAACAAGGGAAAACCAGTATGGGGTGCTATTAAACCATATGACGAGAAAAGTCCGCAAGTTTCACTGGATTCCACATGACACGCAAAATTAATATTGAAATCACCACATACGAATATAGGATGATTATGGTTCGAAAAATTAAAAAGTAAATTATTTAATTCACGATGAAAAAAGTTAAGATCTCCACTAGGTGATCTGTAAAGAGCTATGACTAGACATTTACTGTTATTTGAAAATAAAATTTCGATACAGGAATATTCAAAATGTTTATCACAGGATGTAGTATTCTTAATAGTCAAAGAAGTAAAATTTATAGAATTCAAAATGTAAATGGCAACACCGCCACATTCATAGGAAGAACGACAAAAAACAGAAGCTAATTTATAGTTATCAAGTTTACAAGTCTCAATAGTCTCAGAAGATAAATGATGTTCAGTTAAACACAAAATCTCAGGAAAATCAACCGTTTGAAGATAAATGTTAAAGTGCTGAAGTTTATTATTTAAACTACGAATATTGTAGTGAAGTATACGAAAATCAAATTTATCTTCCTTGATTATTGAGTTTTTGCAGCTTGTGCTGCTGGACGTTTCCGAAAATTTACAAATTTTTTGACTGAAACATTCTCCGGCCAAAGTTCACCATTTAGAAGTTCGTCAAAGATGTCAGGCGAGACTGAGACTTTGAATGAATTATATTCACCTGATTTAACAGTAAGTTGTATGAAAAATTTATGATTCGGGAAATTTTTTATTAAATAAGAATCTAAATCATTCGAAGTCACAGTCAGCGCCAGTCTTGACACATGGACGGCAATTTTACGTGGAACTGCACTAATTTCACAGCCAGTGGTGCACTTTTTAGATCCTAAAATAGGAACACGTTTCGGCCCTATCTTCCCAGATGGTTTGTTCCCCGATTTCTGTTCGGATTTGGGCGGAGTCCGTGAGTTCACTTTCGGAGTCGTTTGTTTAACTTTGTCATCTGACTGAGTACAAGCAGAAACCGGTGCCGGAGCAGAACTCTTGGATTTGATTGCAGTACCGACATCTTTAGTTTTTTGAACAATTAAGTTTTGTTGTTCATTTGAGGAGCCGGTAATGTCGATAATAGACATTACAGGTAACTCGATGTTTTTGGTAGAAGGCGGTATTTCAGTTGCAGGTGGCGTTTTGGGAGCCACAGCTGATTGATTTGATAAATCTGTCAGTGAAGGTGACAGTAGATTTGAGAAAATTGGTTGTTTTTTTATTTCAGTTTTTAATTCTGACTTTAGCTCGGATTTCACATTGTAAAATTCATGCGTCAGATTAGTTATCAGTGCCGTTAATCCCTCAATCTGAGAGAACAGCAGATATCAAGTAGCCATTGGAGTCGTAAAGGACGCACTCGCAGGATTCACACACGAACTTGATATTCTTGTAGGACGTAGCAGCATTATACTCACGCTTCCCAATTTTTGCACAGCATAAATGGAAACTACCACGACACAGACCAGTACACTTTATTTTAATAATATCTTGGTCTTTTACACTAGATTTATTAAAAATACAGCCAGACTTGGCATCACAAATTTCATAGTTCGCCATCTTAACAAGCAATTGATCCTAATGACATTCTAAAAATGTTTTATGAAATAGGCAAATAATACTATTTATTATATAATTTATTTAATTTAAACATTTTTCTTTATTTCTGTATTCATTACTAATTTATTTAAGAAGAGAAAGTAGTTTTAACAAAAATAAATGAAAATAAATGGCTAATGCAGACAATGCAGATACCCCTAGAATTAACTGTTTGAGAAGCATGATCAACTCGGCACCATGACGTCATAAACAATTTCAGACATTTAAAAATTCATATCTCGCTTACTACGAGTAATTCGAATTTTAACATCGCGGTTTTACCAATATTCCTAGATTTTTATGTATTATCAGAAAACAATCTAAAAAAAAAATCGGTAGAATACCCCATTTGTGATTTCCTAGTTCGATCATGTCCAACATATAACATATTACTCTTATTTATGATTTAATTCAAATCAAATTTATGCATAAAAATTAAATTAAATTACCATGACAACGTGCAATAATTGTATAATAATAGAACAGTTTCAATTTATAATCATGGTAACATAAATTTAATTACTGCCAAAACAATCAAATTATGACATAAGAATTGTAATAAATAAACATCCTACCTTTTGTTCCAGCATTTTCGCATGTCCAGTTCGGACCTAAAGTACCTTGGATCGAATCTATTGCCCATCTAAGTGTGCACTCTGAAAAATGCCAATATACCATGCGACGACCAGACTGCAGCTACAGGATTTACCACTTTGGTTACAAAGTAGTCCGGGCTTGTCGCACGTATTAAAAACTCTAGCAGTATTAGTGGTAATCGATATGAAATCTAATATCTTCAATAGTTGATGCCATAACCTTTGGAGGACTTTCGTACCGCTTAAAATATGATCCTAGTAAATTAAAAATATAAATTCAATAAACACATATAAAATTCACAATGCACAAAATGCCAGATTTATGTTTTGGTTAATATGTGCAAACATTTTAGTCATATTTCTATGACTACAGTTAACAATGAAAATTTGAACAATTTTAAATTACTTAGTTAATAAATAGATTAACAAATTATTGACATTAATTGTTAATTTAATTAGCACACCCAACTGATATACATGCATATTTATTTATTGTGAATACATTTAATTATGTCACCTTCTGATTTAATGATTTTTATAAGTCGTACATACATCTTTATAATTTATCTCTAATTAAATGTATCCACATGTCCACAATCAACAATCAAGTAATACACTTACGTGCATAAAAATTAACCTTTCACTTTGCAGTTTTGAGTTTAATTATTTCCTATTTTAGTAACTAGCCATCAGAGTAAAATAAAACTTATGCTGTTTGAAAGATAATTTAATACGCTATAACATGAGCCTAAATTAATTAGAATGCCTTTCGTGTTCTCAAACGAAAAATTCTAAAATGAAATACATGAAACAAATTAATATAATTTTAAGATTAACCGTGTTATACTCGTGATAGCAACCACTTAAATATGCACTGTTTTTGACATCAGGTTCTGCATTACTGCCCTTGTTAAAAAATAAGCACTCTTGATATTGTGGGCTCACGTTTATGCGAAATTAATGCGATTTCAAACAGCATAAGTATAAATATTAAACTCAAAACTGTGAATTGGTCGATTTCTATGCACGTAAAGTGTATAATAAAATTATAAATAAATTGATCACTTACCATAAATAAAAAATGCATGTTGACGTCAGTTTCTAAATTTCATACAACAGCTAGAAATGATCTGAAATTATTATAACACGGCGACTGGACCATTCACTTTCACTGCATGTTCTGTCTCAAAATAAAATTATATGTATTACTTTAGCAACTTGCAATAATTAAATACAACAATCAAAAGGTAACACTATATGATATTATTGTATAATGGTTGTAGTATATTTTAGATTAATTTCACTTAAATTCACTTATACATTTAAAGTGAAAATTTCTCACCTTTTCAGTAAATTGAATATTAAATACAACATAATGTCGAAAATAAGTTACACTGCAATACAATTTTTTTTTTGTACTATTAGAATAGAAAAACATATATGTATGTGCATATTTCCTTTAATATAATTCACAGTTAATTTAAAAATGAATACTGATATAGAAAATATTCACAATAAATGTATCCTATTATTGCCATCTGCTCATCTGTATTAATATGATGTGTGTGTTTTAAGAATATAATCTAATTATTCACTTACCAGATAGACGCTTTTCAGTTTCTTAATTTCCTGCAACTGCTAGAAATAAACCGGGTAATATTTTATGGAGCTTTAACTTGACCAGTACTTACCTTTCACTGCGTTTTCGCCCCATGTACACTTTGTGGATTATTATTCTCTATGCACTATACAACTGTGGTAAACAATCCGACTTTAAATTCGTACAAAGTTAAGAAAAATTATTCCCTGTATTGCACTCTTGCTAACTTTGGAAGACGGAAGCGGCCTGGTAAACGTACTATACTCTACCTGCATTATGAAATTTACAGTTCTACGTTTACGATAAGGAAACTAGTACATTTAGCAATGCAAATATGGCACAATAATGCCCTTATTTACTTACTTTATTACCATAAATTACCAATTAATAATGCATGTGGTTAACGTTCAATTCAAATGCAAATTTGAAAAAATTCTTATACGTAAAGGATACATGATGCACTCTTGGTCCCTACTTTTCCTACATCCTTTTCCTTTAATAATTTTTAAACATGTAAACATCTTGAATTTCTTATCGGTTTCAATTGTGGTTATGATTGCTGATAATATAAGAAAAAAAAACCATATCATATTTTTTTCTATTTTCGTTCTTTAATATGTACCAGAGCTGGGCAGTAACTAGTTACTTTAGTAACTTAGTTACTAACTAGTTACTTTTACGGTAATTTGTAACGTAACTTAGTTACTTTTAAAAATATGGTAACTGTAACTTAACTTGCTGCGGAAAAGTAGCTGATAACTTTACGGTTTTTACTTACTAGTTTCTTGAGTAACTTAAGTTACTTAAAGTAACTCAGAAATTAGAATGTATCTTAAGTTAGTCAAAGTAACTTAAAAAGTTCGAACTTTGCGCGTTATCTGCATCTCGAAGATAAAATGTATTTTAATTCTTTTACTAATAAAACAACATAAACCTAACCTAACCTAAAACATAATGCAAATATTACTCATGTTTGTAATAAAATACGTTTTGTTTTTGAAGTATAATTCCAGATGCAGTTACCGCGCCAAGTTTGAATTCTTTGAAGCACCGCAACCTCATGGTATAGATTTGTATACATTGACAAATGTACAAGACGAGAAATGTACAAGATAATATAACTACAAGGGACATATTTGTACGATAGGAAAATGTATATGGCAAGATATGTACAGAGTTATATGTGTGCATTTGAGAATTTGTATGCATTATCTGAAACTCATTTGGATGTCATAAAGAAGTACTTTTATAACAGACAAAATATAAAAAATATTTGTGCAAGTGTTTTCGTTGAAATTTTTCGATTCCTTTTTGTTAATGCATGTTAGTTAATATAAAAAAAAACACGTACAAAAAAGAATGATAATAATGTAAATGCTGCTTCTTTTCTTCGACAAATTAATAAAAATAAACATGTTAATATTAAATGTAGGGAATCATGTTTAACTTCTAGGATAAACTTTGCCGACTTATATCGTACAAAGAAAAAAAAAACAATTTAATTTAATAAAAATAACTTCTTTTATCCCGCACCCCAATTCTCTTTTTTTTACATTTTTCTTAACTTTGTGTTCAATATAATTTAATCATCTTGAATTTCTTCGTGTGTTCTTATATTTTCTTATCAACAAGTTAATAAAAAATATTGGTAATCAACTTGAATTTCTTTTAAGATAAACTTGTTTTGTATATATAGTTTGTCACAAAAAATATAAATCCTAGGTTATTAATAAACACAAAACGGAGAAAAACTAATTTTATGCAAAATATAAAAAATTACATCCTCTTAATTTAATTGTTACCAAATGTTTGGTCATTGATATAAAGAACCAAGAAACATTATAATATCATGCACAAAAAAATAATAAAAATTTAGATGTAAGGACAAAAAAGAGAAAACATAATATGACAGAATTTATAAAAATTTATCTTGAACTTTTTCGCTATATTTTCGTTACCGAATGTTAGTTAGTATAATAAAGCGCAAAAAAAAGAAACGATAAAAATGTAAATGCTTTCATCTCTTCTTCGACAAATTTATAAAAAAAAACAATTAGTAGTAAATGTAGGGCGTATTTATGTCACCGAATATTTGGTTATTAAAAAAACAATACAATTACATGAAAAAAAGTAAAAAACGTAAATTTTAAGTCATTAATGACCATATACAAAAATATGAAAACAAATTATGAACAAATTATAAGAGATAAAATAAAATAAATCATGTGTGTCATTTCGTTGAACTTTTTTTGCTATATTTCTCTTACCGAATATTAGTTAAAAAACATGTACAAAAAAATAATAATAAACATGTAAATGCGTCTTTTCTTCAATAAATTCATATGTAACTTCTTCTAGGATAAACTTGTTTTGTAAATTTTTATGTGGCTGACTTATATCGTACAAGGAAAAAATAAACAATTTAATTTAATATAATAAAATAACTTCTTTTATACCGTCCCCCGATTCTAAAGTTTTTATATTTTTCTTGAGTTCGTCTTCAACGTAATTTAATCATCTTGAATTTCTTCGTATGTGCAGGTGCTGTTTGTATGGAACAGTGTGGCAGTGGTTGATTATTAGACTGGGCGTCTTGTGATGATAGTCTGCCGTTGGATCCTTCGTACTTTCACATATAAAACAGAGATGGCCCTGCCCGAGGGGTGAAGTAGTGTATTTACAGAAACAGCGTGTTTGCAGTATATGTATTGGCAGCTAAGGTAAATGGTGTATCCGGGGAAAAACCCTTTACCAAGTGATGTTAATGATAGCATAAATTCACTACACAAATATGTAAGCATTTGCTGTTATTAGAAAGATACCGTACGCCAGTTTAAAGTTAGCAATCGGCTGTAGATTTCTCGGTATCTAACATTTCAATTCAAAATCAAAAAGAACGTATAAAGGATACACATTATGTACTCGTGGTACCTACTTCTTTTTCTCAGCTAATTGATAAACATGTAACCATCTTGAATTTCAGAGCTGGGCAAAGTACCGGAAAGTAGTACTTGAAGTACAAGTACCAAGTATCTTAATGTTTTTAAATGTACTTGAAGTACAAGTATTTTTTAGTTTTTAAAGTACTTGAAAAAGTACTTGTCATTTTGGGTGCAAGTACTTTTTCAGATAGTTGATAATTTTCTGATTATACCTTAAAAGGTGATTGTTGACAAAAATTTCAATATGCGATATATATTTGGTTATTTAAAACAAGAGTTCCTCGCTGGGACTGCCGTATCACCTAGCAATCTCATGACCGAAAATTGACGTCATATGATCGACAAGCGATACAAAAAGCTGAACCGAAATGTTAGAATGACGTCATTTTACGTCATGCGATCGCCAGGCGATACGCAAAGTTCCGGCACTTTCATATTATCGTTGAAAATATATTTATTAATGAAATTCACATAATTATGTACTGCATGAATAACATCACACCACTGCAAAAGAAACACTGACAGACAAACAATTCTCATAAAAAAAGTGGCTAAAGAGTGCTTTTTTTTCATGAGTGAGCCGTTTAAAGCACGAACAGTAGCAGACTCTTTAAAGCTCACAAATGAATAAAATTACCGTTTAGTTACAAGTTATATATATATATATATATATATATATATATATATATATATATATATATATATATATATATATATATATATATATATATATATATATCTATATATATATATATATATATATATATATATATATATATATATATATATATATATATATATATATATATATATATATATATATATAAATTATTGCAACACCACAATCTTCAGTTATACAAAGACGACAATGTCAAGATACTTTAATGTATTCACCATTCACTTTATTTGCACGACACAATTTAATTCTAACAACTTTTTAAACTACAATATTGGATACAACAATGACTTTAGCAACTAGAAAAACATATTGTCTGAAATCACATTATGACAACAGTTGTCACTAGTAGTATTATTTCAACACAAAATACAAGATCACTGTTCACTTGTTGTTTGATTTGTTATTTTGTTAGTGGTTATTAACAAAATTTATTTTTATATTTTTTGCTATTATTTAGTTTTTCAAAAGAATCTTGAATATCTTTTTAACTTAAATAATTGTCACCGAATTATATAATATGCAAAAAATAAAAATATATAAAATATTAATGCTTTTCTTTTTGTTGAATATTTTCGCTATCTTCTTTTACCGAATGGTAGTTAATTAAGATAAAAAACACGCGCAATAAAAGAATAATAAAAATGTAAATGCTTTTGTATTTCTTTTAACAAATTTCTGAAAAATTAATAGTAGATGTGAGGAATCATATTTAACTTCCCCTAGGATGAACTAGTTTTGTATATTTTTATGTCGCCGACTATCGTACAAAGAAAAAAAAACAATTTAATTTAATGAAAATAACTTGTTTTATCCCGTCCCCTAATTCTATTTTTTCTACATTTTTCTTGACTTCGTCTTCAACATAATTTAAGCATGTTGAATTTCTTCGTGTGTGCAGGTGCTGTATGTATGGATTAGTGTGGTGATGGTTGACTATTAAACTGGGCGTCTTGTGATGGTCTGCCATTGGATCGTTTATACACACAAAACAGAGATAGCCCTGCCCGAGAGGTGAAGTAGCGGACTTACAGAAACGGCGTGTTTGCAGTTTGTATATTACAGCTAAGGTAGAATGGATTATCCGGGGGAAAACCCTTTTACCAAGCGATAATCAGAGTATAAATTCACTATTCAAATACGTAATTATTTGATCTTATTTTTATTAAAAAGATACAGTATGCCAGTTTAAAGTTACCAATTGGCTGTAGGTTTATCGGTATCTAACATTTTAATTCAAATTCAAATTAAAAAAAAAAAACGTATAAAGGATACATGATTCACTCGTGGTACCTACTTCGTTATTTCCTTCTTCCTTTTTCTGAAAATATAAACATGTAACCATCTTGAATTTATTAATGGTTTGAATTGTTAAAATCTTTGCTTCTGATTTCTTTACATTGTTCTTGTATTTTGTTTTTAAGAAATTATTTAAAAAAACTGTAGGTATTCATTTTGAATATCTTCTAAGGTAAACTTTTGTATATTTTGTTATAAAAAATATAAATTCTAGGTTATTAATATACATAAAAAGGAGAAAAACTAATTTCAGAATTTCACACAAATTATAAAAATTTATTTTGTATATTTTCTTAACTTAAGTAATGATACAATTACATGTAAAAAAATTAAAACGTAAATCTTAGGTCATTGTCATTAATGACCATACACAAAGAAAAAAAATATTATGAACAAATTATAACAGACAAAATATAAAAAATTTCGCTATATTTTTGTTACCGAATGTTAGTTAATATAAAAAACACGTGCAAAAAAAAAATGTAAATGCTTTTGTCTTTTCTTCAACAAATTTGTAAAAAAACAAATTAATAGTAAATGTAGGGAATAATGTTTAAATTCTAGGATAAACTTGTTTTATATATTTTTTATGTTGTCGACTTATATCATACAAAGAAAAAAAGAAACAATTTAATTTAAGGCAAATAACTTCTTTTATCCCGTCCCCCAATTCTTAAGTCATTACATTTTTCTTGTCTTCGTCTTTAACATAATCATCTTCAATATCTTCTAGGTTAAACTTGTTTTGTATATTTTGTCACAAAAAAATATAAATGCTATATTATTAATAAATACATAAAGAAAAAAAATTAACCAATTTCACAAAATGTTATTTATATATATAAAAAAAACATCATACATAACATGCAAAAGAATAAAAATTAATAAAATGTAAATCTTAAGTTACCTACTAATAAAGATATAAAAACGAGAAAAATAAATTCACATTGATCTTGAACATCTTGATTTAATTACCATCGAAAATTGTGATTAATAAATAAAAAATTGATAAGTTTAAATGCTAGGTTATTAATATACATAAAAAGAAAAATTAATTTCACACAAATTATAATAATTGATCATGTATTTTCCTTACTATTTTTGTCACCGAACGGTAGGCCATTCAAAAAAACTATATAATATTAAAAAAAATAAAAACTGATTAAAAATTGTCATGTTATCAATAAAAAAATAAAAGAAAACTAATTTTACACAAAATATTAAAAAAATTGTATCTGCTTCATTTAATTGTTACCGAACGTTAGGTCATTAATATAAAGAAACATATGCGCAAAAAATAAAATAAAAATGAATATATGAAGGCATAAAAAGAGAAAATCTAATATGACATATTATAAAAATTGATATTGAATCTTGGTTTGGGATCATTATATTTATGGCACCGAATATTTGGTTATGTTATTAACATAAAAAAAAACAATACAATTGTATGCACGTAAATAAATAAAAACGTAAATGCTAGGTCATTAATGACCATACACAAAAAAAGAAAAATTATGAACAAATTAAGAACAACATAAAAAAAATTTCTTGCATGTCTCTCCATTAAAATTTTTCGCTTTATATCTGTTATAATAATGTAAATGCTTTTATCATATATCCAACTAATTTAAAAGAATTAATAGTAATGTTTGTATGGAATAGTAGAATGGGCGTCTTGTGATAGTCTGCCATTGGATCCTTCGTAATTTCGTATACAGAACAGAGATGTGAAGGTGAGAAGTGAAGTAGTGTACTTACAGAAACGGCGTGTTTTCAGTAGGTAAAACGGAGTAGGAAAACCCTTTTACCAAGCGATATTTATAGCATAAATTCGCTACATAAATACCTGCTCTTATTGGAAAGATACCGTATGCCAGTTTAAAGTTACCAATCGGCTGTACGTTTATCGGTATCTAACATTTCAATTTAAATTCAAATTAAAAAGAACATAAAGGATACATGATTCACTTGTGGACCTACTTCGTTTTTCCCTTCATCCTTTTTCTCAGCTAATTTTGATATTTACTAATCGGAGCTACTTCATTTCTTCCTTCTTCTTTTCTCTCAAAAAATTGATAAACTTCTATTCTATATATGGTAAAATGTTTACTGAAGAAATCATAATATAATTTAATAAAACACTTTTATTTTATCCTTGCTTCTGAATTTTTATATTGTTGTATTTTCTTCTCAACAAATTAATAAAAATGTAGGTAATCATTTTTAATTTCTTCTAGGTGAAAAGTGTTTTCTTGTCTCAAAAAAAAAAAATATAAATGCTAGGTTATTAATAAATATAAAATGTATTAAACATTTTGACTTAATTGTCACTATAAGTCTATTATATATATATATATATATATATATATATATATATATATATATATATATATATATATATAAACATCATAACATGCAAACAAATAAATATTCATAAAAATGTAAATGCTAGGTTACTAATAAATAGGTACTAAAAAGAAAAACTAATTTCACCGAAAATTTAAAAATTGATCTTGATTGTTCATTGAATAGTAATAAAACACACATTACACAAAAAATTAAAAATTGATAGGTTTCTAATAAATATATAAAAACGAATAGAAATATTTTCACATAAAATATAAAAATTGATCTTTAACATCTTGATTTAATTATCACACTGAAAATAGTAATTAATAAAAACATTGATAATCATGTTAGTGATGGGTTATTAAAAACACATAAAAAGATAACTTATTTCACACAAAATATAAAAATTGATCTAGAATAGCTTCTTGGTCTGTGATCTTTATGTTTATGTCACGGAATATACAATTACATGCCAAAGAAAAAAGTTATAATTTCCAAGGAAGTGACAGTGGAATATATTAAATCATAAAATAATAAAACAAAACAAAAAAAAAAAACGATAAATGATTAGGTTATATATGGAGTGTAGATACCAAAATGTTGGTGACAAACCTGAATAAGAAGGTGTTAGAATCCGGCTCGATGTGACCAAAATGTTGGTGCAGTGGTGAACCGAATTTAAGTACAATTCGAAGGACCAGAAAATAAGAAAGTAATAAGTAATTCCTTTCCTATTTTATTTTGAAAGTACAGAGTTTCTTGAGAAAAATATTATGTCTATATTTTCTTTTTTTTTTTTTTTGAGAAAAATATTATGTATATATTTTCTTTGTTTTTTTTGTTACATGTCATAATTCTAGGTCTACTACCAATATTTTTCTAGTTTTGTTTTCTGGCTGTCTGTGATGTTCTATTACTCGGCGACATTCTGATATATATGTGAAAGATAAGTAGGAAGCACATAATCATAAACAAATTTTGATGTAAAAATATGGACTGGGTAACTCTCACTTATAGATACATAGATTAAAATACTAAGCGATAAAAATAAAATAATCAAGTGAAAAACTGGACCGAGTAAGGACACAATACCTATGCAGAAAAATATAGATAATGATGATGCAAGAGTAAAGAGATTGGGATTGGGATGGATACATATATAATCAAAAATAAGAAAATTAAACAATTCAGTCAAATTGTAATGATTTTTCTTTATTTCTGTATTTATTACTAATTTATTTAAGAAGAGAAAGAAGTTTTAACAAAAGTAAATGAAAATAATTGGCTAATGCAGACAATGCAGATACCCCTAAAATTAACTGTTTGAGAAGCATGATCAACTCGGCACCATGACGTCACAAACAATTTCAGACATTTAAAAATTCATATCTCGCTTACTACAAGTAATTTGAATTTTAACATCGCGGTTTTATTAATATTCCTAGATTTTTATGTATTATCAGAAAACAATCTAAAAAAAATCAGTAGAATACCCCATTTGTGGTTTCCTACTTCGATCATGTCCAACATATAACGTATTACTCTTATTTATGATTTAATTCAAATCAAATTTATGCATTAAAAATTAAATTAAATTACCATGACAACGTGTAATAATTATATATAAATAGAACAGTTTCAATTTATAATGATGGTATCATAAATTTAATTACTGTCAAATCAATCAAATTATGACATAAAAATTGTAATAAATAAACATCCTACCTTTTATTCCAGCATTTTCGCATATCCAGTTCAGACCTAAAGTACCTTGGATCGAATCTATTGCCCATCTAAGTGTCCACTCTGAAAAATGCCAATATACCACGCGATGACCAGACTACAGCTACAGGATTTACCAGTTTGGTTACATAGTAGTCCGGGCTTGTCGCACGTATTAAAGACTCTAGCAGTATTAGTGGTGATCGATATGAAATTTAATATCTTCAATAGATGACGCCATAACTTTCGAGGGCTTAAAATATGATCATAGTAAATGAAAAATATAAATTCAATAAACACATATAAAATTCACTTCATAAAATGCCAGATTTATGTTTTGGTTAATACGTGCAAACATTTTAGTCATATTTCTATGACTACAGTTAACAATGAAAATTTGAATAATTTTAAATTACATAGTTAATAAATAGATTAACAATTTAATGACATTAATTGTTAATTTAATTAGCACACCAAACTGATATACATGCATATTTATTTATTGGGAATACATTTAATTATGTCACCTTCTGAATTTTTTTAGATCGTACATGCATCTTTATAATTTATCTCTAATTAAATGTATCCACATGTCCACCATCAACAATCAAATAATATATTACGTGCATAAAAATTGACCTTTCACTTTGCAGTATTGAGTTTAATTATTTTCTTTTTTTAGAAACTAGCCATCAGATTAAAATAAAACTTATGCTGTTTGAAAGATAATTTAATACGCTATAACATGAGCCTAAATTAATTAGAATTCCTTTCGTGTTCTCAAACGAAAAATTCTAAAATGAAATACATGAAACAAAATGTTATAAATGACGATTAAATGTTAGGGCTGAAAATTAGAATATTAAAACACATTTATCACCCAAACCGGTATATACAGTATTAATACAAAAATAATAACAAATCTAGATGACCGTCGCCTGGCCGAACCCGGTCACGCGGAATCCTCCTTCACGCCGTGATTATTTCTGTAAAAGAATTAACACATGAGAAATACTCAGTGAGGAGGCAATCATTTACAAAAGGTACAGGCATTCACACACCGTACACACATGTTGGCAACTACGGGCAGTACCGCTAGTTACTACGGAACCTCTGCCGCTTCGGTGGTGATCCGGAGACAATCCTCTTAACCAACTGGATCAGATCACTACAGCCCTAACTGCTGCTACGCTGGCGACCACAGAATGTGGGTCACTACAGCCTTCCCTGCTGCTACGCTGGCGACCCTCGGGTTCACACGAGCGGCCACTACGGAACCACTGCCGCTTCGGTGGTGATCCGGAGACATTCCTCTTAACCAACTGGATCAGATCACTACAGCCCTAACTGCTGCTGCCGTTGGCGACACCAGATGTGGGTCACTACAGCCTTCCGTGCTGCTACGCTGGCGACCCTCGGGTTCACACGATGCGGCCACTACGGAACCACTGCCGCTTCGGTGGTGATCCGGAGACAATCCTCTTAACCAACTGGATCAGATCACTACAGCCCTAACTGCTGCTACGCTGGCGACCACAGATGTGGGCCACTACAGCCTTCCCTGCTGCTACCGTTGGCGACCCTCGGGTTCACACGATGCGGCCACTACAGTACCCAGTACTGCTCACACGCACACTCACAATCATACACATGCTAGATTAACTCTCTCACCTGAATCACTACAAAATCGATGTTCTCACACTGAAATCTAGAAATAAACTGAAATAAAATACGTGAATACCAGTATGAATAAATGTAGCTCTTATACAACAGCATCGGTTACGTACCTAAATAGCTAATTAGAGACAAAACATAATAAATTTAATAAAAATAATCTTACGCAAAATAATATCTGTGACAAAATTAACATAACTTTAACATTAACCGTGTTATACACGTGATAGCAACCACCAAAGCAACCACTTAAATATGCACTGGTTTTGATATCAGGTTCTGCATTACTGCCCTTGATAAAAAATAAGCATTCTTATTCTTGATATTGTGAGCTCATGTTTATGCGAAATAAATGCGATATCAAACAGCATAAGTATTATTTTAATCTGACGTCTAGTTTCTAAAAAAAAAAATATTAAAATCAAAACTATGAATTGGTCGATTTCTATGCACCTAAGTGTATAAAAAAATTATAAATAAATTGATCACTTACCATAAATAAAAAATGCATGTTGATGTCAGTTTCTAAATTTCATACAACAGCTGGAAATAATCTGAAATTATTATAAGACGGCCACTGGACCATTAAATTTCACTGCATGTTCTGTCTCAAAATAAAATTATATGTATTACTTTAGCAACTTGCAATAATTAAATACAACAATCAAAAGGTAACACTATATGATGTTATTGTATAATATTGTTGGAGTATATTTAATATTAATTTCACTTCGATTCACTTATACATTTAAAGTGAAAATTTCTCACCTTTTCAGTAAATTGTATATAAAATACAACATCATGTCGAAAATAAGTTACACTGCAATACAATTTTTTTTGTACTATTATTAGAATAGAAAAACATATATGTATGTGCATATTTCCTTTAATACAATTCACAGTTATTTTAAAAATGAATACTGAAATAGAAAATATTCTCAATAGATGTATCCTATTATTGCCATCTGCTCATCTGCAATAATATGATGTGTGTGTTTTCAGAATAAAATCTAATTATTCACTTACCAAAAAGATGCTTTTCAGTTTCTAAATTTCCTGCAACAGCTAGGAATAAACCGGGTAATATTTTATGGAGCTTTAACTTGACCAGTACTTACTTTCCACTGCGTTTTCGCCCGATGTACACTTTTGAAAATGAACTTGTATTACTATAACAACGCAAAATAATGAAATACTACAAATGAAAGGGTATTGTTGTATTACATTATTGTGGATTATTATTAACTGCGGTCAACAATCCGACTTCATATTCGTACAAAGTTAAGAAAAATTAATCCCTGTTTTGCACTCTTGCTAACTTTGGAAGACGGAAGCGGCCTGGTAAACGTACTACGTATACTCTACCTACATTATGAAATCTACAGTTCTACGTTTACAATAAGGAAACTAGTACAATTAGCAATGCAAATATGGCACAATAATGCACTTATTTACTTACTTTATTACCATAAATTACCAATTAATAATGCATGTGATTAACGTTCAATCCTTATACGTAAAGGATACATGATGCACTCGTGGTCCTTACTTTGATTTTTCCTACATTCTTTTCCTCTAATAATTTTTAAACACGTAAACATCTTGAATTTCTTATTGGTTACAATTGTGGTTATGATTGCTGATAATATAAGAAAAAAAACTATATATTTTTTTCTACTTTGGTTCTATAATATGTACTATATGAAACCCATTTGGATGTCATAAAGTACGTCTTTATGACATCCAAATGAGTTTCATGAAGTACTTATTAACCAAACGAAATTGAAATTCCTGGCCATTAATTTTTTGAAAAAATGACCAAAATTTAAAAAAATACTATAAAATACCCGTTTCATAAGACATTTCAACGCACTTGTACCCTTAGAAAACTCGCGGCAAGCCGCTCGTTTCTAGGAATGACGCGTGCGCTAAAATCATGTCTTATGAAACTTGTATCTTAATGTACTTTTTTCTGTCCTTGTTTCTGATTTTGTTCCATTGTTCTTATATTTTCCTTTCAAGAAATTAATAAAAATGTAAGTAATCATCTGGATTTTTTTCTAGATTAAACATGTTTTGTACATCTTTATGTCACCGTCTTATAAAGTACAAAGAGAAAAAAACAATTTCATTTAATGACATAATCATCTTGAATTTCTTCTAGGTTAACAGAAAAAACTAATTTCAAGAAATGTCGTCATTTATATATAAAACAAAAAACAAACTATAACATAAAAAAAATAAAAATTGATAAATTATAAATGTTAGGTTACCTACATACATATAAAAACGAGAAAAACTAATTTGATTTAATTATCACCGAAAATTCTTATTAATAAATAAAAAATTGAAAAAAGTGTAAATGCTAGATTATTATTAATAAACGTAAAAAGGAGGAAAACTAATTTTACACAAATTATGAAAATTAATTTTCAATGTTTTTTTAACTTAAGTAATTGTCACCGAACGGAAGATCATTGGAAAAACTGAATGTACAAAATGCAAAAATATAAATGATAAAACTATAATTGTCAGGTAATTAATAAACAAATAAAAGAAGAGAAAACTAGTTTCACACAAAATACTAAAAATTGTATCTTCTTCATTTAATTGTTATAGAATGATGTTATTAATATAAGGACACATTATAAAGTACATAAAAAAGAGAAATTCTAATATGTCAGAAATTATAAAAATTGATCTTCAATATTTTCTTGGTTTGTGTTTTATATATTTATATCACTGAAAATTTAGTTATTAATAAGCAAGAAACACTACAAATTACATACAAAGAGAAAATATGAACAAATTATAACAGACAAATTAAAAAAAACATTCATGTATGTACGTTGAACCTTTTCACTATATTTCTGTTACCAAACGTTAGTTAATTAATATAAAAACACACGTGCAAAAAGAATGATAACAATGTGAATTAATAGTAAATGTAGAGAATTATGTTTAACTTCTTCTCTGCCGCCGACGTATATCGTACAAAGAAAAAAAAAACAATTTATTTTAATGAAAATAACTTCTTTAATCCGTCCCCCATTTCTTAAGTTTTACATTTTTCTTGAATTCGTCATCAACATAATTTAATCTATTAGACAGGGCGTCTTGTTGTAGTCTGCCATTTGATCCTTCGTACTTTCACATACAGAACCGAAATGGCCCTTCCTGAGAGAAGAAGTAGTGTACTTAAGAAACGGTGTGTTTGCAGTGACCGAAGAAAGGAAAACAAATTATGAACAAATTACAACAGACAAAATAGAAAAAAATATTCGTGCAAGTCTTTTCGTTGAAATTTTTCGACTCATTTTTGTTACCGAATGTTAGTTAATATAAAAAAAAAACACGTACAAAAAAGAAATGATAATAATGTAAATGCTGCTTCTTTTCAACAAATTAATAAAAATAAACATACTAATAGTAAATGTAGGGAATCATGTTTAACTTCTAGGATAAACTTGTTATATTTTTATGTCGTTGACTTATATCGTACAAAGGAAAGAACTAATAATTTAATGAAAATAACTTCTTTTATCCCGTACGCCAATTCTCTGAAGATTTTACATTTTTCTTAACTTTGTGTTTAACATAATTTAATCATCTTGAATTTATTCGTGTGTTCTTGTATTTTCTTTTCAACTAGTTAATAAAAAATATTGGTAATCAACTTGAATTTCTTCTAGGATAAACTTGTGTTTTATATTTTGTCACAAAAACAAAAACTAATTTTATGCAAAATATAAAAAATTATATCTTCTTCATTTAATTGTTACCAAATGTTTGGTCATTGATATAAAGAAACAAGAAACATTATATCATACACAAAAAATAATAAAAATGCAGATGTGAAAACAAAAAAAGAGAAAATTGACCGAATTTATAAAAATTTATCTTGAACTTTTTCGTTATATTTTTGTTACCGAATGTTAGTTAATGTAATAAAGTGCAAAAAAGGAATGATAAAATTGTGAATGCTTTTATTTCTTTTTCAACATATTTATAAAAAACAATTAGTAGTAAATGTAGGACGTATTTATGTCAACGAATATTTGGTTATTAAAAAGAAAAAAAAACAATACTATTACATGAAAAAAAGTAAAAACGTAGGTTATCAATGCCCATATACAAATATATGAAAACAAATTATGAAGAAATTATAAGAGATAAAATTTTAAAAAATCATGCATGTCTTTCCGTTGAACTTTCTTGCTATATTTCTTTTACCGAATAATAGTTAATTATTATAAAAAAACACGTTAGAAAAATAAACATGTAAATGCGTCTTCAATAATTTCATATTTTACTTCGTCTAGGATATACTTGTTTTGTAAATTTTTATGTGGCTGACAGAAGCTGTATAATTCTACGTCGAGCTTCTCCATGCTGTTAGTGCTAGTGCTATTGAAGTGTTAATGCTTTAGTTCATCGGTTTTCTCCTAAGACGTCAAGCTAAAGACTTGCCGCATAATTCTCCACTGCAACGAGTTAGAGTCGTCCTGGTTGGCATTCAATCTTCGGAGATCTACATCGCAGTTGGAGATCCAAACTCCTGGTCCGTCGGCCGTGCTCCGTCCCAGGTACTAGAGTTATTTACTCATTCAATTTATTTGATATATAGAATCAGCCTTCATTTCTTACCACTCTGGTCCTTCGAGTTTATACTTATCTTGCCACAAGTTTAGTAATAATTTCTTAATAAAATACAGTCCATATCGATTGAATTACTAAACAGTTTGGTCCTTATCGTACAAGGAAAAAAACTATTTAATTTAATAAAATAAAATAACTTCTTTTAACGCGTCCCCCAATTCTAGTTTTTATATTTTTCTTGAGTTCGTCTTCAACGTAATTTAATCATCTTGAATTTCTTCGTGTGCAGGTGCCGTTTTTATAGAATATTGTGGTAGTTGATTATTAAACTGGACGTCTAATGTAAATGCTTTTATCATATATTCAACTAATTTAAAAGAATTGATAGTAATGTTTGTATGGAATAGTAGAACGGGCGTCTTGTGATAGTCTGCCATTGGATCCTTCGTACTTTCACGTACAGAACAGAGATGTGAAGGTGATAAGTGAAGTAGTGTACTTACAGAAACGGCGTGTTTGTAGTAGGTAAAACGAAGTAGGAAAACCCTTTTACCAAGCGATATTTATAGCATAAATTCGCTACATAAATACTTGTTCTTATTGGAAAGATACCGTATGCCAGTGTAAAGTTACCAATCGGCGGTACGTTTATCGGTATCTAACATATCAATTTAAATTCAAATAAAAAAAGAACATAAAGGATACATGATTCACTCGTGGACCTACTTCGTTTTTTCCTTCATCCTTTTTCTCAGCTAATTTTGATATTCACTCATCGTAGCTACTTCGTTTCTTCCTTCTTGTTTTCTCTCAGATAATTGATAAACTTCTATTCTATATGTGGTAAAATGTTTATTGATAATGTAAGAAATCATAATATTATTTTAAAAAAAACAATTTTATCTATCCTCCCTTCTGATTTTTTATATTGTTGTTGTATTTTCGTCTCAACAAATTAATAAAAATGTAAGTAATCATTTTTAATATCATCTAGGTTAAAATTGTTTGCTTGTCTCAAAAAATATAAATACTAGGTTATTAATAAATATAAAATATATTGAACATCTTGACTTATTTGTCACTATAAGTCGTCTTTTATATATAAAAAAACAAAAAACAATATCATAACATGCAAACAAATAAATATTCATAAAAATGTAAATGCTAGGTTACCTAAACGAGTACTAAAGAAAAAAACTAATTTCACCGAAAATTTAAAAATTGATCTTACTTGTTGCACTGAATAGTAATATAACACACATCAGACAAAAAAATAGAAATTGGTCGGTTTCTGATAAATATGTAAAAACGAATAGAATTATTTTCACACAAAATATAATAATTTATCTTTAACATCTTGATCTAATTATCACACTGAAAATAGTAATAAATAAAAACATTGATAAACATGTTAGTGGTGGGTCATTAATAAACACATAAAAAGACAACTAATTTCACACAATATATAAAAATTGATCTAGAATATCTTCCCCAACTAGCACCATAGTAATCGCAACTTTGACGGGAACCTCAAGTATGTAGCTGTTACGTATTTCCTACTAATTCTACGACTTTAATGTAGATATAACTTTACTTGAGAAATTCATAGGCGCTAGGCCGTAGTGTCTACCATTAATAGTTCCTTCGTAGTAACATTACTTCTACGTAGCTTTTGTAGTTTAAGGGACTACTAACTAAAGATACTAAAATCTGACGTTCAAATTATAACTACTTTCAAGTAACAATGATAGTTGCTACGACGTTCTGGGATCTTCAGTGTCATTTTAAAGTTCTGAAACTTGTACGTAATATTTATTAGTTTCAATAACGTTCCTGTACCTATAGATTAAAACTTTATTGTGTGCAAAGCAACTGTAAAGTCCCTGATACTATTAAAAATAACTATGAAGTTAATGCCGCCATCAAATGGACAAATGGAACTCCCATAAGTATATTCATTCAATTTAAAAAGTACATGAAATTTTCTATTAAATATAAAAACGATCATAATTGAATTAAACATACAATTTTTATTAAATTCAGAAGTCTCTTCATCATATACATTACAGTTTAAATAAAATTAATTTATAAAATTTAATCTACTTGAATATATGCCTATTACACAACACTTTTTCAGAAAATGTATATTTATTTACTGATATTTAACATAACTATTACATTTGTCATTTAACGTCAAGTTATATTATTAGGATATCATATTCAAAAGTACCTACATACCTAGTTATTATTGCAAAGCATTCTGTTCTACATTTAATAAAAATGTGATATTTTAATCACTCGCCATTGTACTTTTTAATTATGATATATTATTGTTTTTATATTATTGAACAAAAATTCTTAAATAAATATTTAATTCAGCAACACAGAAGCTGTCAGTAAAATTTTAAGTAAAAGTTCCAGGTGGAACAATGAAGTAGCAACAGCTACTTTAAGCAGACAGATTTTAATAACCGCAACTTTATCGTCACTTTAAAGTACTACTGTAGTTCCATGTGATACTTTGCAGTAACTAAAACTTCAATGTTACTTATATGCAGTTCCCGTCAGTAGTCATTCGGTTGCAGGTACTTTAAAGTATCAAATTTTAGTGGCAAAGCCTTTAAAGTAACATTATTGAAAATACGCCATATTTAATGCCATCACTTACGACGCCATTACTACAATTTGTGATTTTTTATGTTGCGTTGATTTAAATACTTCAGTCCGTCATATTTTTGCATCAAATATAATATATGAATTCAAAATATTACATGTTCTGTTCCTAATAATAATTAAGAAATTGGTTTTTATAACTACTTAGCTTCGTATCATATGATATTAATTATATAAAAAATAATTTTTCAATTAAAAATGCAATTTTCAAGAGGCGCGTATCTTTTATGGACTTATCTTTGTTATGTTCAACAGTAAAGTAGCATTCGTTTTAATTCTGTGGTTCAGATAACTGAAAATTGGCATAAGTTATGCTTTCAAATGTTATGTACATTATATACATTTCGTTTTTGAGTTGGGAAAATGAAATAGACAAAGTATCATGGAAGAGTGAAAAAGAAGAATTGTAAAAGCAGTTGTAAGACAAAGTAAGCAACACTAGTTGAAATGAGCAAAAGAAAAGTTCCACGAAAGTCGAGGCTACAATGCTGCAACTACACAGCTACGTAACCAATCCATCCCTAGAACGTAGCCGTACAAAACCCAGGATCGTAAGCAAAACGTTGCTGCCACTGAAAACTTATTCCCCATTTTGGTAACGCGCACGTAATTTTTACGTTCTAATAAGGTGCCTGTTACTAGTGGCAACGTATTTAAAATGTCTTACTATAGACGCCGCTACGTTCCGTCGACTAATTGTGCTAGTTGGGTCTTGGCCTGTGATCTTTATGTATATGTCACGGAAAATATAATTACATGCCAAAGAAAAAAGTTATAATTTCAAAAAAAAAAGTGACAGTGGAATATATGAAATCATAAAATAATAAAACAAAATAATAAAAAAGAAACGATAAATGATTAGGTTATATATGGAGTGTAGATATATATGTGAAAGATAAGTAGGAAGCACATAATTATAAACAAATTTTGATGTAAAAATATGGACTGGGTAATTCTCACTAATAGAAACAAATTAAAATCTAAGCAAAAAAATATTAAAAAATCAAGTGAAAAACTGGACCGAGTAAGGACACAATAACTATACAGAAAAATAAAGATAATGATGATGCGAGAATGAGCGTTATAAAGAGGACACAAAGATGAAACTAAATTAAAAGATTATTAAAGAAGAATACATAGTTAAAATATTAGAGTAAAGAGATTGGGATTGGGATGGAAACATATATAATCAAAAATAAGAAAATTAAACAATTCAGTCTAATTGCACTGAAAAAAAAACTATAACAAATATAAAATTTTTGTTTTTTTATTTATCCACATTGTCTACAAATATTTGTAATTCTACTGAATTTCAAATTCTACTTCCTTTGGGTAAGAATAATTATACAAATATGATTATAACCCAATATTTCAAATTAGACGTAAACAAAGAAATGTCAAAAAAATAGAAATTCATGGACATGAATTCGGCTCCAGACTAGGGAATTTACAATCTACTCTGAGAAAACGTGGAGGAAATCTTAATTATAGTAGAAGTTTGAAATCTAGTAGAATTTAAAGTTATAAAATCGAGGCCCTAGCTGTGAAATGCAAATATTTGAAGACAATGTGGAAGTATAGAAGTATGAAAAATAGAAAAATAAGAGAAGAAAAATAGTTACCTACTAGATAATCTAGCATTACAAGAGAAAAGAATTTAAGAAAACGAGAAAAAAAAATTCTATCATTATAAAATTATTTCGATTCCATACCATTTGATAAGAATATTTAATAAGTTCCTTGAGACAGGTAGTTTCTTCCGTCATGTAACCCTACCCGAAATTTGCGTTCAAGTTACTTCTTAGTTATGTACTTTTAAATTTGGATTATAGGATTCAAATAATAAAGCGTTTTACATGTAGGTACCTACTCTTCTAACAACAATTTGTAAATTCATTTCAGTTAACAAAAATTATATAAAGTACAATCCTGGCATGTAATCCTAATGACATTCTAAAATTAAGAATGCACAAAATGCCAGATTTATGTTTTGGTTAATATGTGCAAACATTTTAGTCATATTTCTATGACTACAGTTAACAATGAAAATTTTAACAATTTTAAATTACTTAGTTAATAAATAGATTAACAAATTATTGACATTAATTGTTAATTTAATTAGCACACCCAACTGATATACATGCATATTTATTTATTGTGAATACATTTAATTATGTCACCTTCTGATTTAATGATTTTTATAAGTCGTACATACATCTTTATAATTTATCTCTAATTAAATGTATCCACATGTCCACAATCAACAATCAAGTAATACACTTACGTGCATAAGAATTAACCTTTCACTTTGCAGTTTTGAGTTTAATTATTTCCTTTTTTAGTAACTAGCCATCAGAGTAAAATAAAACTTATGCTGTTTGAAAGATAATTTAATACTCTATAACATGAGCCTAAATTAATTAGAATGCCTTTCGTGTTCTCAAACGAAAAATTCTAAAATGAAATACATGAAACAAATTAATATAATTTTAAGATTAACCGTGTTATACTCGTGATAGCAACCACTTAAATATGCACCGTTTTTGACATCAGGTTCTGCATTACTGCCCTTGTTAAAAAATAAGCACTCTTGATATTGTGGGCTCACGTTTATGCGAAATTAATGCGATTTCAAACAGCATAAGTATAAATATTAAACTCAAAACTGTGAATTGGTCGATTTCTATGCACGTAAAGTGTATAATAAAATTATAAATAAATTGATCACTTACCATAAATAAAAAATGCATGTTGACGTCAGTTTCTAAATTTCATACAACAGCTAGAAATGATCTGAAATTATTATAACACGGCGACTGGACCATTCACTTTCACTGCATGTTCTGTCTCAAAATAAAATTATATGTATTACTTTAGCAACTTGCAATAATTAAATACAACAATCAAAAGGTAACACTATATGATATTATTGTATAATGGTTGTAGTATATTTTATATTAATTTCACTTAAATTCACTTATACATTTAAAGTGAAAATTTCTCACCTTTTCAGTAAATTGAATATTAAATACAACATAATGTCGAAAATAAGTTACACTGCAATACAATTTTTTTTTGTACTATTAGAATAGTAAAACATATATGTATGTGCATATTTCCTTTAATACAATTCACAGTTAATTTAAAAATGAATACTGATATAGAAAATATTCACGATAAATGTATCCTATTATTGCCATCTGCTCATCTGTATTAATATGATGTGTGTGTTTTAAGAATATAATCTAATTATTCACTTACCAGATAGACGCTTTTCAGTTTCTTAATTTCCTGCTACTGCTACAAATAAACCGGATAATATTTTATGGAGCTTTAACTTGACCAGTACTTACTTACCTTTCACTGCGTTTTCGCCCCATGTACACTTTGTGGATTATTATTCTCTATGCACTATACAACTGTGGTCAACAATCCGACTTTAAATTCGTACAAAGTTAAGAAAAATTATTCCCTGTATTGCACTCTTGCTAACTTTGGAAGACGGAAGCGGCCTGGTAAACGTACTATACTCTACCTGCATTATGAAATTTACAGTTCTACGTTTACGATAAGGAAACTAGTACATTTAGCAATGCAAATATGGCACAATAATGCCCTTATTTACTTACTTTATTACCATAAATTACCAATTAATAATGCATGTGGTTAACGTTCAATTCAAATGCAAATTTGAAAAAATTCTTATACGTAAAGGATACATGATGCACTCTTGGTCCCTACTTTTCCTACATCCTTTTCCTTTAATAATTTTTAAACATGTAAACATCTTGAATTTCTTATCGGTTTCAATTGTGGTTATGATTGCTGATAATATAAGAAAAAAAAAACCATATCATATTTTTTTCTATTTTCGTTCTTTAATATGTACCAGAGCTGGGCAGTAACTAGTTACTTTAGTAACTTAGTTACTAACTAGTTACTTTTACGGTAATTTGTAACGTAACTTAGTTACTTTTAAAAATATGGTAACTGTAACTTAACTTGCTGCGGAAAAGTAGCTGATAACTTTACGGTTTTTACTTACTAGTTTCTTGAGTAACTTAAGTTACTTAAAGTAACTCAGAAATTAGAATGTATCTTAAGTTAGTCAAAGTAACTTAAAAAGTTCGAACTTTGCGCGTTATCTGCATCTCGAAGATAAAATGTATTTTAATTCTTTTACTAATAAAACAACATAAACCTAACCTAACCTAAAACATAATGCAAATATTACTCATGTTTGTAATAAAATACGTTTTGTTTTTGAAGTATAATTCCAGATGCAGTTACCGCGCCAAGTTTGAATTCTTTGAAGCACCGCAACCTCATGGTATAGATTTGTATACATTGACAAATGTACAAGACGAGAAATGTACAAGATAATATAACTACAAGGGACATATTTGTACGATAGGAAAATGTATATGGCAAGATATGTACAGAGTTATATGTGTGCATTTGAGAATTTGTATGCATTATCTGAAACTCATTTGGATGTCATAAAGAAGTACTTTTATAACAGACAAAATATAAAAAATATTTGTGCAAGTGTTTTCGTTGAAATTTTTCTATTCCTTTTTGTTAATGCATGTTAGTTAATATAAAAAAAAACACGTACAAAAAAGAATGATAATAATGTAAATGCTGCTTCTTTTCTTCGACAAATTAATAAAAATAAACATGTTAATAGTAAATGTAGGGAATCATGTTTAACTTCTAGGATAAACTTTGCCGACTTATATCGTACAAAGAAAAAAAAAACAATTTAATTTAATAAAAATAACTTCTTTTATGCCGCACCCCAATTCTCTTTTTTTTACATTTTTCTTAACTTCGTGTTCAATATAATTTAATCATCTTGAATTTCTTCGTGTGTTCTTATATTTTCTTATCAACAAGTTAATAAAAAATATTGGTAATCAACTTGAATTTCTTTTAAGATAAACTTGTTTTGTATATATAGTTTGTCACAAAAAATATAAATCCTAGGTTATTAATAAACACAAAACGGAGAAAAACTAATTTTATGCAAAATATAAAAAATTACATCCTCTTAATTTAATTGTTACCAAATGTTTGGTCATTGATATAAAGAACCAAGAAACATTATAATATCATGCACAAAAAAATAATAAAAATTTAGATGTAAGGACAAAAAAGAGAAAACATAATATGACAGAATTTATAAAAATTTATCTTGAACTTTTTCGCTATATTTTCGTTACCGAATGTTAGTTAGTATAATAAAGCGCAAAAAAAGAAACGATAAAAATGTAAATGCTTTCATCTCTTCTTCGACAAATTTATATAAAAAAAAGAATTAGTAGTAAATGTAGGGCGTATTTATGTCACCGAATATTTGGTTATTAAAAAAACAATACAATTACATGAAAAAAAGTAAAAAACATAAATTTTAAGTCATTAATGACCATATACAAAAATATGAAAACAAATTATGAACAAATTATAAGAGATAAAATAAAATAAATCATGTGTGTCACTTCGTTGAACTTTTTTTGCTATATTTCTCTTACCGAATATTAGTTAAAAAACATGTACAAAAAAATAATAATAAACATGTAAATGCGTCTTTTCTTCAATAAATTCATATGTAACTTCTTCTAGGATAAACTTGTTTTGTAAATTTTTATGTGGCTGACTTATATCGTACAAGGAAAAAATAAACAATTTAATTTAATATAATAAAATAACTTCTTTTATACCGTCCCCCGATTCTAAAGTTTTTATATTTTTCTTGAGTTCGTCTTCAACGTAATTTAATCATCTTGAATTTCTTCGTATGTGCAGGTGCTGTTTGTATGGAACAGTGTGGCAGTGGTTGATTATTAGACTGGGCGTCTTGTGATGATAGTCTGCCGTTGGATCCTTCGTACTTTCACATATAAAACAGAGATGGCCCTGCCCGAGGGGTGAAGTAGTGTATTTACAGAAACAGCGTGTTTGCAGTATATGTATTGGCAGCTAAGGTAAATGGTGTATCCGGGGAAAAACCCTTTACCAAGTGATGTTAATGATAGCATAAATTCACTACACAAATATGTAAGCATTTGCTGTTATTAGAAAGATACCGTACGCCAGTTTAAAGTTAGCAATCGGCTGTAGATTTCTCGGTATCTAACATTTCAATTCAAAATCAAAAAGAACGTATAAAGGATACACATTATGTACTCGTGGTACCTACTTCTTTTTCTCAGCTAATTGATAAACATGTAACCATCTTGAATTTCAGAGCTGGGCAAAGTACCGGAAAGTAGTACTTGAAGTACAAGTACCAAGTATCTTAATGTTTTTAAATGTACTTGAAGTACAAGTATTTTTTAGTTTTTAAAGTACTTGAAAAAGTACTTGTCATTTTGGGTGCAAGTACTTTTTCAGATAGTTGATAATTTTCTGATTATACCTTAAAAGGTGATTGTTGACAAAAATTTCAATATGCGATATATATTTGGTTATTTAAAACAAGAGTTCCTCGCTGGGACTGCCGCATCACCTAGCAATCTCATGACCGAAAATTGACGTCATATGATCGACAAGCGATACAAAAAGCTGAACCGAAATGTTAGAATGACGTCATTTTACGTCATGCGATCGCCAGGCGATACGCAAAGTTCCGGCACTTTCATATTATCGTTGAAAATATATTTATTAATGAAATTCACATAATTATGTACTACATGAATAACACAACACCACTGCAAAAGAAACACTGACAGACAAACAATTCTCATAAAAAAAGTGGCTAAAGAGTGCTTTTTTTTCATGAGTGAGCCGTTTAAAGCACGAACAGTAGCAGACTCTTTAAAGCTCACAAATGAATAAAATTACCGTTTAGTTACAAGTTATGTGTATATATATATATATATATATATATATATATATATATATATATATATATATATATATATATATATATATATATATATATATATATATGTATCTATATATATATATATATATATATATATATATATATATATATATATATATATAAATTATTGCAACACCACAATCTTCAGTTATACAAAGACGACAATGTCAAGATACTTTAATGTATTCACCATTCACTTTATTTGCTATTTACACTTTATTTGCACGACACAATTTAATTCTAACAACTTTTTAAACTACAATATTGGATACAACAATGACTTTAGCAACTAGAAAAACATATTGTCTGAAATCACATTATGACAACAGTTGTCACTAGTAGTATTATTTCAACACAAAATACAAGATCACTGTTCACTTGTTGTTTGCTTTGTTATTTTGTTAGTGGTTATTAACAAAATTTATTTTTATATTTTTTGCTATTATTTAGTTTTTCAAAAGAATCTTGAATATCTTTTTAACTTAAATAATTGTCACCGAATTATATAATATGCAAAAAATAAAAATATATAAAATATTAATGCTTTTCTTTTTGTTGAATATTTTCGCTATCTTCTTTTACCGAATGGTAGTTAATTAAGATAAAAAAACACGCGCAATAAAAGAATAATAAAAATGTAAATGCTTTTGTATTTCTTTTAACAAATTTCTGAAAAATTAATAGTAGATGTGAGGAATCATATTTAACTTCCCCTAGGATGAACTAGTTTTGTATATTTTTATGTCGCCGACTATCGTACAAAGAAAAAAAAACAATTTAATTTAATGAAAATAACTTGTTTTATCCCGTCCCCTAATTCTATTTTTTCTACATTTTTCTTGACTTCGTCTTCAACATAATTTAAGCATGTTGAATTTCTTCGTGTGTGCAGGTGCTGTATGTATGGATTAGTGTGGTGATGGCTGACTATTAAACTGGGCGTCTTGTGATGGTCTGCCATTGGATCGTTTATACACACAAAACAGAGATAGCCCTGCCCGAGAGGTGAAGTAGCGGACTTACAGAAACGGCGTGTTTGCAGTTTGTATATTACAGCTAAGGTAGAATGGATTATCTGGGGGAAAACCCTTTTACCAAGCGATAATCAGAGCATAAATTCACTATTCAAATACGTAATTATTTGCTCTTATTTTTATTAAAAAGATACAGTATGCCAGTTTAAAGTTACCAATTGGCTGTAGGTTTATCGGTATCTAACATTTTAATTCAAATTCAAATTAAAAAAAAAAAAACGTATAAAGGATACATGATTCACTCGTGGTACCTACTTCGTTATTTCCTTCTTCCTTTTTCTGAAAATATAAACATGTAACCATCTTGAATTTATTAATGGTTTGAATTGTTAAAATCTTTGCTTCTGATTTCTTTACATTGTTCTTGTATTTTGTTTTTAAGAAATTATTTAAAAAAACTGTAGGTATTCATTTTGAATATCTTCTAAGGTAAATTTTTGTATATTTTGTTATAAAAAATATAAATTCTAGGTTATTAATATACATAAAAAGGAGAAAAACTAATTTCAGAATTTCACACAAATTATAAAAATTTATTTTGTATATTTTCTTAACTTAAGTAATGATACAATTACATGTAAAAAATTTAAAACGTAAATCTTAGGTCATTGTCATTAATGACCATATACAAAGAAAAAAAAATATTATGAACAAATTATAACAGACAAAATATAAAAAATTTCGCTATATTTTTGTTACCGAATGTTAGTTAATATAAAAAACACGTGCAAAAAAAATAAAATAAAAAAGGAAATGCTTTTGTCTTTTCTTCAACAAATTTGTAAAAAAACAAATTAATAGTAAATGTAGGGAATAATGTTTAACTTCTAGGATAAACTTGTTTTATATATTTTTTATGTTGTCGACTTATATCGTACAAAGAAAAAAAGAAACAATTTAATTTAATGCAAAAAACTTCTTTTATCCCGTGCCCCAATTCTTAAGTCATTACATTTTTCTTGTCTTCGTCTTTAACATAATCATCTTCAATATCTTCTAGGTTAAACTTGTTTTGTATATTTTGTCACAAAAAAATATAAATGCTAGATTATTAATAAACACAAAGAAAAAAAATCTGATGTGGCCAGCACATTACCTTCCGTCACTTCTATGTATTTTGTACAAATTTCATACAGAAAGTTCCTTGCTAAGTTAATTATTCTATTTCTTGTACATTACCTTCCGGCAGTTGCATGTATTTTATGCAAATTTCATACAGAAAATTATTATTTTGTGACGTTTTCTATATACAGTGTAATGTATCTGCAGAAATAAAAGATTTATTATTATTATTATTTCTTGTACATTACCTTAAAGCAGTTGTATGTATTTTATACAAATTCCATACAAAAGGCAAAAGATCCTATATTTCCCGTAAAATTATAAGACAAACACTATCTCAATTTCACTTGACACTGACATCTTTCAATCAGAATTTTCTTAATATAGTAGCTGTTTCCATAGCTGTGGCTACTTTATGAAATTTAATTTCTATATAATTTTTTAACTCTATATCCATTTAATATTAAGTATATAATGCAGTCAAATCGTATAGAGAATAAATTATTCTTTAATATTTATAATAACATCAAATGTGAAAAAATTATATTTAACATAGTTTTTTCAAGAAAAACTGTTAAAATCTTCAAATAATGGTACTTCCGGTTGACCAATTGTAACCAAAATCTAATCAGCTCTTCATATGGATGTAACGAAGAAGTATACGAAAAAATTATAATTTTTGTAACTGTAGTATTAGAGTTATCGCAGACGAAAATTTTGTTACACACACACACACATCCACACACACACACATCCACACACACACACGCACACACACACATACAGACATCATCGTAAAAATAGTAAATTCGTATTCTAGGGACCCTAAAACGTGCTTATTGATTAAAAACTCATCATCGAATTTTTTGACCAAAGACAATACCTTCCTTACCTAAAGGTGACGGAAGGTAAAAATTAACCAATTTCACAAAATGTTATTTATATATATATATTTATATATATATATATATATATATATATATATATATATATATATATATATATATATATATAAAAACATCATACATAACATGCAAAAGAATAAAAATTAATAAAATGTAAATCTTAAGTTACCTACTAATAAAGATATAAAAACGAGAAAAATAAATTCACATTGATCTTGAACATCTTGATTTAATTATCATCGAAAATTGTGATTAATAAATAAAAAATTGATAAGTTTAAATGCTAGGTTATTAGTATACATAAAAAGAAAAATTTATTTCACACAAATTATAATAATTGATCATGTATCTTCCTTACTATTTTTGTCACCGAACGGTAGGCCATTCAAAAAAACGATATAATATTAAAAAAAATATAAACTGATTAAAAATTATCATGTTATCAATAAAAAAATAAAAGTAAACTAATTTTACACAAAATATTAAAAAAAATTGTATCTGCTTCATTTAATTGTTACCGAACGTTAGGTCATTAATATAAAGAAACATATCATGCGCAAAAAAATAAAATAAAAATTAATATATGAAAGCATAAAAAGAGAAAATCCAATATGACAGATATTATAAAAATTGATCTTGAGTCTTGGTTTGGGATCATTATATTTATGGCACCCAATATTTGGTTATTATGTTATTAACAGGAAAAAAAAAACAATACAATTATAAGCACAAAAATAAATAAAAACGTAAATGCTAGGTCATTAATGACCATACACAAAAAAAAAAAAATTATGAACAAATTAAGAACATAAAAAAATTTTCTTGCATATCTCTCCATTAAAATTTTTCGCTTTATATCTGTTATAATAATGTAAATGCTTTTATCATATATCCAACTAATTTAAAAGAATTAATAGTAATGTTTGAATGGAATAGTAGAATGGGCGTCTTGTGATAGTCTGCCATTAGATCCTTCGTAATTTCGTATACAGAACAGAGATGTGAAGGTGAGAAGTGAAGTAGTGTACTTACAGAAACAGCGTGTTTTCAGTAGGTAAAACGGAGTAGGAAAACCCTTTTACCAAGCGATATTTATAGCATAAATTCGCTACATAAATACTTGCTCTTATTGGAAAGATACCGTATGCCAGTTTAAAGTTATTAATCGACTGTACGTTTATCGGTATCTAACATTTCAATTTAAATTCAAATTAAAAAGAACATAAAGGATACATGATGCACTTGTGGACCTACTTCATTTTTCCCTTCATCCTTTTTCTCAGCTAATTTTGATATTCACTAATCGTAGCTACTTCATTTCTTCCTTCTTCTTTTCTCTCAAATAATTGATAAACTTCTATTCTATATATGGTAAAATGTTTACTGATAATGTAGGAAATCATAATATAATTTAATAAAACACTTTTATCTATCCTTGCTTCTGAATTTTTATATTGTATTTTCTTCTCAACAAATTAATAAAAATGTAGATAATCATTTTTAATTTCTTCTAGGTTAAAAGTGTTTTCTTATCTCAAAAAAAAAATATATATATAAATGCTAGGTTATTAATAAATATAACATATATTGAACATTGTATATATATATATATATATATATATATATATATATATATATATATATATATATAAACAAAAAACGTCATAACATGCAAACGAATAAATATTCATAAAAATGTAAATGCTAGGTTACTAATAAATAGGTACTAAAAAGAAAAACTAATTTGACCGAAAATTTAAAAATTGATCTTGATTGTTCACTGAATAGTAATAAAACACACATTAGACAAAAAATTTAAAATTGATAGGTTTCTAAAAAATATATAAAAACGAATAGAATATAAAAATTGATCTTTAACATCTTGATTTAATTATCACACTGAAAATAGTAATTAATAAAAACATTGATAAACATGTTAGTGATGGGTTATTAATAAACACATAAAAAGATAACTAATTTCACACAAAATATAAAAATTGATCTAGAATATCTTCTTGGTCTGTGATCTTTATGTTTATGTCACGAAATATACAATTACATGCCAAAGAAAAAAGTTATAATTTCCAAGGAAGTGACAGTGGAATATATTAAATCATAAAATAATAAAAAAACGATAAATGATTAGGTTATATATGGAGTGTAGATATATACGTGAAAGATAAGTAGGAAGCACATAATTATAAACAAATTTTGATGTAAAAATATGGACTGGGTAACTCTCACTAATAGATACATAGATTAAAATACTAAGCGATAAAAATAAAATAATCAAGTGAAAAACTGGACCGAGTAAGGACACAATACCTATACAGAAAAATATAGATAATGATGATGCAAGAATGAGCGCTATAAAGAGGAAACAAAGATGAAACTAAATTGAAATATTAGAGTAAAGAGATTGGGATTGGGATGGATACATATACAATCAAAAATAAGAAAATTAAACAATTCAGTCAAATTGCACTGAAAAAAAAACTATAACAAATATAAAATTTTTGTTTTTTTATTTATCCACATTGTCTACAAATATTTGCAATTCTACAGAATTTCAAATTCTACTTCATTTGGGTAAGAATAATTAATACAAATATGATTATAACCCAATATTTCAAATATGTCAAAAAAATAATAGAAATTCATGGACACGAACTCGGCTCCAGACCAGGAAATTTACAATCAACTCTGAGAAAACATGGAGGAAATCTCAATTATAGTAGAAGTTTGAAATCTAGTAGAATTTAAAGTTAAAAAATCGAGGCCCTAGCTGTGAAATGCAAATATTAGTAGACAATGTGGGAGTATAGAAGTATCAAAAATAGAAACAAAAGAGAAGAAAAATAGTTACCTACTAGATAATCTAGCATCGCAAAAGAAAAAAATTTAAGAAAACGAGAAAAAAAAATTAGAATAAATTTAATCATTATAAAATTATTTCGATTCTATGCCAGTTGATAAGAATATTTAATAAGTTCCTTGAGACAGGTAGTTTATTCTGTCATGTAATTTTCAGTTATCCAACCATTTATAATAAATTGTAAACCCCGCGTAAATGTTTCAAATTTTGTTTCATACAACTATTGCAGTAATCCGAATGACATTCTAAAAGTGTTTTATGAAATAGGCTAATAATAATAATAATAATAATAATAATAATAATAATAATAATAATAATAATAATAATAATAATAATAATAATAATAATAATAATAATAATAATAATAATAATAATAATAATAATAATAATAATAATAATAATAATAATAATAATAATAATAATAATAATAATAATAATAATAATAATAATAATAATAATAATAATAATAATAATAATAATAATAATAATAATAATAATAATAATAATAATAATAATAATAATAATAATAATAATAATAATAATAATAATAATAATAATAATAATAATAATAATAATAATAATAATAATAATAATAATAATAATAATAATAATAATAATAATAATAATAATAATAATAATAATAATAATAATAATAATAATAATAATAATAATAATAATAATAATAATAATAATAATAATAATAATAATAATAATAATAATAATAATAATAATAATAATAATAATAATAATAATAATAATAATAATAATAATAATAATAATAATAATAATAATAATAATAATAATAATAATAATAATAATAATAATAATAATAATAATAATAATAATAATAATAATAATAATAATAATAATAATAATAATAATAATAATAATAATAATAATAATAATAATAATAATAATAATAATAATAATAATAATAATAATAATAATAATAATAATAATAATAATAATAATAATAATAATAATAATAATAATAATAATAATAATAATAATAATAATAATAATAATAATAATAATAATAATAATAATAATAATAATAATAATAATAATAATAATAATAATAATAATAATAATAATAATAATAATAATAATAATAATAATAATAATAATAATAATAATAATAATAATAATAATAATAATAATAATAATAATAATAATAATAATAATAATAATAATAATAATAATAATAATAATAATAATAATAATAATAATAATAATAATAATAATAATAATAATAATAATAATAATTAATAATAATAATAATTAATAATAATAATAATAATAATAATAATAATAATAATAATAATAATAATAATAATAATAATAATAATAATAATAATAATAATAATAATAATAATAATAATAATAATAATAATAATAATAATAATAATAATAATAATAATAATAATAATAATAATAATAATAATAATAATAATAATAATAATAATAATAATAATATATATATATATATATATATATATATATATATATATATATATATATATATATATTATTTATTTTAATCATTTTTATTTATTTCTGTATTCATTACTAATTTATTTAAGAAGAGAAAGAAGTTTTAACAAAAGTAAATGAAAATAAATGGCTAATGCAGACCATGCAGACACCCCTAGAATTAACTGTTTGAGAAGCATGATCAACCCGGCACCATGACGTCACAAACAATATCAGACATTTAAAAATTCATATCTCGCTTACTACGAGTAATTCGAATTTTAACATCGCGGTTTTACCAATATTAATAGATTTTTATGTATTATCAGAAAACAATCTAAAAAAATCGGTAGAATACCCCATTTGGGGTTTCCTAGTTCGATCATGTCCAACATATGACGTATTACTCTTATTAATGATTTAATTCAAATCAAATTTATGTATTAAAAATTAAATTAAATTACCATGACAACGTGCAATAATTGTATATAAATAGAACAGTTTCAATTTATAATGATAGTAACATAAATTAAAATTACTGTCAAATCTATAAAATTATGACAAAAATTGTAATAAATAAATATCCTACCTTTTATTCCAGCATTTTCGCATATCCAGTTCAGACCTAAAGTACCTTGGATCGAATCTATTGCCCATCTAAGTGTGCACTCTGAAAAATGCCAATATACCACGCGACGACCACACGACAGCTACAGGATTTACCACTTTGGTTACATAGTAGTCCGGGCTTGTCGCACGTATTAAAAACTCTAGCAGTATTAGTGGTAATCGATATGAAATATAATATCTTCAATAGTTGACGCCATAACTTTCGAAGGCTTTCGTACCGCTTAAAATATGATCATAGTAAATTAAAAATATAAATTCAATAAACACATATAAAATTCACTTCATAAAATGCCAGATTTATGTTTTGGTTAATACGTGCAAACATTTTAGTCATATTTCTATGACTACAGTTAACAATGAAAATTTGAACAATTTTAAATTACATAGTTAATAAATAGATTAACAATTTAATGACATCAATTGTTAATTTAATTAGCACACCCAACTGATATAAATGCATATTTATTTATTGGGAATACATTTAATTATATCACCTTCTGAATTTTTTTAGATCGTACATGCATCTTTATAATTTGTCTCTAATTAAATGTATCCACATGTCCACCATCAACAATCAAATAATATATTACGTGCATAAAAATTGACCTTTCACTTTGCAGTATTGAGTTTAATTATTTTCTTTTTTTAGAAACTAGCCATCAGATTAAAATAAAACTTATGCTGTTTGAAAGATAATTTAATACGCTATAACATGAGCCTAAATTAATTAGAATTCCTTTCGTGTTCTCAAACGAAAAATTCTGAAATGAAATACATGAAACAAATTAACATAACTTTAAGATTAACCGTGTTATACACGTGATAGCAACCACCAAAGCAACCACTTAAATATGAACTGTTTTTGATATCAGGTTCTGCATTACTGCCCTTGATAAAAAATAAGCATTCTTGATATTGTGAGTTCATGTTTATGCGAAATAAATGCGATATCAAACAGCATAAGTATTATTTTAATCTGACGTCTAGTTTCTAAAAAAAAAATATTAAAATCAAAACTATGAATTGGTCGATTTCTATGCACCTAAGTGTATAAAAAAATTATAAATAAATTGATCACTTACCATAAATAAAAAATGCATGTTGACGTCAGTTTCTAAATTTCATACAACTGCTAGAAATGATCTGAAATTATTATAACACGGCCACTGGACCATTAACTTTCACTGCATGTTCTGTCTCAAAATAAAATTATATGTATTACTATAGCAACTTGCAATAATTAAATACAACAATCAAAAGGTAACACTATGTGATATTATTGTATAATATTGTTGGAGTAAATTTAATATTAATTTCACTTCAATTCACTTACACATTTAAAAGGAACATTTTTCACGTTTTCAGTAAATTGAATATAAAATACAACATAATGTCGAAAATAAGTTACACGGCTATACAATTTTTTTTGTACTATTATTAGAATAGAGAAACATATATGTACGTATGTGCATATTTCCTTTAATACAATTCACAGTTATTTTAAAAATAAATACTGAAATAGAAAATATTCACAATAAATGTATCCTATTATTGCCATCTGCTCATCTGTATTAATATGATGTGTGTGTTTTAAGAATATAATCTAATTATTCACTTACCAAATAGATGCTTTTCAGTTTCTCAATTTCCTGCAACTGCTAGAAATAAACCGGATAATATTTTATGGAGCTTTAACTTGACCAGTACTTACCTTTCACTGCGTTTTCGCCCCATGTACACTTTTGAAAATGAACTTGTATTACTATAACAACGCAAAATAATGAAATACTACAAATGAAAGGTATTGTATTACATTATTGTATATTATTATTCTCTATGCACTATACAACTGTGGTCAACAATCCGACTTTAAATTCGTACAAAGTTAAGAATCCCTGTATTGCACTCTTGCTAACTTTGGAAAACGGAAGCGGCCTGGTAAACGTACTATACTCTACCTGCATTATGAAATTTGCAATTCTACGTTTACGATAAGGAAACTAGTACATTTAGCAATGCAAATATGTCACAATAATGCACTTTTTTACTTATTTTATTACCATGAATTACCAATTATAATACATGTGGTTGACGTTCAATTCAAATACAAATTTGACAAAAATTTTATACGTAAAGGATACATGATGCACTCGTGGTCCCTACTTTGATTTTTCCTACATTCTTTTTCTCTAATAATTTTTAAACATGTAAACATCTTGAATTTTTTATCGGTTACAATTGTGATTATGATTGCTGATAATGTAAGAAAAAGAAACTATATATTTTTTCTAATTTGGTTCTTTAATATGTACTATATGAAACCCATTTGGATGTCATAAAGTACTTCTTTATGACATCCAAATGAGTTTCATAAAGTAATTATTAACCAACCGAAATTGATATTCCTGGACATTAATTTTTTGAAAAAATTACCAAAATAAGAAAATAAAAAAAATGTAAGTAATCATCTGGAGTTTTTTCTAGATTAAACATGTTTTGTATGTCACCGTCTTATAAAGTACAAGGAGGAAAAACAATCTCATTCAATGAAAACTTTTTTATCCCGTACCCCAATTCTTAGGTATTTAAATTTTTTTGTCTTCGTCTTTGACATAATCATCTTGAATTTCTTCTAGGTTAACAGAAAAAACTAATTTCAAGAAATGTCGTCATTTATATATAAAACAAAAAACAAACTATAACATAAAAAAAATAAAAAATTGATAAATTATAAATGTTAGGTTACCTACATACATATAAAAACGAGAAAAACTAATTTGATTTAATTATCACCGAAAATTCATTAATAAATAAATAAATGATAAAAGTGTAAATGCTAGATTATTATTAATAAACGAAAAAAGGAGAAAAACTAATTTCACACAAATTATGAAAATTAATTTTAAATATCTTCTTAACTTAAGTAATTGTCACCGAACGAAAGATCATTGGAAAAACTAGAGGTATAAAATGCAAAAATATAAAAATTGATAAAAATATAATTGTCAGGTAATTAATAAACAAATAAAAGAAAATATTAAAAATTGTATCTTCTTCATTTAATTGTTATAAAATAATAGCTTATTATTATAAGGACACATTATAAAGTACATAAAAAAGAGAAATTCTAATATGTCAGAAATTATAAAAATTGATCTTCAATATTTTCTTGGTTTGTGTTTTTTATATTTATATCACTGAAAATTTAGTTATTAATAAACAAGAAACACTACAAATTACATACAAAGAGAAAATATGAACAAATTATAACAGACAAATTAAAAAAAAACATTCATGTATGTTCGTTGAACTTTTTCACTATATTTGTTACCAAACGTTAGTTAATTAATATAAAAACACACGTGCAAAAAGAATGATAACAATGTAAATTAATAGTAAATGTAGGGAATTATGTTTAACTTCTTCTCCGCCGCCGACGTATATCGTACAAAGAAAAAAAAAACATTTATTTGAATGAAAATAACTTCTTTAATCCGTCCCCCATTTCTAAAGTTTTACATTTTTCTTGAATTCGTCATCAATATAATTTAATCATCTTTAATTTCTTCATGTGGTGCAGGTGCTGTTTGTATAGACTAGTGTAGTGGCTGTTGACTATTAGACTGGGCGGCTTGTTGTAGTCTGCCATTGGATCCTTCGTACTTTCACCTACAGAACAGAGATGGCCCTTCCTGAGAGAAGAAGTAGTATACTTAAGAAACGGTGTGTTTTCAGTATACATAGGTATTGACGGCTAAGGTAAAACGTAGTATCCGGGATAAAACCACACAAAGACGTAAGTATTTGTTCTTAGTAGAAAGATACCGTATTCCAGTTTAAAATTGCCAATCGGCTGTATGTTTATCGGTATACACATCAAATCAAATTAAAAAGAACTTATAAAGGATACCTGATTCACTCGAGGTACCTATGTCGTTATATATTTTTCTTCATTAATGACCGAAGAAAGGAAAACAAATTATGAACAAATTATAACAGACAAAATAGAAAAAAATATTCGTGCAAGTCTTTTCGTTGAAATTTTTCGACTCATTTTTGTTACCGAATGTTAATTAATATATAAAAACACGTATAAAAAAGAATGATAATAAAGTAAATGCTGCTTCTTTTCTTCAACAAATTAATAAAAATAAACATATTAATAGTAAATGTAGGGAATCATGTTTAACTTCTAGGATAAATTTGTTATATTTTTATTTCGCCGACTTATATCGTACAAATTCGTACAATTCTCTGAAGTTTTTACATTTTTCTTAATTTCGTGTTCAACATAATTTAATCATCTTGAATTTATTCGTGTGTTCTTGTATTTTCTTTTCAACAAGTTAATAAAAAATATTGGTAATAAACTTGAATTTCTTCTAGGATAAACTTGTTTTGTATATTTTGTCACAAAAAATATAAATCCTAGGTTATTAAGAAACACAAAACTGAGAAAAACTAATTTTATGTAAAATATAAAAAAAAATATATCTTCCTCATTTAATTTATCTTGAATTTTTCGCTATATTTTTGTTACCGGATGTTAGTTAATATAACAAAGTGCAAAAACGGAATGATAAAAATGTAAATGCTTCTATCTTTTCTTCAACAAATTTATAAATGTAGGGTGTATTTATGTCACCGAATATTTGGTTATTAAAAAGAAAAAATCTGACGTGGCCAGCACATTACCTTCCGTCAGTTCTATGTATTTTGTACAAATTTCATACAGAAAGTTCCTTGCTAAAGATTATATTTCTTGTACTTCACCTTCCGCCAGTTGCATGTATTTTATGCAAATTCCATACAGAAAATTTATAGCAAAAGATCCTATATTTCCAGTAAAATTGTAAGACAAACACACTATGTCAATTTCACTTGACACTGACATCTTTCAATCAAAATTTTCTTAATATAGTAGCTGTTTCCATAGCTATGGCTACTTTATGAAATTGAATTTCTTTATAATTTTTTAACTCTATATCCATTTAATATTAACTATAAAATGCAGTCAAATCGTATAAAGAATAAAATTTTCTTTTAATATTTACAATAACATTAAATTTGAAAAAATGATATTTAACATAGTTAAAATCTTGAAATGAGGGTACTTCCGGTTGTCCAATTCTAACCAAAATATAATCAGCTCTTCACATGGATTTAACGAAGAGAAATACGAAAGAATTATAATTTTTAGAATTGTAGTATGAAAGTTATCGTAGACGAAAATTTTGTTACACACACTCACACACACACACACACACAACACACACACACACACACACATATATATATATATATATATATATATATATATATATGTCGGAGATTGTAATATCAAAGCATGTCGTAACGATCATTTAATGAATCAAGTATTACATGAATCACTTATAATCTTTTAATTGTATTGTCCTAATCGAAACGTCAAGCATTCTTGGCTACAATGCTTGGATGGAATCAGTGTGTAGCGGTGCTCAGGGTGAGTGCATGTCCGCCTCGCTGAGATCATCACGTTTATATTATCGCTGTGGTTCTGAAATAGTGTTGCTCGACATAGAGTTTGCCAGTGATACTACCCCGCGACATCAGAAGTGGGATTCGCTTGCGATCCACAATATTGTATGTGGGTTTGTGTTCTGTTGGTGAATTATAAAGTGAAGTGTAGGGCCAAGCAGATTAAGATGGAAATGCCGTCTAGCAATTTTTGCAGGTTTTCGTCATGGGGCATTGACCAGTAACAAGGATTCAGTCTGTGTCCCACCCAGAGAGTGGTGACGCAATTACAAGAGCTCGTTAAGTAGAACCGTGAGTAATGAGTACTGAATTTATGTTAAGCGGTCTTCCAATACTGGTAAGAGATTTTATTACAAAGCTCAAGATATCGTTGTTAGCTATGTTGGTGGCAATTGGGTTTCTGTTGTAATAAAAGCAATTCGGTCAGTTGCTTGCTGAGAAACGAGAGACGAAGTTGAGTTTGTTGTTTATGATATTGTGATGGCCGATGATCCGGATTACCGATCGCCATATATGTTATTTAAGATATTATTCATTACAGTAGGTGTTCCTGGCATTTTGATTGATGTTTTGTCATTGAGCTTGTATGACGTAATAAGTATTTCATTTTTAGTAGCTTGATTCTACTCCTTTACACCGTTTGCGACATGACAATATTATTAAAATGAATGTAGGTCAAGTAGTCACAGATCGGGAGTATCAACCAGTTTGCGATTTAGTTAGTTATTTGTGAAATAACAAACGAACTAATACAAATTCCTTAAAGCGTTTCGGTATGTCAAGAAAGATTGTAAAATGTTTTCATTGTACAAGTTTCGCAAACTAACAGACATGTTGAGTAGGTACACTGCAACCTTGAGGCACCTGATATATCGTTACTTACTTTTTATCCAGATATGACCGATGCGGGTGCAGAACCATGGTGTACCGAAATAGAAACTATAACATGAAAATTTCACTGGAGATCTTCAGGGAAGATAGTTAAAAGTGGAAATATGTTAGAAAACTATGCTAAAGATTAATATTTTATTAACTGCAGATAAAGTTTGCTGAACTACAAATTGTAGATAGATGATATTGTTATTATCATTATTAGGTTGAGGGCTTTAAGCGCTGGTGACTTTTGTCACCGCGACCAGTAAGATCTGCTGTAGCGTGTTTTGACTGAATGTCTGGAAGCCACTCCAAAGTTTTGATAAACTGTAATTTGGTATTTTGTAGAACAATGACTAGTAAAGATACTTGTCATAATTCAAAGTCCCTTTTGTTGAGAGCTAATAGCAGTTTAACGTTTATCGTCGAGGGTGAAATGAATATCTCCAGGCTATGAATTATGGCTTTTCAAGTATCCACAGGAAGTGCCTAAGACTCACTTATACTACGGAACCCATTTTAGCTTTGATTCACAAGTGAAAGCAGTCTGGTTATCTGACGTTAAGTAGATTGCTTCTCCTTTGAGAGCTTGTTTAAGTTTATTGAGCACACAGATTTATTGCTTGAGATATAATGAAACCGTTGTGTATGGATTCCTTTATTTGGCAGTACGAACCAAATAAAATCGATCCAGTTTCTACTGACTCTAGTTTAGAAATATCCGTAAACCAGGACAGATAGTCTATTTGGAAGAGTGGCCTTACTACTGTCCACCGAAGGCGATTACCAAAAACTCTCTTGTGTAGCTTTTTGTTTTAGAAATTATGAGTGGCCTACGAGATCTCCAAACTTGAAGTGTTTTCTCTTGCAGAGTACAAAGACGTTGGCCCCAGAATCAATTCTATTACTGCACTTGGACAGGTATTCATAGCGCCTGTGGTATGTGATACAAAGAAAAACTATCGTTGCGCTTCCACAAAGACGCTTGTGCTGTGTTTTGTTACATTTTGGCCGCCATACTAACGATGCATGAGTGATCATTGGTCCAAATACGGTGATGTATGGCCAGTGGTTCGTTTCTGCCTGCAATCTCTAGTTTTTGCTAGAAGGACAGCGGCTTGTATCCGAGGCTGCTACGGGATTTGTTTTGATGATTTTGTTAATGTATTAATTGCATGTGGACTTTTGAGTATTCAGGTTTCAGGTATCTGCGTTGACATTAAGGGTAATGTGATTGAAGTGAGAGATCGGTGCATTCGATCAGTTACCGTACGATGATGCTATTTGGGAAAAATATTGTTCACAGTGGCGGGAGAGCTGTAATTATGGACGAAGTCTGTACCAGTCTGTCTCGAAATAATAAGCTAGAATGGGCGAGCATCCTGCCCAAGATCTACGAATGAGGCGATGTATACACTGATAGTGAGAGAATGTATTGGATGTACAGTGTTAGCGTGAATAATATAGCGCTGTGCAGACAGTTCAAATCTGAGTGAACTTTTATCATTTGTTCATGGTATAATTTGTATGAAGTTATTCAAGTTCCTGCACGTCCATGTTACAAAACCCAGAGTCGTTACGGATGGAACTTTCATGAATATTTAAATTTAGGTACAAATCCATATTTGTACCTAAATTTAAATATTCATGATAGTGGTTTGAAATAGTCCCTGAGTCTATTCCCAGAACATTCTATATGACTTTATTAAATTTCCGGTGAGCATGGTCGTAGCTATAAAACTTGGCGTTTTGGTTTTGATGGGGCTGTGGCCGATCAGGCTCCTCGTGACCGTTTTCGGGGTGACCATGCCAGTTTTGTCAAATTGTGAATTTGTTGAATGTTTAAATTGTGGCAAGCTAGATCATCCGCAGAGGAGTTGCACAGGACAGCTGGTGCCCGGACTGGAGCCTGCCACGGTTGCGAAGCAGACTGTTTTACCTGAAAAACAATTGAGCAACAGAAATCTGTCAGCCATTGGAAGCAGAGAAGTCTGACAAGACGGGACTTGCTTTTCAATTGTTTGTCTTAATGTTTGGGATGCCTAAGTGCAGCGAGATGGACGCTGGAACAAATTGCTTTAAAATATTTTGATCGTATCTGTAATATATGGGTATAAAGTTTTGAGAATCACTGGATTCTCAGTTGGTTAATTTAATTAAGTTTACCTGTTTTTGTATATTTTTGGCTTTCGCCAGTTGTAAGTTTAGATTAGTTGAAGTAACATCGCGTTCTGGGTAAATAAAAGTTTATAATACTATATAAAGATGTTCCATTTATAACAAACACCACAGTGGCGGCGAGGATTAAAATTAATCGTAATAAATATAGTAATAGTAACATTAAATTAAATTCTAAAATTAAAAATGGAAGAGGTTGCAAACAGGTCTCAGCAAAATTTAGTGGGGCAAGTGCGAGAATTTGATTTTAAAAATGGCGATTGGACAATTTATAAAGCACGTTTAGAACAATATTTTATCGCGAACGATATAAGCGATGGAAAGAGAAAACGCGCTATATTTCTAAATGCTTTAAATGAAGATTCGTATAAATTAATATTTAATTTGTGTTTGCCTAATACACCCGAATCTAAAACGTTCGAAGATATAGTACAAGTATTCGATAAACATTTTGCTCCAATAAAATCAGTTTTCGCCGCCAGATACAAATTTTATAACGCATTTAAAAGTAAAAGTGAAACTATGACAGAGTGGTTAGCAAGAATGCGAAGTTTAGCCGCACATTGCGAATTCGGATCGGAATTAAATACGGTGCTCCGTGATCGGTTCATTATGGGTATTGAAAAAGGCCCAATTCTGGACAGACTGTTTGAAGAAGAGGTTAGTGCGTTAACGTTAGAAAAAGCGGTTGAAATCGCTACGCAAAGAGAATCTGCACGTCAAAACTTCAACATCGGGTCTACGCCAGTCAAAACCGAGCCAGTAGAGGTCCATCATCTCAAGGCCAGGCGCGGAGGGAGCAGCGGAGGTCGTTTCCGCCAAAATGCAACAATGTCACCTAGGAGCAGAAACCAACAGGGAGCGCAAGGCGGCGCCCCTAACAACAACAACAGCAGCAGCGCGAGGAACCAGCACCCAAAGTGTCAAGTTTGTGGTTACACAAATCATAAAGTGAGTGAATGTCGGTTCCGAGATGCTACTTGTCGGGTTTGTGGTTATAAAGGTCATTTACCCCGTATGTGTCCCCAAAATAAACATAAATTTAATTATTTAGAAAATAATATAGAAACACTTTTTGCTTTGTCAACTGTAAATGATAGGCCCATTGTAAAACGTGTTCATGTTAATAATTTTTACATTGACTTTGAAGTCGATACCGGTGCCTAGTGTCACCGCGATTTCAGATAAATTGTATAAACATTTATTTTCAAATTATGAAATAATTAAAACAAATAAGGAATTACTGAATTATACCGGAAATAAAATTACCCCCCTTGGTATAATTAAAGTTGATGTAATATTTGATGGTAAACAATACAATAATTTAGAAATATTTATTGTTAAAAAGGGAGGTCCCCCAATTATGAGTCGTATATGGTTAAGTAAATTTAATCTGGGCATTTCTGAAATAAAAATGTTAGAAGTAGCTAATATTACTGATGATAGTGTAAATAACTTGTTGTCAAAATATAAAGACGTATTTTCAAATGAATTGGGTACTTTTAAAAAGGGTAAAATACATTTAAAATTAAGGGATTCAGACGTTAGTCCAAAATTTTGTAAAGCTCGTTCTGTTCCTTTTGCATTGCGAGAGAAAATTGACAATGAACTAGATAGGTTGTTAAATTTACATATTTTATCTCCAGTTGATTTTAGCGAATGGGCATCACCCATTGTACCGGTTATTAAGAAAAACGGTTCAGTTCGCATCTGCGGAGATTACAAAATTACCCTGAATCCAGTTCTAGACATAGATCAGTATCCACTACCTAAAATTGAAGAATTGTTTTCAAGGTTGAGCGGTGGACAAGAATTCACAAAATTAGATTTATCTACCGCCTACCAAGTGGAGTTAGACGAATATTCCCGTAAATTAGTAACAATAAACACGCACCGAGGATTGTTTCAATATAATCGACTGCCATATGGTATTGCTGCAGCTCCCGCGAAATTTCAAAAAATTATGGAAAACGTTTTACAAGGATTAAATAACGTAGTATGTTTTCTAGATGACATTTTAGTTACGGGGAGAAATAAAAGCGAGCATATTCAAAATTTAGAAAAAGTATTTTCTCGTTTGCAGCATTACGGTTTAAAAATTTCACCAGAAAAATGTTCTTTTTTTCAGTCTTCTGTTACCTATTTGGGTTATAAAATTGAATGATAAAATTAAAGCGATTGAAGAGGCACCTGTTCCCAGTAATGTTACTCAACTGAAATCATTTTTGGGATTAGTTAATTACTACTGTAAATTCATCCCAAATGCATCTTCTGTGCTACACCCACTTTATCAATTATTAAAAAAAAATATTCGCTGGAATTGGTCTAGCGAATGTAGTAATTGTTTTGAATGCATTAAAAATATAATGTCATCGTTAGATTTTTTAGCACATTACGATCCAAATTTAAAAATCAGATTAGCCGTAGATGCATCCCAAAGTGGGCTAGGGGCAGTAATTTCTCATATATTCCCTTCTGGAATAGAGAGACCCATAGCTTATGCTTCACGCGCGCTGACGGGAAGTGAACAAAATTATTTTCAAATCGATAAAGAAGCGCTAGCGATAATTTTTGGAGTAACTAAATTTTATCAATACTTGTATGGAAAGCATTTCACAATTATATATATATATATATATATATATATATATATATATATATATATATATATATATATATATATATAATCAGTATCCTCTTATACCCCATAAGGGTGTCGAGGTTTCTTCTTTTCTTCACCTATCTTTTATAAACTTTTTCCATTTTTTTCTGTCAGCTGCTATTTTCTTTGCTTCTACTTGTGTGATGTTCTTCTTTTTCAATATCTCTTCTATGGAGTCATCCCATGTCTTTTGTGGTCTGCCTCTACTTCTTTTTCCGGTAGTTCTAGTTTCCCAGATTTCTTTGCAAGGCGTTTGTCTTGCCATTCTGGTAATGTGCCCGTACCACTGTAGTTGCTTTTCTTCTATATTAGTTGTGATTGATTTTACATCTAGCTCTTGTCTTATTTTTTCATTCCTTATTTTGTCTTTCTTTGTCACTCCTCTTACTCTTCTTAAAAATTTCATTTCCGTGGCCTGTATTTTACTGAGTTGTCTTTTATTGAGAACCCATGTTTCACACCCATATAGTAGTATAGGTTGGAAGATGGTTTTGTACACCGTCATTTTTGTGTGTCTATTGATGTTTTTGTTATTAATAATTACAGTATTCAATGCGTAGTATGTTTTCATTGCTGCTTGTATTCTGTTGTTTACTTCTTCCTCTATACTGTTTTTAGACTGTATGATGCTACCGAGATATTTAAATTGGTTTACCTGTTCTATTTTTGAATTTTGAATTGTTATCTGTATGTCTTTGATGTTCTTTCCTGCTACCATAACCTTGGTTTTTTCAGTATTTATTTCCATATTGAATTTTTTCATTTCTTCCATCCAAATATTAATGTTTTCTTGTAATTCTTGCTCATTTTTTGCAAATATGGCCATGTCGTCCGCGAAAGCACATTCTGTTATACTAGTTGTTTTTAAGTTTAAATTTCCAATATATGTTCTTCTTACTCTGCATTTAGTCTTTTTTATAACTTCGTCTAATATTACTATAAAAAGCAATGGACTTAAATTTCCTCCTTGTCTTAATCGTTTTGTTGTGATGAATTCGTCTGACGTTTTATTTCCTGTGCGTATTATGTTTCTTGTTTTGACATAGATGCTTCTTATTGCTTGTATTAATTTCTCGTCAGTGCCTCTTTTTCGTAGAATTTCCCACATTTGTTTTCTGTTTATTCTGTCAAATGCTTTAACAAGGTCTATGAAACATATATATATATATATATATATATATATATATATATATATATATATATATATATATATATATATATATATATATATATATATATATATATATATATTTCTTTGTTTTTCTCAGTAAATTTTTCTATTATCTGCCGGATAGTGAAAATATGATCTTGGGTACTACACCCTTTTCTAAATCCACTTTGGGATTTTTCTAGTTTATTATCTACACTTACACGTAGTTTATTTTCTAGAATATTTTCATATACCTTCTCTGTTGTGCAGAGTAATGCTATTCCCCGATAATTACTACACTCTCTATAATCTCCTTTTTTGTATATTGGCAGTATTATTGTTATTTCCCAATCTCTCGGTATAATTCCGGTGTTCCATATTTTGTTTAATAATATATGAAGTATATCTAATGCATTTTCCTCTATATATTTTAATTGTTCCGGGTATATATTGTCGTATCCGGGTGCTTTGCCTAATTTCATTCTCTTGAGCGCATCTATTATTTCACTTTTTGTTATTTCATCTATTTTTGTGTCGTCTGGTTTTTCCCAATTATCTTCGCTTGTACCTTCCTCTGCTTCTAGTAGTAATTCGAAATGTTGTTTCCATCGATTTATAACGCTATTTTCATTAGTTAGTATTTTTCCATTTTTATCTTTTATTTGTTTCATGTTTGGTATTTTTTGTTTTCTTTGGTTTTTAGTAACTTTATAGAATAGTTTTTTATTTTCTTTATAGTTTTTCTGTAGTTGTTCTCCAAACAGGTTCCAATCTTCTTTCTTAGCTTCTTGTATTAGCTTCTTTATATGTGTTCTCTGTATTTTATATTTGTTATATTCTTCAGTTGTCTTCTTCTGCAAATATATTTTCCATAGCTGTTTAATTGATTTTCTTATGTCTTCGCTCCACCAGTGAGTTTGTTTTCTATTTGTTGTGGTAGACTTCATACCACAAGCTTCTTCTGCTGCTTTGTTTAGCATTTCTTTAAATGTTATCCATACATCCTCTACATTGGTATTATCTAATTCTTTTACTTTAATTGTTTTACAAAATTCTTTAAGTTTTTCTTGATACTTCTTTTTTGTTTGTTCTTCTCTCAGTTTGTATGTTTTGATTGTTTTCTTGTACTTCTGCTGTACGTTAAGTATTTGTTTCTCTTTTATTATTTCTTCTTTTAACTTCATTTCTAAGAAAAAATGGTCACTGCCGATTTCGTGGCTTCTTTTAACCCTTATATCTTTGACTTTAGATTTTTTATGTTGTCTAGTAAGTATGTAGTCTATAATTGATTTTTCTTTTCTACTCTTGACTTCCCTAGTTATTTTATGTATTTCCTTATGTTTAAACAGCGTATTAATTATAGTTAAGCCATTTACTAAACAGTAGTCAATCATTCTGTTTCCATTATTGTTTCTTGTTTCCTCGCCGTATTTTCCAAGGATATTCTCAATTCCTCTGTTTTCGTTGTCGACTCTGGCATTAAAGTCTCCCATTATGTAGATGTTTTCATCATGCATGTCTGTTACAATCTGTAGGTCTTCCCAGAATTTATCTTTGTTCTTTGCATTATCGTCATCGTTGGGTCCATATATATTGACTATTGTAGTTTTCTTGTTTTCCAATTCTAATGTTACTGTTATGATTCTTTCTGAGTAATAAGCCCAGTCTAATATCTTATCTTTTAAGTTTCGATGTACTATTATTCCAACTCCGGCTCTAGCTCCTTCATTTTTCTCTACTCCACTGTAGATTAGTAAATGTCCTTCTTTTAGGTTTTGTATACCTCTACCCTTCTTTTTTGTTTCTGTTATACCTAATATACAGACATTTGATTTTTCAAATTCTTCTACTAGTTCAAATTCCTTCCCTATAATACTTTTGATATTCCATGTTGCTATTTTCTTGTTATCCGTTTTTTGAATTGCATTGTCCTTTTTCTTTGCTTTTCCGTCATCATGTGATATATTTCCATCTTGTTTTGTAATATTAACTGTTATTAGTTTTTTGGAGTAGTATTTTTAATACCCTCTTCAAGTTGTTTAGTTGCATTATTCCATCTCAGTTCTTTATTTTCTATTGTTAATTTTTGATATCCGATTTTCACTTTTTTGTTTGCTTTTCTTTCAATATCCGCTCTTTCCTTAATTTTGCCTTGTATTGTTCTTTCGTTTTGGGTCAAATCGGTGTTAATGTATATATTGTTACTTTGTGTATTTTTCAGTTTAGATTTACTTCGTAGTATTTCAAGTTTATTTTCAAAGTTTTCCAATTCAGCTACGAGTACGTTGTTTTTTATTTTTTTTACTTTGATAATCTTCGCCTTCACTTGTAGGTTGGTTTCAATAAAAGTTTCAATTATTTTGATAATTTCCTTTGCTTGGTTAGTTTCCATATGTAGTCCGCTTATTATAATGTTGTTCTTCCTATTCATTTTTTCCATTTTCTCAAGTAGTTGTTCGGTAATTTCCAACTTATCAATTCTCTGCGTTAATTTTCCTACTTCTTCTTTTAGAGATTTATTTTCTTCTCGTAGCTCTTGCAGTTCTTTGCGATATTCACTATTTTCATTCCTTATTTCTTTAATCTCTGTAAGTATATTTTTCATCGTATCACAAATGTGATTCATGTCTTCTGATGTGACTATATCTGTTGTTTTGGGTCTGTTTTTAGTTGGAGTTCGATCAGTTTTTCTGCTTTTCTTAAATCCTAATTCGGTATTCCGATCGTCTCTTTTCCTTTTGCCGTCATCTGTTGAATACTCTTTACTTTCTTGTTCCTTTGCAGACATCTCTTGTTTCGCTGAAGCGTAAGGAGTTTCGCCCGGATCGACTCCTCGGAGGCTACTTTCCTATCTTTCGTGATTAGGAACTTATAAAATTATCGTGTACGCCACTGGAGATACGTGACGTTTCTCTATCCGCGCGCGCTGGCGCGCTTGTACTCTCGCACAGCTGAGTTTGGCGCTATTCTAACCTTCAACCTTACTTTATTTAAAGTAAAATTAATACTATTAGTGCACTTACCAGTACTTAATTTATTATTCAGGGAGTTTTTAATCACTTTTACCTCACTACTTACGTACTTTGATATCAGAACAATGCTCATATATTCGAGTAATTTGTTGCTGATTCAGAGCACAATAACACGACCTTCACCTTCACACAATTTATTTTAAGTTGTAGATGCATCCCAAAGTGGGCTAGGGGCAGTAATTTCTCATATATTCCCTTCTGGAATAGACAGACCCATAGCTTATGCTTCACGCACGCTGACGGGAAGTGAACAAAATTATTCTCAAATCGATAAAGAAGCGCTAGCGATAATTTTTGGAGTAACTAAATTTTATCAATACTTGTATGGAAAGCATTTCACAATTATTACCGATCATAAACCCCTGTTAGCTATTTTGGGAGAAAAAAAGGGATTCCGCAAATGGCGACTAGTAGACTTCAGCGTTGGGCAATCATATTAGCTACCTTTCAATATGATATTGAATATGTACCGTCTAAAAACAATAATGCTGATTGTTTCTCTAGGCTTCCGCTTCCCCAAAGCGAGCCTGAGGTAGATTTAAATATATGTGCATCTTATTTAAATTATATAAACGAAAATACTACTCTAAAAATTAACTTCGACGACATTAAAAATGAAATTCAACAAGATGAATTATTAAAGCAAATATATAATTATGTAAAATATGGTTGGCCAAACGTTTGTCCTAATAATGAAATAAAACCTTATTTTATGAAATCAAAACAATTAACATTAGAAAATGATTGTTTAATGTTAGGATACAAAATAGTCATTCCTGATAAATTTCGTAAAAATATTTTAAATGAATTGCATTCGTCCCATATGGGCATAGTAAAAACTAAATCTTTAGCACGTTCTTACGTTTGGTGGCCAGGAATCGATAAAGAAATCGAAAATTTAATTAAAGGTTGTAATAGTTGTTTATCTACTAGAAATGCTCCACCAAAAGCAAAATTAATCCCATGGAAATGGCCAAAGGAACCATGGGAAAGATTACATATTGACTTTTTAGGACCATTTTCCGGAAAAAATTATTTTGTTATCCTGGATGCTCATAGTAAGTGGTTGGAAGTATTCCAGATGAGTAATATTACTGCGAACAGTACTGTAAAAATATTACGAAATTTATTTGCACGTTTTGGTATACCTCGCCAAATTGTATCGGACAATGCAAAACAATTTTCTGGTGCCGTTTTCCAACAATTTTTGAATTTGAATGGTATCGAACATTTAACGGGCGCGCCATTTCACCCCCAAACGAATGGCGCAGCAGAAAATGCAGTACGGACGGTGAAGGACGCTCTCCGTAGGATAACTGTTAATAATAGTCAACATTACTGTAATTTAGTTTTAAACAAATTTTTATTAGATTATAGGAATGCAACTCATTGCACTACGGGAGAGAGTCCAGCTGTACTGATGTTTGGCCGGAAACTACGAAATCGATTAGATTTACTCAAACCTACGGTTCCTACAAACGATAACATTCGAAATCATGTTGAAAATATACAAAGTAAACAGCAAAAATATTATAAAGGTAATAGAGACATTTCATTCAGAATAAACGAAATAGTATTAGTTCGCGATTATCGGGAAATAAATAAAGAAAATTGGATTCAGGGAATTGTTGTAAAAATATTAGGAAAACGAACATTTATAGTAAAAATTCCTTCATTAAATAAAAATTGGAAGCGTCATTTGAATCAAATTTCAAAAATTTCGAATGAATTATGTGAGCATGATGTAAATAAGGTTCCCCTAGAGGATTATAAAACTATTCATATTTCGGAAAGAAATAATTTAGAAAATTGTCAGGGAGTTAATGAAAATAAAGAAAATGATGAGGATGTAATAAATAGAAACCGATTTGTCGGAAAATTGTGAAGGTTTAGGTAAAAATGTAACAGAAAAGATTTCGGAAAATGTAAGTGCTAGTGTAAACGTTTCTCCGCCAAAAAGAAGTAAACGTAAAGTAAAACCACCTGATAGATTTAAATGTTAAGTAAAATCTTTTTGACGGGGAAATGTAATATATGGGTATAAAGTTTTGAGAATCACTGGATTCTCAGTTGGTTAATTTAATTAAGTTTACCTGTTTTTGTATATTTTTGGCTTTCGCCAGTTGTAAGTTTAGATTAGTTGAAGTAACATCGCGTTCTGGGTTAATAAAAGTTTATAATACTATTTAAAGATGTTCCATTTATAACAAACACCACAGTATCCAACGATAAATTTAATTGAAGAAAGTTCATCGGATGATGGATATAAAGGAAGATAAAAAAATTGTTTCTACATCTCCTCTTGCAAACGTTTCAGTATATTATTTTACCTTCAATAAAATATATGACACAAATCAACAACAATCATTTTTCAGACTATAATCAAGCAATAATAAACAACCAGTTTAAATAAACAACAATTTTTTTAATAAAATACCTGTGAGGATTTGTAGGCCAAACGAGAAACATTATAAAAGACAGCATCACCTGTGACAGTGTAAGATCAACTGACTAAAACTTACTAACCTCCAATAAGAGCAAAAACCAACTTGTCAAAAAATTAAACTAAAAAACATTAAGCCAAAATACAGTTAGGAAAAAGAAAAGAAGAACTATCTGTTTGAATTATTTAACAAATTTAGAACATTTTGATAGCTTTAAGTTTAAGCATGCCGGATTATTTCGATTTGGTATTACGTATTATTTACATAACACATGAATCCATGTTCTAATTTTTAAGTAGAGCGGTTCATGCGTACAATAATGAACCTTCTGGAGGTTGAGACCACAATTTAGTTAGGCTAATCAAGTGGATCGTTGAAAATCCACAGGAGTGACTAAAACTTTGAAGAGCCGACAAACTTTTATAACAAAAGTGGCTAAGGAGCAATTGAGGCGTTGGTCTGGACATTGGACATTTTCGTTAAATTCTTTAGAATTATTAACCGTGATGGAAGATGACATGCTACTGGATGCCTCTGTCATGGTGTTTCAGTATGCTACTGTGATACCTCTGCCGATGGTAACATGCTAACTAGGTGCCTCTGTCGTGTGGTTTTCCGAGCTGGTTAAGCGATGACGGAATAGTGTTCCATTGCTGGGTAAGCAATGACGGTGTGGTTTTCCGAGCTGGTTAAGCGATGACGGAAGGGTGTTCCATTGCTGGGTAAGCAATGACGATATGGTTTTCTTGCGCTGGTTAAGCGAAGATGGAATAGCGATCGATTGCTGGTTAAGCAATGATGGTCTGTCGCTGTTGGACAAGCTATAACAATGCTTGAATACTGATATTGGTGGTCATGTATTTACTGGTGAAATGGATTGTCACAGAATTATGTTTTGTTTGACGTCTTGTAAAAAAGGCGTCCATTAAATAATTTAGTGTACTATAGCTAAATTTTGAGCTTAATATAAATGTGAACAAAGTTGTAACTATTTGAGCACTTATTGGTCAGAGATAGCCGAGCGAAACTACTGTGGATAAATTCTTTGTTTTCAGATAGTTCACACGAGGACGTGTGAAACGTCAGAATGGCCGTGTCGGAGATTGTAATATCAAAGCATGTCGTAACGATCATTTAATGAATCAAGTATTACATGAATCACTTATAATCTTTTAATTGTATTGTCGTAATCGAAACGTCAAGCATTCTTGGCTACAATGCTTGGATGGAATCAGTGTGTAGCGGTGCTCAGGGTGAGTGCATGTCCGCCTCGCTGAGATCATCACGTTTATATTATCGCTGTGGTTCTGAAATAGTGTTGCTCGACATAGAGTTTGCCAGACATCATCGTAAAAATAGTAAATTCGTATTCTAGGGACCCTAAAACGTGCTTATTCATCAAAAACTCACCACCGAATATACAACAATACCTTCCTTACCTAAAGGTGACGGAAGGTAAAAAACAATACAATTACATGAAAAAAAAGTAAAAACGTAAATTTTAGGTCCATATACAAAATATGAAAACAAATTATAAACAAATTATAAGAGATAAAATAAAAAAAAAATTCATGCATGTCTTTTCGTTGAACTTTTTTGCTATATTTCTGTTACCGAATAATAGGTAATTATTATAAAAAACACGTACAAAAAAATATAATAAACATGTAAATGCCTCTTTTCTTCAATAAATTCATATTTAAATTCTTCTAGGATAAACTGTAAATTTTTATGTGGTTGACTTATATGGAAAAACCAATTTAATTTAATATAATAAAAGTTTTTATATTTTTCTTGAGTTCGTCTTCAACGTAATTTAATCATCTTGAATATCTTCGTATGGGCAGGTCAGGTACTGTTTGTATGGAATAGAGTGGTAGCGATTGATTATTTGATTGGGCGTCTTGTAATGATAGTCTGCCGTTGGATCCTTCGTACTTTCACATATGGAACAGGGATGGCCCTATCCGAGGGGTGAAGTAGTGTACTTACAGAAACGGTGTGTTTGCAGTTTGTGTATTGACGGCTAAGGTACATGGTTTATCCGGGGGGAAACCCTTTTACCAAGTGATGTTATTGATAGCATAAATTCACTACACAAATATGCAAGCATTTGCTCTTATTAGAAAGATACCGTATGCCAGTTTAAAGTTAGCAATCGGCTGTAGATTTATCGGTATCTAACATTTCAATTCAAATTCAAAAAGAACGTATAAAGGATACAAATGATTCAATCGTGGTACCTTCTTCGGTTCTTCTTCTTTCTTTTTCTCAGCTAATTGATACACATGTAACCATCTTGAATTTCTTATCGGTTTGAATTGATAAGTATAATATTGTATATAACAAGTGTCTAAACAGTGTTTTTTTTATGAGTGAGCCGTTTAAAGCACGAGCAATAGCAGGTGCTTTAAAGCTCACAAATGGAAAAATCTGATGTGGCCAGCACATTACCTTCCGTCAGTTATATGACGTATTTACAGAATTCTACCGGCGAACTGTTACCAGTAAACAGCTTTTTATCAGGTTATAGCTACCGGAATCGATATTTTAATAACGCAACTGGTAAACAGGGTAGATCCATAACCTATGAAAAAATCTGAAAATTTAAAACAGGTTAGAAATTTGACATAGTTAACAAACTGAGCAGAGCCTTACTTTGAACACATTTCCACTTATACCGCGCGCGCTTCGCTTTGCATCACTACTTTTTTTTGAGATTAGATTCCTCATGAATCCCGTAGATGGATCTGGTAGATATTGAACAATTTTCGAACACGGTAACTTTTTACTTCTCATGCTTTCGAACACAGTCGGTAGATACGGTTTCTACCGGTAGAATTTTCGTAAATGCGTATGTATTTTCTATAAAATAAATAGTAAAATCGTATTCTAGGGACCTTAAAACGTGCTTATTCATTAAAAACTCACCACCGAATTTTTTGACCAAAGACGATACCTTCCTTACCTGAAGGTGACGGAAGATAAAAAGTACCGTTTAATTACAAGTTATATACATATTTTTTTGCAACACCATAATCTTCAATTATACAAATTTAAAATTTTAGTGAAAAATGTAATTCTGATGTCAATGTCAAGATACTTTAATGTATTCACCATTTACTTTATTTACTATTTACACTTTATTTGCACATTGACATAATTTAATTCTTACAACTTTTTAAACTACATTCTTGAATACTCCAATGACTTTAGCAACTAGAAAAACACTTCGTTATTTCCTTCTTCCTTTTTCTCAAAATATAAACATCTTGAATTTCTTAATGGTTTGAATTTTTAAAATCTTTGCTTCTGATTTTTTTATATTGGTCTTGTATTTTGTTTTCAACAAATTAATAAAAAAAATGTTGGTAATCAGCCTGAATATCTTCTAAGTTAAACTTGTTGCGTATATTTTGTCATAAAAAAATATAAATTCTACGTTATTAATATACAAAGGAGAAAAACTAATTTCAGAATTTCACACAAATTATAAAAATTTATTTTAAATATCTTCTTAACTTAAGTATTTTATCCAAAAAAATAAAAATGGATATAATAGCTATTTGTGTATTAAGAGCGCAAAATGGGACATTGTCGATTGAGAGGTTGTTGCCGCGCGACGCAGGAGCGAGGCATTCTCTCGAAATCGACAATGTCCATTTGCGCTCGAAACACACACAAGATTTTTTCTACAGTCGCCACAATGGGGTCCTCCACCATAACAAAAATTTATTTTTTATTTATTTTTATTTATCGGTATTTACCATTCTTCTTGAGCTATTGCTTCAATCTAATCTAAGCATTTTATACTTTCGTTTTTGTAAATGAATGCCCTATTTTATTTTCACAGCAGTGCGGCATTTTGTTTGTTTATGTAAGTGGGTAATGTGTAACTACAGTGTCATTAATTCGTGACTAAACGTTTCCATTAAGAATGTAGCCAAGTAACATTTCTCAACATTGTATAGTTAGAAATTTGAGGAGCGAGCGTTTTTTCTACTTTGTCGCTCTAGAGCGGCAAAGTGACATTTTGCGTTGACAAAAGAGAGCGCAAATGGCTACTTTGTATATAGACTGTAGAAAAATATTTTTGTCGTTATTAATAAACAAATAAGAAAAGAGATATATTAATTTGACACAAAAAAATGTATTTTCATTTAATTGTTACCGAATGTTAGGTCATTAATACAAAGAAACATTATATCATGCTCAAAAAAATGTTGATGTGAAGACATAAAGACAAAATTTAATATTACTAAAATTATAAAATTTGATCTTGAATCTTAGTTTGTGAGCTTTATATTTATGTCACCGAATATTTGATTATTAATAAGAAAAAAAAACAATACAATTACATGCAATAGCTATTTGTGTATTAAGAGCGCAAAATGAGACATTGTCGATTGAGAGGTTGTTGCCGCGCGACGCAGGAGCGAGGCATTCTCTCGAAATCGACAATGTCCATTTACGCTCGAAACACACACAAGATTTTTTCTACAGTCGCCACAATGGTGTCCTCCACCATAACAAAAATTTATTTTTTATTTATTTTTATTTATCGGTATTTTCCATTCTTCTTGAGCTACTGCTTCAATCTAATCTAAGCATTTTATACTTTCGTTTTTGTAAATGAATGCCCTATTTTATTTTAACAGCAGTGCGGCATTTTGTTTGGTTATGTAAGTGGGTAATATGTAACTACAGTGTCATTAATTCCTGACTAAACTTTTCCATTAAGAATGTAGCCAAGTAACATTTCTCAACATTGTATAGTTAGAAATTTGAGGAGCGAGCGTTTTTTCTACTTTGTCGCTCTAGAGCGGCAAAGTGTCATTTTGCGTTGACAAAAGAGAACGCAAATGGCTACTTTGTATATAGACTGTAGAAAAAAAAAATTAAAACGTAAATGCTAGGTCATTGTCATTAATGACCATATACAAAGAGAACAAAATATATTATGAACAAATTATAACAGAATTTTTTTACCGATTGTGTTTCCAAGAGAGTACACCTTGTTCCATTTAAGCCATTCAGTATTGCGGAGCATAGGGAATAGTTTTGACTTCTCTGATTGGCTGAAATTAGAGACAAGAGACAAGTTTACCCAATGTAATTTCGGCTACTTCAGATTTGTGCTGTCGCCAGTGCCATCTACTGAATGGCTTAAATGGAACAGAGCATAGGTCTTATTTACAAATTACTGAACGGCAAGTGATTTGAATCACATCGGTAAGCAGTGGCGTATTTACGATTTTCTTCTGGGAGGGGTCCAAAATTATGGTGAGGGAAGGGAGTCAGAAAAAAAGGCGAAATTTTTTTTTCACTCAAGGTCAAATGCCTTATAATTGAAAATTACATTTTTTCAAGGGATGTGAAGCTGCATGTTTTCCCCCTTTTATATACAAAAATAAATTACCGGATCACACAACATCTTAGAAAAGAGAATATATTTAACAGATTGTTGACTTGGATAAACACAACACAATATGCCGCGACTATTATACAGGGCCTACGATTCATTACATTACAAGAAAAATGCTAGACAGATTATGTTTATGTTCGATGTATCCAGTAGAAACAAATGTATTATCTGTCATTTAAATTTTCTATTCAATGTCTACTATTATTATAGTGAAAAATTTAAACAGGATGTTAAAATTAACATGACGAATTACAGATTACAGACCCTAAACATTTAATCTGGCTTGCAGCAATGTACAGTAGATGTCGTGAACCTACTTACAAAATTTAATTGTATTCACATACGCTCACGGCCAGGATCTCTTATCTTTTACGTACTCATTGCATTTTGCATTTGAAGCATGCCTCAAACAGCTCCTTGTCTAGCGTACGTATTGCTTACCGGAATGAAAGCTTTATCAAAAACATTAGGTATTATACTATTCTTCGAGAGGCAAGCGTTACGGGGTGTAAATTAGGTGAACTGCATTACAAATTAGTTATGGTGGTGGCTTAAATTTTCTTTTGATATTTATAAAGACTGGCATTAACGGAATAAGTTTAAATTTAATTTACATAAAATTATTAATTTGTTAAAATAATATTAATAGTTATTTCTTGTCTGGAGAGGCTCTGCCTCACCTGCCACCTGCCTACCCAGACAAGCATCCACTGGAGTTTTGGAAATAAAAAATATATATTTCTGGGGGGGGGTCCGGACCCCCTGGATCCCCCCCCCCCGTAAATACGCAACTGTCGGTAAGTGATGTGGTTCACTTACCGTTCAGGAAGCGAGACGGTAAAGAAATAAAAAAAGTCAAAGCTTACTTCAAAAATGACAAAAAAAATTTAATATGTCAAAATAATTTTGAAATCTTATTTTTCTTTTAAATTTTGTTTGTCGATCATGCTAAAAATAGTATAAGCACCACGAACGTGAAGGAATTACCGATCTCAGACAAAACTGGGACCTTCGCTTCGCTCAGTCTCCAAACATTGTAATCGAGCGGTAAACTGTCCTTACCGTTCTTCATATTTATTAATGTAGGGTTGCTATGAAAACAATTATTATTAGAATGTAATGACAGATATCATATGAAAAATATAGAAATTAATAATAATATATTTGTTGTTATCGTTGATTATCTTAATAACTTCCCACTATATGTAAAATTTAAAATGGACAATTTGAAAGTTAGATTTAAAATAGACACAGGCGCTGATGAAAATATAATTTCTTGGAAGGTTTTTAAAACACTTTCGAAAAGATTTACAATACAATTGAAAATACAAAAGACACACTCCTAGGACCTGGACAAACAAAATTATTGGTCAAAGGAAAAACCAAAGTGCCAATCGAATGGAATGGAAAGAAAATCGAAATAAAGGCATACGTCTTGGAAACAAAACCTATTGCGAAGTCCTGATTTGGAGAAAGGAAAAAACGAAAACAGAAAAATAAGGATATGCACAACTACCTAGTGTAGAAGAAACGCTTACTGAAATGAATGGAGCTAAAATTTTCACGAAACTAGATCTAAAGAATGGATATTGACAATTGCCTATTAGTAAAGAATCTCAATATTACACATGTTTCATCACACCTTTTGGAAGGTATAAATATGGAAGATTACCACAAGGACTATATCAAAGAATTATGCAAGAAATATTAAGAAACATACAAAGGGTAAAAGTTTATATCGACGACATAATAATCTTCGCGAAAAACGAGGAAGAACATGAGAGTAAATTACAAAAAACATTAGAAACACTAAAAGAAAATGGAATTACGTTAAACAAAGATAAATGTATTCGGATTTAAGAAGCTGAAATTTTTAGGACATATAATTCAAGAAAATGGGAAAATAATGCCTGATCCAGAACGAATAAAATCAATATTAGAATATCCAGAGCCTAAAAATACCAAAGAATTACAACGGTTTTTAGGAATGTATAATTATATTACCAAATTTATCAGTGATTCTTCAACAAAGTCATATGGTTTAAGATCACTATTGAAAAATAATGAAACATGGCTCTGGACTGATCAACATAAACAATGTTTTGAAACAATGAAACGAGCACTTACTAATTTGCCTGTTTTAGAATCCTACCAAGTTTAAAGGAACACAAGAATATCAACAGACGCTTCAGCGTATGGTATTGGTGGCTGTTTAGAACAGTTACAAGAAGACAATATTTGGAAACCAGTAATTTATTGTTCTAAATCCTTAAGTGAGACAGAAATTATACGCACAAATCGAGAAAAAGTGTTTAGCAATAGTATAGGTATGCGAACGTTTAAAACAATATCTAATAGCCAGGGCTGGACTGGCCCGGCGGGATACCGGGAATTGCCCGATGGCCCGTGGCCTGATGAATTTAAAATATAAATTATAAAAATTTAAAATTGAAAAAATAAATAAATCGATACAAAAATAATAGAAATTCTTGATTTTGAAATAATTCCCTACTACTCTTGAATGTGCGCCAATATTTATAGCTATTTTTCATTTTGACAACCAATTGTTAAATTCGCAATACATACTTAATTATGTATTACCGACATCATACATGGATGTTTTTTATTTAGATCCGAATAAATTTTATTAAATTATAAATAATAACATACTTGCTACACCTTTTCATATAATAATTTATTTAATTAATAAATAAATTGTCAAAAATATAAATACGGATGATATTCGGTCAACAATTTTCGTGACTCGGTAAGCTTCGTCACGAAATACTTGACCTCATGGCATACAGCTTCTGTTTACGCTTTTGTTGCATAAATAACTATTACACACGTTCGCATATTAAAAATTATTTTCAATGTACAAATTTATTGTCACATTGTTATCAACACAAAGAATATCAAAAATGAGCAAATCATAGACGTTGTTAGAAACACTAAGTTGGTAATCTTGAAATTCAATAGAAAGACACTAAGTTGGCAACAGTACAGTGAGAGGGAGAGTGAATGATAAGTTAATCAGCAATATAAGTTTTGTATTTATGTGTAGTACATATTGTTTTTGTGATTAAAATACAGTCCACTATTAGATTAAAACAGAGTGTTTAATCATTGAGTAAAACGCAAAGAACCAGTCCCAAACAGACGTTTTGAAAGAAAAATCTAATGTGGCCAACACAATACCTCCCGCCATTTAATTTTTATTAATTTAAATTCATAGGTACTTACATATTTACTCATGTTGGAAACTATATTTAGTTCTTTTCCATATAACTAATGTTCAGTTTACTATTTTTTTTTTTCACAACGTTACCAACTATTAATTTAAATTGTATATTATTTTATAAATTTATATATATATATATATATATATATATATATATATATATATATATATATATATATATATATATATATATATATGTAAAATTCAATTCAATAATCTTTAATTTTCATATTATAAATTGCGAAAAAATAACATTTAAAGGTTTTTTTTCGAAAAAAATCTATTTTGAGCTTCAAATAAAGTGCCATTTCTTCTTATCTGATTTACACCAAAATTTAATGGCTCATTTCACATTAGAGAATAAGGTAGCAATACAAGGTTTCAAACACACAGACATCATCGTGAAAATGCTAATATTGGATTCTAAGGTCCTTAAAACGTGGTCATTTACCAAAATTTCGATATGCGATTTTTAGCACAATCCCTATACCTCCTTTTCCAAGGGTAACTGGAGGTAAAATGTAAATTATTAAACAAAATATTATAATGATTAAAATTATTTTTTAAAATCGGTTCAAATGACTGGCCTGGCCCGACGCCATACGGTACTAAACATATTCCCAGACCAGCCCTGCTAATAGCAAAACAATTTGAAATCAGAACAGACCACCAACCATTAATAAGAATACTGCAAAACAAACCAGTAGATCAACTTAGTGCTAGATTACAAAGGTTCAAAATGAGAATGATGTGTTTCGAATATGAAATGAAATATATTCCTGGTAAAGAATTCCATGTATCGGATGCACTGAGCAGAGCGCCAATGAAGATTGGATTGAACGATGAAGACGTTTTAAACAAAGAAATAGAAGTAAACGAAATGTACAAAAGCGACAACAAGATTCCGATGAAACTGTACAAAAATTAAAACAATACACACAACAGAGATGGCCAGAGAAAAAGTATTGTTGACAATTAGCACTTCCATAATATAAATACAAAGATTGCATTGGTATAATAGATGGAATTGTTTGTTATAAAAATCGAATAATTATACCACAAAACAACAGGCGAAAAATTTAGAAAAATACATGTTGGACATCAGGGAATCACAAAATGTAGATTACGCATAAAAGAAACTGTGTGGTGGCCACTAATAAATAACCATACAGAAGAATTAATTAAAAACTGCGAGATATGTATAAAAAATTCGAAGATGAATATAGAATCACTGCTCCCAAGTCAAGTTCCAAATTACCCATGGGAGATAGTAGGAGCAGATTTATTCGAATATAAATTTAAAATGTATTTATTAATTACAGATTATTATTCAGCTTTTCCTGAAATATATAAATTAAGAAATATCAAAAGCCAAGAAATGACACAAATTAAAAGAGACATTTGCAAGGTTCGGAATTCCAGAACAAATCAAAGGCGACGATGGACGACAATTTGATTGTGAAGAATTCAGGAAATTTTGTAAAGAGTATTGTTAGAAAGAGCAATTAAAATATACTTTCTCAATTGAAATATAGTAGTAGGCGAGTTGAAAAAATATATGAACACATCAGAAATAATATTTTGTCACTGATAGTTTTTTCAATAAATACAGTTTCGTTTATATGGATTGTTCTTATTCATTGTTCATACACTGTGCAAATCAACAGGTTATGGGACCCAGAACAATATAGAAAGAATTAGCGAACAGAATATATTTCAGAAAATTTGAATTGATGTATTTACTGATACAAGATTGAAGAACAGACTAAGATTGAAATGGAAGGAAACCAAAAAGTAATCAGACTGACCGGCAAAGAAAATTGGAATTTATGGAAATTTTCTATAGTTATCTCTTTAAAGAATAGAGGTGTGTATGATATCACTGGATGTACAAGAAAACCTTTAGAATATGATGAAAAAGAAAAGAAGAAAGAAAATTATGAAAATGAACTTAAAAATTATAAGTCATATTTTGACATGTAGTAATTCTTATGAAATATGGAAAAAACTGTGTTCAGTTTATGAACAAAAGGCAGAGATAAGTGTGGATATGCTCCAGCAAAAAAATTTTAACTACAAATATGAGCATCAAGGTATGGCGCAATATATATCAGGACTTGAAGAGATTAAAGGAAAATTAGCACAATTTGGAGAACAAATATCTGACAGCATGATGATGACAAGAATTCTGACAGGTTTGCCGGATAAATATAAATACTTTTTAAGTGCTTGGGACTCAAGTAGTAATCGAAAGTTACATGAATTAATAAGTAGACTGATGATTGAAGAAGGAAGATTAAAGGAAAATGAAAATACAAATTCGTTAACAGAAATATAAATAAAAATAAATATACAAAACTAATTAAGAAGAATATTAATAATACTGGAAAGTCAACTACATGTAACATTTGCAAGAAATATGGTTACGTAGCAAATAATTGTAAATATAATGAAGATTTTGATGAAGGAAGATGCTTTAAATGTCATCGTATAGGACACAGAGCTAATGACTGCTATTATAATGGAATTCATTAAAAGAGTTGTAGTTATACTCCCCAGCAGAATGGAAAAATAGAAAAAGAGAAGAGAACAGTCGTAGAAGCAGCTAGAAGTATGTTGCAATTAAGTGATTTAGACAAGAATATGTGGGCAGAGGCAGTAGCAACTGCGGTTTATGTTATAAATCGCACTGGAAAAAATACTGTGAAAGATAAAACACCCTACGAATTATGGCATAAGAAAGTACCAGATATTAAGTATTTTCAGATTTTTGGTTCTGAAGCATTCGTTTTAATTCCCAAACAACAAAGAAAGAAATGGGACGCCAAAAGCAAAAAGGGTATATTTGTAGGATACGAAGAGCACACAAAAGGCTTCAGAATATATTTTAAAGAAGAAAGAAAAGTCGAAATATCAAGAAATGTAATATTTAAGACAAAGAAGAACAAAAATAAAACAGAAGATGAAATTATTGAAGAAAATTTTGAATATCAAGAAACTGATGATTTAAATATGACAGAAATTCAAGAAGAGAATATAAAGGAAGATGAAGATATAGATCAAAGACAAACTCATGAAGATATAGAAAATCTAGACAAAATAACAGGAATAAAAACTGTAGCTGAGGAAGAACAGAATGAGATGGCTACACACGAACAAAATGAGTCAACTATACTTGCACCACGATATAATTTAAGAAATAAAGAAAATTTGCAGACACCCAGAAGGAAATAGGTGATACTACTTTGATATGTAATTTACCAGAAGAAGAGTTGACATATAAAATAGCAATGAATGGACCAAATTCTACACAATGGAAAGAAGCAATTAAGAAAGAGTTTGATGCGTTGAATGAAAATGGAACTTGGATCATAGTAAAAGAACCTAAAGATGCAACGATCACAGGTACGAAATAGGTTTTCAAAATAAAAACAGATAAAGAAGGACAGCCTAAGACATTCAAAGCCCGATTAGTTGCAAGAGGGTTCAAACAAGATGAAGATTTTAGTTATTCTGAAATTTATACGCCAGTTGCCAAATTGTCAACCTTGCGAATACTATTATCAGTAGCAAACCAATTTGGCTATACTATTTACCAAATGGACGTCAAGAGTGCATTCCTCTACGGAGATCTAAATGAGGATGTATTTATATATCCCCCAAAAGGGATGAAAGTATCCGAAGGTAATGTGTTGAAACTAATAAAATCTTTATACGGACTTAAGAAATCTCCTCATTATTGGAATGAAAAATTTAACACATTTATGATCAATGACGGATTTTAAAGACCACAGGCGGATTATTGTTTATATGTAAAGACAGAAAATACTAGAAAGATTTATGTTCTTTTATACGTAGATGATTTGGTAATATGTGGCGACGGAGACGTAGAAAAATTCAAAGGAAGGCTAAAAAAAAATTTTAAAATGACAGATATGGGAAAAATATCTAACTATTTGGGATTGCATATTAAACAAAGTAAAAATTCTATTTAAATAGATCAGATAAGCTATTTGAAGAGAATATTAGAAATATTTGGAATGGAAAATTGTCATCCTGTATCAACTTCAATAGAACAAAATTTAAAACTTTCAGAAAATCCCCCATCAGATAAGAATCTGGAAAAATAAATGTAGAAAGTTAATTGGATTTCTCATGTATGCTATGTTAGGATCGAGACCTGTTTTGTGTACAGCCATTGGAAAATTGAGTCGATACCATAATAAAGCCAGTCAAAAACTATTTAATAAGAGAGTATTAAGGTATATTTAAAATACGATTAATTTAAAACTCATTTATGTTAAAAACAAAGATTGTAAAATAATTCAAGGATATGTTGATGCTGATTTCGCTAGTGATTCCATTGATAGGAACTATACAAGTTGTTTTATAATGAAGGTATATGGTAATCCAGTATTGTGGGCATCGAAAAAGCAGCCTATAGTAACATTATCATCTTGTGAAGCAGAATATGTGGCATTAACTAACGCAATAACAGAAGGATGCTGGATAAAATCAGTTATGAATGATTTGAAAATTAGAGAACTGGGAAGAATCTATATTTTCGAAGACAACCAGTCAACGATAAAGGTTGCGCAGACACCAGGATATACGAAACGCTTAAAACACATAGATGTAAAATATTATTACATCAAGCAACAAATAGAAGAGGGAATCGTTCATCTAGAATACATTCAAAATAATGATCAGATAGCTGACATTTTCACGAAAGGACTTCCGAAACGTCAATTTGTAAAACTACGCAATGGTTTAGGACTAATTTAATATGAATTTATTTTATATAATTTGTTATTATTTCAATATGTTATTAAATATATTTAAAATATGAATAGTATTTTTTAATTGAGGAGGAATGTTAGAAAGAGCAATTAAAATATACTTCCTCAATTGAAATATAGTAGTAGGCGAGTTGACAAAATATATAAACACGTCAGAATTAATATTTTGTCACTGATAGTTTTTTACCTTCCGTCACCTTTAGGTAAGGAAGGTATTGTCTTTGGTCAAAAAATTCGGTGGTGAGTTTTTGATGAATAAGCACGTTTTAGGGTCCCTACAATACGATTTTACTATTTTTACGATGATGTCTGTATGTGTGTGTGTGTGTGTGTGTGTGTATGTATGTGTGTCTGTGTGTGTGTGTGTGTGTGTGTGTGTGTGTGTGTAACAAAATTTTCGTCTACGATAACTTCCATACTACAATTCTAAAAATTATAATTCTTTCGTATTTCTTTTCGTTACATCCATGTGAAGAGCTGATTAGATTTTGGTTAGAATTGGACAACCGGAAGTACCCTCATTTGAAGATTTTAACAGTTTTTCTTGAAAAAACTATGTTAAATATCATTTTTTCACATTTAATGTTATTATAATTATTAAAGAATATTTTATTCTCTATACGATTTGACTGCATTTTATACTTAATATTAAATGGATACAGAGTTAAAAAATCTGATGTGGCCAGCACATTACCTTCCGTCAGTTCTATGTATTTTGTACAAATTTCATACAAAGTTCCTTGCTAAAGATTATATTTCTTGTACTTTACCTTCCGGCAGTTGCATGTATTTTATGCAAATTCCATACAGAAAATTTATAGCAAAAGATCCCATATTTCCAGAAAAATTATAAAACAAACACACTATAGGTACGTTCCATCGGTGTCAGAAATCTTACTACTTCTTCTACTAGAACCTCAATGATCGTTCTTTTGCGTCAAAAAAATCTGAATATTTCTACGAATCATTCCAACTTCAGAGCTGGAAGCGCTGGTTGGAAGATATATAGATTGGAGATAAATTCAAAATTGTACTAGCCGACTGTCGCGCGTACCTTTCTGTTACATTTGTCAATGTTCAGATTAGATTGTGCTCAAAGAAATACCTCCTTTACATTTTTATTATTTAATATATTTTTATATAATTATAATCTCTGTAATAACAACATTTTGAAGATCCAAAATAAACATACAAAGTTAGCTTTAGTTGTTAACTGACAATAACACATAAACACTCCCACTGTTCTATTGTATTTATTTTTTACTTGACAGTTATTTGCCACTGAGCGTTCTATTGCTTTAAGAATATTCTTATTCTAGTAGGAATATTTCTGACACCGATAGAACGTACACCTTATGTCAATTTCACTTGACACTGACATCTTTCAATCAAAATTTTCTTAATATAGGTAGTAGCTGTTTCCATAGCTATGGCTACTTTATGAAATTTAATTTCTTTATAATTTTTTAACTCTGTATCCATTTAATATGAAGTATAAAATGCAGTCAAATCGTATAGAGAATAAAATATTCTTTAATATTTATAATAACATTAAATGTGAAAAAATTATATTTAACATAGTTTTTTCAAGAAAAACTGTTAAAATCTTCAAATGAGGGTACTTCCGGTTGTCCAATTCTAACCAAAATCTAATCAGCTCTTCACATGGATGTAACGAAGAGAAATACGAAAGAATTATAATTTTTATAACTGTAGTATGGAAGTTATCGTAGACGAAAATTTTGTTACACACACACACACACACACACACACAGACACACATACATACACACACACACACACACATACAGACATCATCGTAAAAATATTAAAATCGTATTGTAGGGACCCTAAAACGTGCTTATTCATCAAAAACTCACCACCGAATTTTTTGACCAAAGACAATACCTTCCTTACCTAAAGGTGACGGAAGGTAAAAACTATAAAGAAATTAAATTTCGTAAAGTAGCCATAGCTATGGAAACAGCTACTATATTAAGAATATTTTGATTGAAAGATGTCAGTGTCAAGTGAAATTGACATAAGGTACGTTCTATCGGTGTCAGAAATATTCCTACTAGAATAAGAATATTCTTAAAGCAATAGAACGCGCAGTGGCAAATAACTGTCAAGTAAAAAATAAATACGATAGAACAGTGGGAGTGTTTATGTGTTATTGTTAGTTAACAACTAAAGCTAACTTTGTATGTTTATTTTAGATCTTCAAAATGTTATTACAGAGATTATAATGGACCTTTCCAATTTAAAGAGATAGAAGATAGGCGCAATGGGGATTTGCGCATAGTAAGAACAACTGAGATCTAAGACGTTTGATTCTAAAACATTTAGACGTAAAATGTGAGAATATCTCGGATAACTTTAAAAAATCTTATCGAAATAAGTTACAAAAGCTTTTATTGAAGGTAAAATTGAAACGATGCAAATTTTCACTGAGAATACAGGTATTTTAATGACTGCAATATTTTTGACGTTTCGTTTGACAGCTCAACTGGCAGTTGTTCGCGCCATTTTCTTACTATTTGCAGCGATAAAAAGAGATAGCCCTTAAATTGGAAAGGTCCATTATATAAAAATATATTAAATAATAAAAATGTAAAGGAGGTATTTCTTTGAGCACAGTCTAATCTGAACATTGACAAATGTAACAGAAAGGTACGCGCGACAGTCGGCTAGTACAATTTTGAATTTATCTCCAATCTATATATCTTCCAACCAGCGCTTCCAGCTCTGAAGTTGGAATGATTCGTAGGTATATTCAGATTTTTTTGACGCAAAAGAACGATCATTGAGGTTCTACTAGAAGAAGTAGTAAGATTTCTGACACCGATGGAACGTACCTGTGTGTTTGTCTTATAATTTTACTGGAAATATAGGATCTTTTGCTATAAATTTTCTGTATGGAATTTGCATAAAATATATGCAACTGCCGGAAGGTAAAGTACAAGAAATATAATCTTTAGCAAGGAACTTTCTGTATGAAATTTGTACAAAATACATAGAACTGACGGAAGGTAATGTGCTGGCCACATCAGATTTTTTCAATAAATACAGTTTCGTTTATATGGATTGTTCTTATTCATTGTTCATACACTGTGTAAATCAACAAGTATAATATAAAAGTAACAACGAGCAGTCCACATTATCCTCAATCGAATGGGAAAATTGAAAGTTGTGTGGAAACGATAAAAAATTTATTAAAAAAGAACCAAGGAGATTTTTATTTAGGACTGTTAGTATATAGAAACACTCCGTTGTCAACTGGGGAGTCACCAGCCAGAAGATTAATGAATATAAATTTGAGAGATAATTTACCAATCACAAAATCCTATTTAGAAGCTAAATCACTGGACCATAAGAAAATTAAAGACAACATAGGAGCAGAACTGTTAAAACAAAAAGCTAATTTCGACAGAAGACATAAAGCAAAACCATTGATGAAATTAGGAAAAAGAAAGAAGGTGTGTATAACAGATAAAATGGGAGAAGGTAGAATCAAAAAGGAATCTGAAGAACCAAGATCGTATACGTAGTACAGACACAAAAACATGATCTTAGAAGAAACCGAAGATTCTTGAAAGCGTTTCCAACAAATAAAAGAAGAGGGATGTAGGGTTGGATATGAAAACAATTATTATTAGAATGCAATGACAGAAATGTAATGACAGATATCATATGAAAAATATAGAAATTAATAATAATATATTTGTTGTTATCGTTGATTACCTTACAATTAATATACTACTTTGCACGATCGGTTTTTAAACATTTACGATAGGGCAGGGTTGTGCGTCTACGCGTAAACTATGATAGATTACTTACATGCGTAAATAATGATGTCAAATGAAGACAAAGCGTATACTATGTAAATTAGAAAAATAAACCTGATTTGTTACTTAATCTGACAGGCCAGTCAGAGTCAGTGACTAGAAAAGCGAACAAAAATTTTAAAAAGTTAAATTTTACTTTAAAGGACCTCAAAGACATATAAAGCACTATGCAATAGTTTAAAAAATTTATAAAATACTAGTGCATCTCGACTTGAATCGCACAGGTAAATAAACTAATTGTTTTAAATTACAAATATATACAAAAAAATTGTAATACCAAAGAAAAAAAAATTATAAAAAAAGATATTATTCATTCATAGGTGTTTATGTTTTTAAAATTTTACATTTTTATGATTGGCGTAAGTCACATTTTTGTAAAAATATGTACTATTAGCATTCGATGTCAAGTTTTTACCAGTAGTTAGCAACTCAACAGAACTGGTAATTCCCACCCAACAACTAATGGTATCGTATGGTATAAATAATTATAGTCTATATGCGCGTAGACAATATACAAACTTTAGTCACGTAAACAACATCATTGTCTATGCGTAGACAATGACGTATTTTACATAGCATAGATTACAGGCACAACCCTGCGATAGGGTTTCCAAAGCAGTAAAGTTTATTTACAAATTACTGATCGGTAAGTGACGTGGCTCACTTACTGAAAAGGCGGAGGCGGTAAGTGATGTGTAAATAAAAACAATGATCAAAGCTTACTTTAAAAATGACAAATAAATTTTTTAATGTCAAAATAATTTTCAAAACATTTATTTTCATTTTGCGCATGCAATAAACATAATAAGCATTGCGGTCAGTAAATACTCTTCTACCGGCATCAGATGTATTGAAGATCGAGACCTCCATAATCATTCTCAACTGGTAGGGAGCACTTACTGACCTTAATACATAAATAACTATGAGAACAATTTTAAAATAGTTTTCTTATACTAATAAAATTAAATTTTTATTCCAATTTTTATTTCTTTTTCTATCTGGAGTGCTGTCTTTGCCCTTGAGGTATTGGAGCACCCCATAACACAACAAAACAACCTATGTTAAATGAAGAATATAATATTATTGCAAGAAACCTTACATATAGTAGTTCAAGGGTTGACAGCAACAACCTTGTAACCTCCACTAAAGTTAAAGTTACACCCATACCTACACACTGTGTAGATCGGGAAGATGCTTCACTAGCTAGTGCAAATACTCCCTCTATATTTAGTCCTACCTCCATGATTACTGCCTTGAATAATATGAAATTAATGGTTTGGAATTACAGGTTGTTGTTATAATGGGTTTATATGGAGCGAGCAGTACAGATGAATTGTACAAGTTAGAAGTTTTTACTGTTATGATCGAAAATCTGTTATAGTCGTTTCACTTATTGATACCAAAACCAAGAAAAATTGGTTATTTTGCATTACCGACACGGAATGTGGAGTGAGTGTGTTAGAAATTGTGAAAAAAATGTCGCCTTGCGTCCTAAAAACGTGCCTCACAAGAAATTTTTCAACTACAATCAGCGTGTAGGGATAAATACTCTAAATAAGGTTCCTAAGAAGATTGTTTATTTCTTGAAGCTACCAAATTCAGAAACTTACACTGGGCATTGTTTCCGCCGTTCTGCTACTACAGTGTTGGTAAATTCAGGTGCTAATCTGTTAACAGTAAAACGCGTTGGTGGGTGGAAATACTCATTCGTCGCAGAGACATATATCGAAAATTCGGTAGCAATTAGATTGCTCTATCGATATAGATATTCACTGGGGTAGAAAATCAGACCAATATGGCAGAAAATCAAACCAATACATCTATACAAGTGGCGGATCTGTTCCTAGAATAGATGTTTCTGGCAACATTAATTGTAAAATTGAAGTTGTATTTAATATGAAACGCCAAAATTTTTAATGTTTTTTATTTAAATAAAAATTTAAGTTCTTTATCTACCCTTGCTGTGAAAGAATTACTTTATCCAGCCTTGCGATTAAATGTAACTAAGACCCATTTGCACCACTTACACTTAAATTATAAATTAGAATTAAACAAAAAGATGCAAATCGAAATTTTGACAACAATAATATTCAATTTATCATTTGACATTTCGTTTCGATGCGATATTGTCAACGTAAGAAATACTTAAAATTTAAGCGTCAACGGTGCAATTGGACATTAATCAACTATAATTTTTTTAACTGGAAGTCTGAAAAGTGGAAACACAAAAAATAAACCCAATTGCAGTTTAGAAACATTTTTGAAGTTTGTATGTTTTATTTTTAATGTTCATTGCTAATATTTTTTTCGACATAAAGTTATGTTCATATTACTGAAGTAATATCTTTTTAGTTCAAATAGACTATAACACGATCTAAAACAAATAATAAATACCATTGAAATTTGAGGCTTTATAGTCTGCGATTACATTTATATATTCATTGGAGTAACTTGGCAACTAAGAACTAACAATTGGAAAAGGTGCGTATGTTTTTGTGTTAATGGACTGGTATGTTATTATTATCATAACAACCATGCTTTTAGGGTTGTTATATACCAAATAACACCCTAGGGTGTTATGGGTTGTTGCTATGGTAATGTTGTCAAGAAATTGAAATTGATACTGGGATGACTTCAGGCGTTATTATCCTTATACGTTAATTACTTAAACATATCTGATCACTAGCCAATCATATGCATAGATTTTACAATAAAAATTTTGAATTTAGTCTTCTTAGATGCGTATGTCCATGTAATAAAAAAATCGTTAAACTTTACAAGTACAGTAATGTAATAGATTTATTGCTCAGATTAATATTTTATATATAACGATGTTTAATTCAATTTAATTTCAATACATTAATAAAGAGAAAATGGAGGTTTTCCATATGTACTGTAAATATTTTCCCAAAAATTATAATATTCTTGCCAAGGATTTTCCCTAATTTCTAACTGTTTCCCAATGTATAAATACTGAAGATCTTCTTGAGGTTTTGAAACAGTAGGCCATTTTAGATTATTTAATATTGGATCATTATTAAGAGTAGGGTTTCTGTAAACAAAAATAATAATAATTATATATTTGTTACTTATTTTTATGCCAGTGTCATTTACAAATTTTTCGTGAAAAGTTTTTGTGAAAATATTATAAATTTAAGGTATTTGGCCGAATTCACCATTTTTAAAATATGTGTACGTCCACAGATCAATACTGATTCCTGAATCATTCAATTCGTCATTAAAATCTAGTAATCAAAATCAATGATCAACTTATTCGTCATTTACTATCGTTTGATCCTAATTTTGATATGGTAGTTATGTCCGAATTCTTGTTGTTGTGTATATTTTTAACTTTGCTTCATGTTTCTTCTTTATCTTTATCGTTTTAGTTTTACTATTATCTAAAATACTTTTATATTTTTTAAGTATTATTATCAGAATCAAATTAATTTCTACCTATATCGAATCTCCTTTCCATATTTTCATTAATTAAATATAATATTATTGCAGTAAAATTATAAATTTGTCTTACAAATAAGATACTTCTTTAATGGATAAGTTTTTTTCTGTAATTAGCTGATCATTAATCAACGGACTCATAGTGAACTCGGCTGTAAAAGTAAAAAAATATTTTTTACCCAGTTTTTGCGAAGTTAGTCCATAGTGTTGTCATTTGCTTTCTTAATATCTTTTCTTCTTCAGTTTCCGTATTGCCGTTTGCATAGTAAATATATTTCATTTCAGCTGCATGAGCTACTCCTAAAAAGAATAATATGTAATATTAAATTTTAAATTACTTACTCTTTAGTTGTACCTGGCATCGAGTCCTGACTTTTATAGTCAAAAACGTAGTGAAATATTTGGCTACTATTTCTTCGGACTTCTATCGTTTTTCTTATGCCTCGCACAAACATATCATCAGTGTGATACTGAATAATTATACATTCATGTTAGATTTAATAATTTCACCATTTTAATATACTTACAGCTGAAAATAATAATGTTTCAGGAGCAGAATCATTGCTAAAATACTGTTTACCAATTTCATTAACGACTTGTCTTTGACTTTCAATATTGTCGAGAATATTTAACGATTTTGGAACAAATAAAAGAGGATCTTTCTTAAAATCTTCGATATTAACAGCTGGATCTCCTATAAATTGAGCAAATATGGTAAATTAATGAAAATCAGTAAATTTAATTTTAGCACCTCACCTATCACTATTAATCCTTCGCCTGTAACATATCCTGATATAAAGGGCACGAATTCAATTTTATTTCCTTCAAGAAGTGAATAACTGTTATCTGTTATAAAAGCATTTGGTGAATCATATTCTATACTTGGAACAAATCTATTTCGAGAAGTCCTGTGTTTCATGTTCTATAATAAAATATTGAATACATAAAAATATTGGTAAAAAGTGGTACGAGAACTATGTAGGGTCATTGAAAGGTGCAGTCATAAGTGATTTGGGCCAACTGAACCGACAGCCGATCTACTTACACATGCACATTTGGACTTACAAAATACAGGTATACTTATTCACAAAAGGGGTGCGTACAATTATACTCGTAATATTTAGTTTAGATCTAATTTGAGGGAGCGAGATATATGAGTATGATTTCTGTAGCAAGTTTTGATAGAAAAACGTTTCAAACTTATCTGAGTTTTACTTATGGATGGTACTCGTTTCAGGTTAAGACCAATTATTATACTATTGTAGTTGTAGATTTTTATCTTTGATATAGTACTTGTAAGTTACTTATATTTAAGACGAAAAACTGGTTATTTCTAGTTTCTATGTTTGATAAAGACAAATAAAATTTTTGAAATACTCACCAAAAGTTCTTCGCTTTCGTAAATTTTCATCAACTCTTCAGCGGGAATATTTTGTAAATTATTTATAATGTCAGTTATATTTGCACTGCCAATACTTAACAAATTCCCAATCTTTTCAATTAAATCAACTGGATCTTCTTCAAGTGTCCATTGATCCAACGTACTGCCACTTTGTACAATTGCTCTTTGGAATAAACCTAAAAATATTTAAGAATCATATATTAAGGTTTAAGTTATGATTGGGCAGATAGCCATAATTATGTTAATAAATATCCTTAATTTTGACATTTTTTACTTTTGATGATCATGAGTAGTAAGGAGGTGTAATTAGTGGAGTAATAATCACTAATTGTTTTGTAATAACCAATATGTGACGTATGCTGTGCACTCCGCGGTCATAGTCAAGGTCATTGTATATATGGGAAAATAATTGTTTTGATCATTGTGTAATTATGCCATTTTATATCAATCAAAATTTTAACATTTTTTGTTAGTAAAAACGAAAAATGTGAAAAAAATTGTAATGAATCGTAAAATTAATATGTTCCATTGTCGTTTCTAAAAAAATCATATTAGGAATCAATAAAATATGATCAAAATCTATTGGAAAATTTTCTGACAGCTAGAATGACAATTAAATTATAGTGTGTAAGTTACAAAATGAGCTGTCGAGAATGAAATGTTGGTGCAGTGGAGAAGCAGGTTAAGCAGAAGCATTTTTGACGCGACCCTGAAAAAATTCTGCAACTCCGAACTAGAGTATAATTCCAGCAGGTGATGGAGTAGCAGATGATTATAAAGAAACCAGTGAATGTGTTTATATTATACACTTTCTGTTGCTTTTTTTTATAACTTACGTATACTATGTAGTTTGACTCGATTAAATAAATATCAATCTTAATTTGGAAGATTTTTTAAGTTATTGATTTGATACGTGCTCGTAATTAAACTGCGAAGGTGTTTATCACTACTGAGAAAATTTTTGTTTTGATCTTTGTGTAATTAAATATTTTATATCAACCGTAATTTGGAAGATTTTTTTAAAGTTATTGATTTGATACTTGCTAGTAATTATACCAAGAAGGTGTTTATTACTAAATTTAATTTTGCTGCGGGCCTGGGGTACTATTGCATCGCTGGACAGCCGAAACGATGCACCGCGGGACCGCCGAAACGACGCGCCGCCGAATTATTTCGATGTATGTTTTTGTTAACTCCATTATACAAATTTTTCCTAAGTAAATTTTTCCAAATTTCAATTTTTCAACAATAAAATGGAATGCGATATATTGTTTCTTTTTTACAAAATTTAATTTAATTTCAGCGTAGTATGCTGGTGACTACATTATACAAATTTTTCCCTATGCAAACCTTTCCAAATTTCAATTTTAAAACGGATGCGAGTATATCTATATTTCAACATTAAAATGAAATGGATATCTTGTTTATTTTCTTGGAAATCTTCGTTTTAAATGTAACTTAACTCTGAACAACTATCAATTTTAAAATGGATGCGAATATATCTAGATTTCAACATTAAAATGAATGCGATATATTTTCTACTCCTTGAAATCTGCGTGTTTTTGAAAATTGTTAAGATTTATATCAACCTTAATTTGTGTGATATTGATTTGATACTTGCTCATAATTAATCTGCGGAAGTGTTTATTATAAAATTTAGTTTTAGCGACGTATTATGTGATACAAATTTTTCCCTAAGCAACTTTTCCAAATTTTAATTTTAAAATGGATGCGGGTATATTTAGATTTCAATATTAAAATGAAATGCGCTAGATTGTTTCATTTTTACAAAATTTAATTTTGGCGACGTATGTTGTTAACTACGTTATACAATTTTTTTCCTAAGCAACTTTTCCAAATTTCTATTTTAAAATGGAAACGAGTATATCTAGATTTCAACATTAAAATGAATTGCCATATATTGTTTCTTTTCCTGGATACTTTCGCGTGATTAATATCTAATCATTGTTTTTGTTCCTGGAATTCGTGTTTTGAAAGTTAAGATTACGGCGCTGGAAATATAGTTTTAATATGAGTTAAATTATTTTCAATTTATTTTTGGGATTGACAAATACATTAAAAAATAACCACAAACACAAAATTTAAAAATATTTGAGAAGATATGTGGCTATTGCTACCATGATACAGAAATTTTGGATTTCTTTCTAAAATTGTGAAGAAACTAAAAATATAATAAAAATGCAAAACAGTTTTAAATGTAACTTTTAATTCTGAACAACTTTGCACTTGACAGGTTTTAAAAATATTTAGAAGGGTAGTGTTTAAGAAGTATTAACGTGTTTTGTTCGAAATTTTGTGTTCGAGAAGTGTTACGTGTTTTGTTCGAAATTTATTTACATTTATAAAACTGTAATTATTTATAATACCATGCATACTTATAATTAAATAAAATTTACGTCTTATAATTTTTCGGATATACGAGTATATTTTTGTATGTTACTTTCTCTAGTTATATTGTCATTTTTTGAAAAATATTTGAAAGTACATTTATTCATAGATTCTTGGCCACTATAAATTTTAACAAAATTTCACACCCTTGGGTATGTCGCTTTCTATAAGACACTTAAAGTATTACTCACAATGTTATACGAAAGCTATATTACACGTTAATACAAAATTTTGAAGTGTGGTTTGTTTGAAAATATGTTCATAATATTAGTTGTTAACGTTCCATACTTTGTATGAATATTACCCTCTACCCCCCCCCCCCTGCCCCAAGTAAATGAATCAGAAGTGGGGTACATACTGCCCCCTTGAAGCTGCCAAGCTTCACCAACATAAGTTATGATAAACAAGATTAGAATAAACACATATACAGGATAATGGTAAGAAATACATATAAAAATCAGTGCCCTTGTAAAATAAAAATTCTTAATTGTTTATGCACTAGTGAACAAGAGGCCTTTAATTTTTAACACCGGGACTAGTACTGCATTGCGAACTGTCGGCATTATAACACTGCAATTCGAATTGTCTACAATGGGCAGGATAAACACCTTCCCTATTGCGCGCTTGACAATGCCATGTGTCGTCTTAACGTTTACGACTCGGATAGATGCCACAGATTCTCCTCATCCTCCATGATAAGGGCGGTAGGTTGTCTTTTATGAGCACTACCATTGTGCCCACTAAGTTTGATCTGGGTTCGCATTTGTACGATTCTGTAAACTAGTTAGATATTCGCGACTCCATCGCGACCAATGACCAATAATGACCGCGCATCCTCTCGACTAGTTGCCATCTAGATAATCGATTCAGTCGTATTTCCTTGAGATCGTACTCTGGAAGGCAGGTTAGTGGCTCTCCTATTAGGCAGGGACCAGTGGGGAGGACTTGGAGGTCATTAGGATCGGAAGTTAGGCGTATTAGTGAACGGGAATTTAAACATGCCTTGATTCGCATCAACAACGTATGATGTGAATTACCCCCATAACTGTTTTTGAATGCCCTTTCATTGATTTTATGTTGGTTTCCTAGCGACTTCCCATACGGGGAGATCTTAGCAGAATTAAATGCCACTTGATATGTAATTTTGATAATTAATCTGCTAATAAAGCGCCAAAAAGCACCAAGGAATTCTTCATTGGACAAATCTGGAACTATATCTATGTGGATGGCTTTTGTCGAAAAGCACACATATAATACAACATATGCCTTTATCAGCCGTTTTCCTCGCCCCCGATATTCTTTAATTAACATCGGGCCTGTATAGTCTACACCTGTCGCTAAGAAAAGTTATGTTGGTTGTACTCTAGGTGACGGAAGGTCACCCATTTTAAAATTGGTTTTTGCTGGGTTAATTTTGAAACATGAATGACAGTGATATAATACGTTACGTATAGCACTTCTAGCCGCAATTATCTAAAACTGTTGGCGAAGAGCCGCCAACGTGGCATGGGGGCCCGCATATAGGTGACGCTCATGCTCCTGCTTAATAATTTAGTACTGAAATGATTCGTAGGCAATAAAATAGAAGGTTTTACGTCATCATTAACTGCTGCCTTACTTAATCTGCCCCCAGCACGTACATCCATAAAAGGATTTGAAGAAAGAATCTTGGACTTATTCAAAAGGTTTTTGTCATTCTTTACTATACTATATTCATGCTGTTGTACTATACCAATTATTCTGAGCAACGAATTATTGAGCTCACTTATTGTCAGGGTGCTATCTTAAATTTTATAGCGGTTTTTGCAATTATTTGCAAATCTGAGTATCCAAGCTACGATTCTTTGCAATTTGTCAAATTGAGAATATTTAGTTAAGAAATCTATTGTGCTTGTTACATATAGTAGTAGGATTCTTTATTTCTGTCAATTCATTATAGTTGATATTTTAGTGTGAAATCGGCCATTGGGTTTCTGGAAATTTCAGATAGGTTGGCCCATTAAACCAAATTGAGTTTTGTGTAATATCAGATGAATATGCACCTCTACTTAGAATATCTACTGCATTGTGTTCAGATCGCACGTGATACCAATTACTGGATAATGACGTAATTTTAGATATTCGGTTAGCTACAAGGGTTTTTAAAGAATTTATAGGAGTTTTTATCCACACAAGTACAATACTTGAAGTGATATGATTTGGCCTACCTTGGAAATTAAACGTGCAAGCAATAGGGCTCCGCATAGCTTCAGTCGCGGCAAGGTAATCTTTTTTAGCGACACGACTCGCGATTTTGCACACATAAGGCTAATTTCGTATTTACCATCAGCATGGAATGATCTTAGGTATATGGCCGCACCATAACCCTGCTGCGACGCATCAGAAATCCATGGAGCTCTAAGATAACCTTGGATGCACTGGAAATGATTTTTCACGGAATCAATAAATCCTTTAAATTTCGTAATTCGGCCAAGAAAGTTATCCAAGCGTTATGTATCACCATTGGAACAGATTCATCCCATCCCATTTTTAGAGACCAAAGCTGTTGCAATAATAAATTAGCCTTCATTATAATCGGTCCAATGATGCCTAAAGGATCAAAAATCTGCGAAGTAATTTATAAAATTTACGTTTAGTGACTTTGTTCGGTGTATCCTTTACCTTTAAATCGTGTTTAAATTTGTCAATATTAGAATTCCAAGATAAACCTATAAGATTTTAGTTTGTTCATCCTTGTTGAGATCAACATTGGAGTTTGAATTTTCATCGAGAATTTTTGGAAGAATAGACATGGTTAAAATGAAATTTTCGCAATCCGAAATGGTCCTGTTTTAGAATATCAATTACTTCATTTCTAATCATAATTAATTTAGAAACTGGATTAGCGCCAGTTAATAAGTCGTCCATATAAAAGTGATTTTTAATTACATGACTTGCTTGAGGATATTTCTCGGCATTAAGTGACGCTAGTTCGCTAAGCAACTGGTTGAAATATAACTAATGGGCTTTGTACCGTATTAATAATTAAAATGTTTGTATTGGTAGACTTATATCATCGCGTGATGCAATTAACTGGTAATCGGCATCGTCTTCATTAATGTAAATTTGACGGTACATCTTAGTAATATCAGCATTTAATGAGAATTGAAAAGTACGAAATTCTAATAGGATTGCAAATAAATCGCGTCGAATGACTGGTCCGTACATTAAATGATCATTCAAACTAGTTCCGCGGACGCAGAGAAAACTACTCGTAATTTTGTCGTAGTACTTGATTCTTTATTAATAGCATGGTGAGGGAGATAGAGATGTTTGCTAGGTACATCCGTGATTAACTTCATGTGACATAAGCTGAGGTATTCATGGACTAAATCAAAATAAGAAAGTTTAAGACTAATTTTTTATGAATTTTCTTTCAAGATTTGAAAAACGTTGTTTTCTTAATAAAAAGGCTAGGTGGTCCACGTAACGTGTATTTATTTAACAATACAGACGTTTCGGGCTTTCAGCAAGCCCATCCTCAGCTAAATTACAAAGGTTGTACAATAGTTATAAAAAAATAATACAGAAGAAATGTTTAAGCAACGTGGTTTACATTTTACGTTGAAAATTGTTTTCAGCACTCAGCCAACCGAATCATTTCGGAGTTGGAGAGGTACTCATTGAGTATTGAGTAAACATATCATCTGTATATATTTTTTTTTAAACTACTGTACAATCTTTGTAATTTAGCTGAGGATGGGCTTGATGAAAGCCCAAAACGTCCGTATTGTTAAATAAATACATGTTACGTGGACCACCTAGCCTTATTTATTGAGACAGCAACATATATTTCACGTTCTGGTCCTTCAATCCCATTTTGAAGATTTGAAAAGCGTTTAATTGCAAATTTTTTTAATTCACCGATAGTTATTTTTTGCAAATAATTTTATTATGAAACGCCTCGTGATATCGCGAGTTGTATTTTGTAGTTTTTGTGGTAATTCTGTACCCGCCATGTCGATTTCCCAGAATTTGGCGACCTTTCCTTCTAGGTCTAGGGCAATGTTCGCAGCTGTAGATAAGTTACATGCTGTAGATTTTGTTGGGTGAAGGATTTGAGAATTCTGAGTTTGAGAATATATATATATATATATATATATATATATATATATATATATATATATATATATATATATATATATATATATATATATATATATATACTGAAGAACCGAGTTGAGGACTTAAAGAAAGTTGGGTCTGTCAACTGAATATTTTCTGGAAGATGCAGAACAGATAGTTTCAAGGCTACAAAAGGTAAATAATTTGATTTGCAGAATATACATTGTACTTTGATTTTACATCAGCAAGAATACTTTCCGTCGCAACACTTGTGGTATCATTTAACCCTTTAATTTCAATTTGTTCTTTAACGCATTTCAAACTTAATTTTTCACACAGTGTTTTGTGATACAGTTAGACATGGAACCAGGATCTAATAACATGCGACATGGATTATTCTGATTTATTTTTATTTTTGATTAACACAATTGCGGTAGCTAGTAAAACACCTTCTACTGGAATAGATTTTGATGAAGAATGATGACTTAGTGTGGATGATATATTTTCTTGATTCTGAGATTCATTTAAGTCCTCTACATGTAAGAGAGTGTAGTGTTTTTTATTGCACGTGCGGCATCTCGTTGTAACTTGACAAGTAATTACAAAGTTTAAGGCTTTTTTACGCTCTCGAATCTATTTGGAATACTTAGATTTTGAAATTCCGTGCACTGGTGGATTTGATGTTGAGAATTTTTGCAGTAATTGCAATAAGTTGAGTTTGAATTAATAGATAAATTTATCACCGTTCGCTTATTAGGTAATGAGAATTTTTGACAAGGCGTTGGATTGCTTGGCTTGGGCGTATTATTGAAGTATTCTGAGTCTGTCACTCACTTTCCTAAGAAATTCATTAGGTGTTCGTAGGTAGGTACTTTATCGTCTAAGGAAGTTTGCCATTCCCTTTTGGAAATATAATCTAATTTTTCTGTAACTATAGAGACAAGCAAGGGATACCTATATTCTACATGTATTTTTAATGTTTATAGTGCAGATACATTTGTGATGATGTAGTTCAACAACTCTCGGAGTGAAGAATATAATGCTTTGCATACAGCTGGCGCACTTAATAACGACAGAATGTGATCCTGTACAATTAGTCTTAGTATTTTCCAATATTTCCCACGATTTACTATAATTTTCATCTTCAAACGGCAAGGATTCAATCGCTCTTAGAGCTTCGTCCCGCACTCAGGATCTTAGTATTGAAGTTTTTGTCTATTGTTTAAAGAATTATTTTCATCTTTGATGGATTTAAAACAATTTTCAAAATTAGACCACCCCTTGTAATTCCCAGAGACAGTGACTAATTTTATTACCGGTAGATTAGGAGGTGCTCCTTTATTATCAATGTTTGACGACGACGCGGTTTGAATTTATCGGTTTTGATTTTGGATTTTTTTGTCACCCATAATATCGCAATATCTATTTTTGAATTTAATCTTCTCGTCGCGTTGACCGCTGTTTGATTCCGGTTTGGTATCTAATGCCTCTAATTCATATTGCGTTTCTTCGAACTCTTTTCTATCACTCTCGAGAATCTCTGACGCGCTTCTAAACGGCTGATATTTGCTTCTATTGCTCCAAAAATTTTAATATAATCTTCTAGACGCAAGAGTTTTTCATCTATAGTAATAAGAATATTTTTTACTTGTTCTATTCGAGTCATTGTGAATAAACAAAAAATGAATAGATCTAATTAAATTAGTGATGCACGATGAGGCGAGAGTATTCTCGCATCTCGTCTCGTCTCGTTGCATTATGCGAGACGAGAACGAGAGCGAGATTGCAATTTAAAATTCGTGGCGAGATCGATATAACAACTGCGAGAAGCGAGAAATCTCGCGAGTTTCTCGCGAGAGTCTCGCAATAAAAAGTATTTGTAACTTTATAGCTTTGATTCAAAAATTCAATGAAAAATGCACCGTACAGGGAGTCGAGTCAACGGGAATTTATGCATAGTACAAGTGAATGTAAAAATTATATGAATTGACTATATGTTTTTGAATCTATCTAGAGTCGAATGATTTTGGTCGCAGAGCGAGGAAATGCAAAATAAAGATAAAATCGGTTTTGCATATAATAGAACTAGTTTTTCTCCAACATTTCAGCCCCTAATTCACCTCAGTTAAAACTGCGGTTAATAAAATTCTTGTCGTCCCTGAAAAGCAAAGGATCTTATATTAAGCGTCGATAGGAGCTAACACGCAGTGAAGCGGAGTGATTGGTTGCCAGCGGGTCCTAGTGAATAAGCACGTTTTAAGGTCCCTAGAATTCGAAAAATACAAAGGGAATTTGCGAAAAAATGAATATAAAGAAAAAGAAAAGGAAAGTAGAAAAAGAAAATTTCAGGATATTGAATATAAAGAAAATGTATATATTTATATTAAAATATCCCATTTATTTTGCAAATATATGTGAGAATTATTTTATAGTGAGACATGAATATATGTATTTGTATTTAGAAATATTTTCCGTTTTATGCGTAGAACCAGGTAAAATATCTGGCGAGAGGTTATGTGCTGGCCACATCAGATTTTTTATGAGTAAATCTTACTTAAATAGTGGCATATAGTTAATGATGAAGTGTAGAAACTTTTAGCTACAAAAAATATTTATTTAATGTTTAATTAGTTCTACTGATGACAGAATGTATTAACAGATGTTTGTATTGAAATAATTTGCTGGCTAGAATTTGGTGTTACGTCTCTTTATTATAGTTATACGACTGTAAATAGACGGAAGACGGAACGATTGGTACGAACTTGTCTTTTGTAGTTCAACTTATACGTAAATACCGAAGTAAATACGTAGTGCGCAAGCGCTTATTTTTACAGCGAGACTCTCGCGCGAGAACGAGACGAGACCCAAAAAAATGTGCGAGAGCGAGATCGAGATTGCAGATCCGAAAACGACACGAGATCGGTATTTTATATTTCTCGTCTCGTCTCGCCTCGCGTGCATCACTAAGATCGCAATAATCCACATTTACGAAAAATCGACGTACAATCTCATCAGTGCAAATCCAAACAAACGAATGAAGGATAGTTAATGGGAATTAGAGCCACTAACCTTTTGACGACGTGATGACTCCTTGAAGTTGCCGCTGACGGAGATGCTTCGAAGGACCATATGTTAACCCGTTGGGATTGAATATTAGTGAGTGAGAGTATACAACCCCACTAATTACACCCTCTTGCTACTATTATGTAACAAAATATTTGTTTTATTAATGTCTCTTTGCTAATTTCGAATTAAACAAAATAGGTTTTTGAGCAATTAATTGCAGTCACCATGTTGCGATTAGGAAATTCAAAATTGAAATTTTCTGTGAAATTTTCGTATTGATTTTTCTGTAATAACTTATGGTAAATAAAATTTGTTAATTTACAGCAAATTATAAAAATATTTATTTGGTTATTTACCCAGTAATTTACGCCTTTCCATCCCCCATGATGAGAATAATTTTTTTAACATTTTGTCATATTAACAAATGTTTGTATGTAAATTACCTTTTGATAATTTGGATTGCATATGATATTGCACTGACGCTGCTCCAGCACTTTGTCCAAAGATAGTAACTTGTGTTGGATCTCCATTGAACTTTTTAATATTTTCTTGCACCCACTGTAAAGCTGCAAGTTGATCTTTCAGTCCCACATTTCCAGGGGCAGATTCCTCCATAGCATTTAGAAACCCTGAAGAATTAATTGTTATTACATATTTTCAAAGATCAAAAAGTATATTCAAATACCAAATATGTTGAGACGGTAATTAAAGCCGACAACAACAACGTTATGATCAACTAGGAAATCTGGTCCATCGGATGTACTGTTCGATGATCCAAATATAAATCCTCCGCCAGGAATGCCGACCATCACTGGTAGTAGCTCATTCGGTGTCTCATTGGAAGGCACCTTGTAAAATGATTCATTATTAAGTGAATATAAATAAAATGAAAATGCTTATTTTTTGACGTTTCTTAAAACCAATGAAATACTCCATGGTATGTCACGTGTCTGCGTTTTAACCAATCCTGTAATTATTATACTAAGAATGAAGCTCTAGTGATTATTCCGAGGAATAATCTGTGTAGTTTTTATTTTTGACTAATGTTAGATAGCTATCAATACATAAGTAAAATAGGCGAGTGTCGTTTCTGATCAATAAATAAAACAAAAAATATAGAAACCACTTCTAGAAGTAGCATAATTCCTCAATATTTATATTTATTTTGCCTTGTCAAAGTTGTAAAGCCATTTGCGCCGGTTGCCGTAAAGGCGGTGCCTCCGCTGCCGGCTTACTTAGTTTATATATTTCCCTAAAAATAACCGAACGTAACAGGGCCCTATTCTGTAACTCGGTGGTTTTTTACCTTCCACTACCCTTGGTAAGAGAGGTATAGGGATCGTGATGATAATCTCATATCGAGATTTTGGTAAATGAGTACGTTTTAAGGTCCCTAGAATCTATTTTTAACATTTTCACAATGATGTCTGTGTGTATGTGAGTACGTGTGTATATGTGTGTGGATCTTCCAGTCTAACTCAAATACTATCATTCAGAAAATTTTGAAACCTTGTATTTCGAAATTTTTCTGTAATGGAAAGAGTCCATTAGATTTTGGTGAAAGCCCAATTAGTTTTTCTTCGAAAAATACCTTTAAATGTTATTTTTTTGAGATTAATGTTATTATAAAAATTAAAGATTAATAAATTTTCTACAGCTATTTGCATTAATACTTTTTTAATATATTTTATGGGTAAATTTATAAAATTACCTGTAATTTAAATCCCAACGCATACGCTTTAAACAAACAAATATAAGTAACAAGAAATATTCGGTTTCCCGGAATGGACTGTTGTCATATTTTGAGTCAGAGCTTAACGTTTCGCCCGCAGTCGTATGGGGCATCTTCAGGAGCAAGTACTGTCTTAAACAAGGTTACCCGACGTGTCAACCACGCTAGAGGCCGAGTTTAAGCAACAAAGGGGGAGACTTAGTTTACAAGGTTACCCGACGTGTAAACCACGCTAGAGGCCAAATAAACCAAGTGACGAAAGGCCGAGAAGACAGTTATATACTAATCTAAAGATACGGTAGATGAGCAAAGCTAATGAGGACCAATGGGAATCGAGTTCGTAATGGTAGATTGGGCGTGTCGTATTCCGAGAATCCACATGTGGCTCAAGAAATAGTCATCATCCCGATTGATGTTATTAGCATGTTTCCATATTTCTAAAGTTTCCCTGTATTTACGTCTGTAAAACTCAGGGACAGGAGGTAAAATGCGGGAAATCAAATAAGATGTTATGTCCTGTGGGTACTGTTTGTGTTTGATTTGTATGACGAAGATTATAGAAGGTAAGTATATTGCAAAAAAATGTTTATTTAGATATTATTTTTAAAAGATTCTTTTTAACCCACTAAATGCGATTAATTGTATGGAGTATTCGTTAAGCCGTAATAATTTTTTAAATATTTTATGTGCAAAATGTCAATATCAAATCTATGGAACAAACAAATAAACAACAATTTACACAAACGAAAAATCACCAAATATTATTGGAGTAACAACAAAATATTAGAAAATAGAAATGAATTAGACAAGATCTTTATACAGAAAGGAGAAGAAATAAGCTGTGCAACAGAAGGATATGTGAGTTTGATATCTGCAATTAAGTTGGCATCCAACAATATAGATATATCAAAAGAAATAATAATTACTAATACATTCAAATATTTTACACCCTGGTACAACAATGAATGCTGGAAGCTAAAGTAAATAATGAAGCAAAAATTAAGAATATGTAAATCAAGTAACTTCGAAGGGGATAATCTTAAGAATTTCCTACAAGCTAAAAAAGATTACGAAGTGAAACTACAAGAAGAAAAAACTAAATTCAATAACTAACTCAAAAACAAATTAACAAATCTACACATCCAAAAAGATTTTTGGAGTCCTTACGCCCCAGAAATTACGAAACAAACAATATAATTCCAGCAGAATGGTCCATGTATTATAAAGAATGGTTTGGTCAAAAAATAACGGACGAAACAAAGTTTTTTGACGCTGAATATCTTTACTTGGACGGACAAATGACACAACTGGAACTGAACTATGCACTAAATAGCTTAAAATCAAATAAATCTGTAGGAACCGACGACATTATTAACGAGCAACTACAAAACATACCCGAGAGTGGAAAACAATACTTAAAATACCTTTTAAATCTATTTCTTAGAAAGGAAAATGTACCAAAAAAACATGCCCAAATTAAACTTACTATGATACACAAAAAAGGAACTCCATCGGACCCCAACAAGTATAGGGGAATTGCTCTAATTAATACTATAACTAAGCTGTTTACATTTATAATCAATGCAAGGTTACAGAGGTGGACAGAAAGTCACAATATTCTACCTGAGGCACAGTCCGGATTCAGGAGAAAAAGATTATGTGTGGATAACCTCTTTGTTTTTATTTCAATAATACAAGCAAGAATGCTCACTATTAAAGAAAGAACATATGCAATATTCGTTGACCTACAAAAAGAATTCGATTCCATCCCACACGAAAAACAAAGATATTCCAACTAGGAGTGAGCGGTAAAATAACAAGGCTTTTACGAAATTTATATAATCAAGCGACAATACAAATTAACACCAACTCAGGACCCACAGATCATATTTATGTTTCAAAAGGCGTGTTACAAAGGCAATGCACTAGCCCTATACTCTTCGCGTTGTACATAGCAGACCTTGAAACAGCGTTTCGTGAACTTGGACTGGAAGGATTTTATATGAACCATAGTACAGGCATACTATCTTTACAATATGCCGACGATTTAGTTCTTTTCTCATACTCTCCTATCGATATTCAAAGATAGTTAAAGGCATTAGAAACTTACTGTAACTCTCTAGATTTAAAAACAAACCCTGCCAAAACTAAAATTATGCACTTCCATCAAGGAAGACTGCGTAAACAAAAATTTAAATTCATATGTCAAGATAAGAAAATTACCTTCACCAATTGTTATACATATACCGTGGGATAGTATACATAACATCGGGAATATTCACTGAAAATGCTAAAGAGGTAGTGAAACAGTCCAAGAAAGTTACAGCAACTATAAAAGACACACTACTAAAATCTAAAACATTTGATTGGGATGTAATAAATAAATTTTTCGAAAGTATGGTTTCACCAACATTACTATATGCTAGCGAAATTTAGGCAATTAACACAGAAATAATCGAAAAAGGGCAAACCCATTATTTTAAAAATATCTTGGGATGGACAAAAACAACGACTAATTATATTGTTAGGCAAGAAAAACACCAAAATAAACTTAAACTGCTAATAATTAAAAGCAGATTACGGTGGTGGTACAAAGTTCTATTAATGAGTGACTCTAGATAAAAGTATGTTACAACAAACTGCTACTTTTGAACGAAAGCCGAACCATATCAGCTCCCAATTAAGAAAAATATGACTGAACAGCTCCAAACTATCATACAAAAAGCCAATTTCACACACATCTGGGGGAATAAAAACTTCTTAGAAGTTAAAAAAGAGACACAAAATATCATTAATTTCTACAACCAATACCTCTATATCTTAGATATTTCAAGAATAGACCTCTATTTCTCTAACCCAAACTATAAGACCTACGTTTTCACTAATATCTTTGAAACATTTAAAGTTCCCTTTAATGTCCTAAAAACTGTAAGTCAATTACGTACCGCTAACACTAACAATTTTCAGCTCTTTAAAGTTGGAAAATTATTCAACTTCAACCAACAAGAAACTTGTACATTATGTAACACTGATCAGCCCGACAGTCTACTACAGTCTCCTGTTCCAATGTCCAATTATCTAACACATACGTGGCGTACATATCAAAATATCTGGTCAACACAGATCCAACAAACTAAAACAAGGCCCTATTATCTGTAACCAAACTCTTTGATATCTTAAATTTCATAAACAATGCTATAAAACTAAAAGCATTTATATTATATATTTATGTATGAGCAATGTTCAAAACACAAGTGTTATATACCGTGTGTCCCAAGCAAACCTTGACATAGGCGTTTAACATGGGAAAACTGATTTTTGTGAATAAAAAGTGTCCGGCTTAAAATTAAGCCATACTATTTAACATGATAATAGTACATTACCTCGTGTACCTTATTTAATATTAATTACGTTATTATCATTGCGTAAATCAGAGAAAATTATAAATATCTGTCAATAAATATTTGTTTCAATATTTTATCACGTAATATCAAAATAATTGCAATTGTCATTGTAGGTCAATGAGCATAGCTGACTGTGGAATGAGATGACGTTTATAGGTTGGGGTTCGAATCTCCGTCAAGACAGTTTTCTTTTTTTATTTATGAATTAATTGCGAATTATATTAAAGATATTATGTATTATATTAATATGGATGAATTAGTTAAATAATTACAAATAAGTTTCTATCATGATATAATACTAATCTCAATGGAAGTAGTAATTATCAGTATGACACAAAAGCATAAGAATTTAAACTATAACACCTACTTTTACAGTTAATCACAAAACATACACATATTAATTTTATCTCAATCATGTTTTATTAAGATTAAAAGAAAATATAATGCATTTTTATTATATCAATGTTTTGATTACTGTAATCAATTTTTATCATTGTTTAAAACCAATTATTTTATATTATGTACTTGGTTATAACAATGAATTGATTACAGTAATCAAAACATTGATATCCATATTAATATAATATATAATATCTTTAATATAATTCGCAATTAATTCATAAATTAAAAAAAAATAGTAAAAATACTGTCTTGACGGAGATTCGAACCCCAACCTCTAAACGTCATCTCAGTCCACAGTCAGCTATGCTAACCATTGACCTGGGGGGCAATTCTTGAAAAATGAGATATGAGTGAGATTTGACAGAAGTGAGAAAAAACGTCACGTGACTTATATGTCACGTAGTGAGATTTTTTCTTTAATTCTTGAAATGATTTTGTCGTCTCACTACTTCACATTTCATCTCACTACGTGAAAAAGATCTCCCCACCTTTTTGGTGGTGAGAATCAATGTCACTCGCTTATGTTATAGAAATTTTACTTAATAATAAATTATATTAATTAATATTATAAATAGAATTATTACAAATATCATGGTTGATATGATGAAAGAGAAGTAGCTGGTGCTTTAAAGCATTTGGAAAATACAGAAATTACTTTTCGAACCAAATTTTTGAAATATTATTTCGGCTGAATAAAAATTTAGTGGATCGCTTGAGTGACAATTTAAACCAACCAACCAAGTCATAGATCAGCATTAGGAATTCGAACAAAAAAATTAACTACTTTACGTTTTTTGATTTGTGGATATTCAGCTTGGTATGGGAAATGACATACATTTAACTATTATAACTACAGCCCGATTTAAATATTTTAGATATACTTATACAATACAAATACGCTTATACGTAGTAAGACACATTTCATTTGTAGTTGTTCGATTACGGCAATAATAATAATGAATAGTTAATATAGAAAATTTAGCTATACGTAAGTCACTCGTAAGCATAGAGGCGGATAAAATTTGGCCAACACAGACCACTACACTACGGACACGGACTACGGAGATCTAAGGACTCAAAATTGAATAAATTTAGAAAAAGTAGTAGTATGGCAACATTATCAATACCAGCTAAAAGGAAAATAAGAATATCACGGTAAATATGTAAAGGTAATTAAAGAAGAGTGCAATGTAGTACTGTCAATGTCAAAAATCACACTTTTATGTCAAATTTTTCACTTGCTAAATCGAGGCCATTTAGATAGGTGAAATATATTTCACTTTGTTTCGAGAATTAAAAAAGTGAGGAAATATGAAATGAGATGGAGTGATATGAAATTTTGTCACCTTATGAGAAAATTCTCATATTTCAAGAATCGGTATCCTGCAATGACAATTGCAATTATTTTGATATTACGTAATAAAATATTGAAACAAATATTTATTGACAGATATTTATAATTTTCTCTAATTTACGAAATGATAATAATGTAATTAATATTAAATAACGTACACGAGGTATTCTACTATTATCATGTTAAATATCATGGCTTAATTTTATGCCGGATACTTTTTATTCACAAAAATCAGTTTTCCCATGTTAAACGCCTATGTCAAGGTTTGCTTGAGACACACGGTACGTATATATGTGGCGGATCAAGTAAACTTCAAACAAATGCTATATTTATTAAATTATCCGCCACATTAGTTCCAGTCTTGGTGATCAGCACACACAATAACTTTGTAAAAATTCAAGTATCGTAGAAATGAAGTAACATTTATAGGAATGAATTAAATTGACACTTTATTTTCATGACACATGAATTAAAACGATTGTTTATTTCTGTGATACTTGAATTAAATTGTTTGTTTAATTCTACGATACATGATTTAATATGATTGTTCATAATTTTAAAACAATCAATTTAAAAGGCAGTATCATATAAATTCATGTATCGTAAAAATAAACACTTATTAAAATGAAAGATATAAATTGATTGTTGTATTAAAATGTTTATTGATAATATAATTACAAAATTTTCTAACAAACATTTGAAATCATCAGTCAATACAAAACTATCTTTTCAATAATTCTTTCATTCTATAATATTAGCTGAATTTATATGATTGTTCATATGTTCCAAACAATTGTAAAAATTCAAGTATCGTAGAAATGGATAAACATTTATAGGAATGAATTAAATTGACCCTTTATTTTCTCAACACTTGAATTAAATTGCTTGTTTAATTTTACGATATATGAGTTAAATTGACTGTTGATAATTTTAAAACAGTCAATTTAATTAGCGCCGTCGTGACTATTTCAAGAACTATTTGCAATTTGGTCATTCTTCCTCAGATGGCTCTACATATTGTAGCTTTGTACAGATCTCTGTAATTTTAAGTTATTAGTGAGTGACACTTGTCATATCAAATGAAATAAAACTTTTAGCAAATAATAGTTTTGAAAAATTATAATCTTCGCTTAATATATATTAAGCACTGGACAATGGATGTTAATTCTGTATATTGTCGATTATTAATTTATACTAGTGTAAACAAAAACTTGCTTTATAAAACTCATTTTTCACATTATAGAAATTCGATTCCATTCTCTACGAAATATAGTGATAAAGAAGTGGCCGTTTTTTAAATATTTCTTTATAATTTTAGTCTATTTCTAAGATACTTCAAATTCATTGATTGTTGATATTTTTAAAACAATTATATATTTTCAAGTATCATAAAAATATACATAAATTAAAAAGAAATATTTAAACTGATTGTTGAATTAAAATGTTTGTTAATAATATAATTACTAATTTTTCAAACAAACATTTTAAATCAACGGTCAACACAAAACTTTCTTTTTAATATTAGTTTAATTTTATGTTTGTTCAATTTATATGATTGTTGATATTTTCTAAACAAACGTAAAAATTCAAGTATCGTAGAAATGAAGTAACATTTATATGAATGACTTAAATTGACCCTTTATTTTCACGACACATGAATTAAAACGATTGTTTATTTCTGTGACACTTGAATTAAATTGTTTGTTTAATTCTACGATACATGAATTAAAATGACTGTTGATAAATTTAAAACAGTCAATTTAATTAGCGCCGTAGTGTCTATTTCAAGAGCTATTTGCAATTCGGCCATTCTTTCATAGATCACCTACGTAATTTTTAAGATAGTTGTAATTTATTAGTGACGCCAGATCATGAATATGAGTATAAGAGTATATGTGTGTAATATCAAACATAACAAATATGTAATCAAATAATAATTTCCAAAATTTGAACACAATTATTTGATAAAAGTTTTTTTTGTTTTATATTACGAAGGTGATCGACAGTGCCATGTATGAAAGAATAGCCGAATTGCAAATACTTTTAGAAATAGACACAACGGCGCTAATTAAATTGATATGTTTAAAATTTTCAACAATCATATTAAATCATGTATCGTAGAACTAAACAATCAATTTAATTCAAGTATCACAGAAATAAACAATCGTTTTAATTCATGTGTCATGAAAATAAAGGGTCAATTTAATTTATTCCTATAAATGTTACTCCATTTCTACGATACTTGAATTTTTACGTTTGTTTAGAAAATATCAACAATCATATAAATTGAACAAACATAAACTTAAACTAATATTAAAAAGAAAGTTTTTTGTTGTCTGTTGATTTAAATTGTTTGTTTGAAAAATGTGTAACCATATTATCAACAAAAATTTTAATTCGACAATCAGTTTAAATCTTTCTTTTTAATGAGAGTATATATTATGTAAATATTAAGCTCATTGTATTCCCCAATAGCGCAGTTTGCTGATTGAAGTCATAAATTAATCCATTTCAACAATATAAATAAATAAATATATCATCACGGCTTATTACCCATTGCTGGGTGTGCCAATCTGCTTTGTACACAGATGCGGTAATGATGAAATATTTGCACCGTGCGGGCGCTTACCAGGCGCCACCTCACGGGCACTCATTGCTGGCGTGGAGAGTGCACCACAAGGGTCAATTTTGTGCCATTTAAAATTGGAAATATTTGGCGTCGGTCGGGATCGAACCCGGTTCCCCAGATTCGCGACCTGACACTCAGGCACGCGGCAACGAGACCCCATATACAATAAATAACAATAACAATAATAAATAATAATAATATAATAACAATATAAAAATATATAAATATGCATAATATAACACAGTACTTACAGTAGGAGTGTAGACATTTAAATATAAGCAATCTTCTGATCCTGCAAGCTGTAAAAAATTTTGCATGCACATAGATCCATCTATTTTGGTTTCTAGAACATGATCCCATGGATCTGGTTTTACAGGAGGTTGGAACCTTAGTTCTCCGATCGGCGGCTTAGCATATGGAATCCCTCGGAAAGAGTAGTACGACTTGTTTATTATTTTACTATGCAGATATTGCCCTTCTATTAATCCCGAACTTATTCGAATTACAGGGGAATCTGACTAACAAAACAAAAATAATAATAATAATACGAATTGTTTTATGTACATGTATTTAGTACTTTGAAACTTACTTGTGCACTTGCGAATGATATTAAATAAAACATGAAACAGTATAGTATTTTTACCATATTGTAAACTAATATTTAAATTTACTTTATAGCTAAATTTGTAAATATTAATTAACAATGTATATATATGTTACTTGAAATGGTTCTATCGTGTTGATGTCTACTTTTTAATCCTTAATTCTTATCAAATAATTTACTTTATCAGTTTGTAGCATTTATTTACAAGAGCATTTTTTTATTGACTTATCTAATAAAGTTAACATGATAGCTACCGCAAATGACCAACGCTTTTTAATCTGCTACGGCCCGAGGGTATTCCATTTCGTCATTACTCCCAGATCGGTCATAATATGTTTCTGTAAATTGCATGATTTAGAATAACTTTAATTTTTAACTTCGTTTAGTTTAATTATTTGTTATTTTTTCTTTTGTTATTGAATAGTTATTGTTACTGTACGTGAAAATGTCCATGCTTTTTAATTTGCCCATGCCCAAGCGTATTTCTATTTCGTCATTACTCCCAGACCGTTATGTTTAGTAAATAATGATCATGTAGATGCCACTCATTGTCAGTATAATAAAATATAAATTGCCATAAAATAATCTATAAACAAGGCCGGTGTGAACTTTAGTGGAACCAAGTTCATGTATTTTGATAATTTATTTACTGCATATAAATCTGGGCAGTTACTCCATATTAAATGAAATACTCGTACATTATACAAAATTTAATTGCCCAAATTCCGACACTAAGAATAATTCATTTATTTTGAGAGATACAAAAATAATGTTAAAAGCAAAGTTAAAGTAGATAAGGGGGCTCATAAAATAGTCTTAGTAAGAAATTTGTATCACTTCCGATCTACACGGAAATAGATACAACTTTAAATCTATTATAGGGAATCGGTGTATTTATATTTCTCTTTTTCAGAATGTATATAAAATTAGCCTAACAACTATACTAAAGTATTATAGTGCAACGTTTTTACTTATTTGGGAGAATTGCTAAAAACAATTAATTATTGTTAATTAAAATAGATGTTTATTAAAACGATAAATAAATATTTAAAAGATATTAACAATGACGATTACTAATAATGAACAAATATTAAAAACTAATTTAAGACTACGAATTTAATTAACTAATTAAACACTAACACTATTTATTTATATCACATGCGACCTACCGAATTCCACAGCGTCTATATACTCATATGACTAAACAGCATCTGTATATTCAACTTCCCGGACATAATTCATACCTTTCACCTCACTTTCTGTCTATTTATGTAACTAATTGTCTAACTATTTAATTGTCCTTCTGATGGAATAACTCCCTAACTTTCACAGCCTCGGTATCACCGACTGTCCGTATGCCACAACTCTTCAACACCACTGCCGAGTATACACTTCTACTTGCTGTTACTACCGAGTATTCACTTCCACAGCTATCCCAATATACCAGTAATTTCCCGAGTACTCCACTAAACACCAAACTGCATACGCTCAACACGATACTGCAGTGCCACTCAACTCACTGATTCCTTACTTCTATTTATGTATTTGTGTCACTGTGTAACTCTTGACTGACTGTGTACCTATGTAATTAACTCTTTGGAAGCGCAGCGTCGCTTATATATCAGCCCTCACACCTTCTGAAACTCTTCAACAATGTCCCGAACGACATTACAGTACGCAAGTAATTACGATTATCTTCCCTCTTATTTATACAATTGCTCGCCTTACGTCGCCTCCTATCACGCGCTGTACTGTGTTATCGATCGCCTACCAAGGCTGCGCCTACCTACTATAATGCTTCTGTACATGACGTCGATTCGCACGCGCTGGCCGAGGCTGTCGGATCAAGTGTCGCAGGTACCTACCCTCTCACGTTACACTGCCTCCTCCTTAAGACTGTTTCGTCACGGAACAGTTCGTGATGACAAAATCGGCATGTATTACCCTTGGCGAATTTAGAAATCTGGAAGAAGTGACAGACTATGGTCCGTTTAAGTTCTTCTCTTTGGCCGTGAATCGTTGTAGGTAAGGGGCACCTTGGTATTGAGACTATCCATTACTCCTTCAGATATTTTTCCATGATTTATGTGTTCAACCGGTAGAAAAGATCGTCACCTGGTGCTTCTTCTCCATGAACAGCTGCAGGTTCTTGAAAACGCGCTTCTCTAGTGGAACCTCATTGTAACATCGGATGGAGTCCTTTCTGAGCAATAATCAAACATGACGACGTAATACTTCTCATTCTCCTGTTCCTGTATCTCTATATGCTCCACTCTCAATGAACAACAACCCACAGTATTCGCCTTGTCTTCCCTTTTCATTACAAACCCTGAACACCAGATTAACAATGAAGTACAACGCCATCGCCTTCTGTCTAATCCGCTTCTCCTTTCTCTTTCAGTCTTCCAACTTCTTCCAACTCTTGTCGATGGCCAGTTTCAGAGCAGTTTCATACTTCTGCCAAGACTTTTTGCCTGCGTTCAACATCACTTGTTGTTTTCAGTTCAGGAATTAAGCCTAGTAGTGACGCTGGGGTCGTGGCGGATTTCATTCCATTTGTGACAAGAAGATTCTTCAAGCTACCAATCTTCTCTTTAAGCCCATCGGTGATATAGAACCTATATTCTTTCTTCATTCTTCATAATTAACTCGAGCTTGTCTTCTTGGTCTGTTCCTATTCTCCTCTGCAACTTCCCTGAAGTACGTGTGCGTCTACTTGACGTTTTTTTCAGATCAGTGATGGGGGAATTTCTCTTTCTCTGTCATGCACCCGCGCCAATCCTTGAAGAAGATGTTGTTGAATATGTTCTTGGTTGTATGGTCGCGGTCGAGCGTTTTCGCAGAGATTCCAGCGACTTCTTTAACCTCTTGAGACAAGTGCAATCTTCCTCCCACCATTTCCAAACGTCCTCTTGGGCTCCTTCTTTTTTCTGATTTTCTTCTTTGCGATGAGAGATGTCATCGTCATCATCTAATTCGAGTTTTCATTTTTCACTCAAGCTGTCCATACTAGCTGTTAAGGGCACGTCTTCCTCGCTGTTTTTTCGGCTCCGTTTTGAAGTTACTTAGATTGTAATTGCAGCTGCTCGTCTGAAAGTATTCATTTCCGGTTGGCGTCTCTCTTCTTTTTCTTCCAGATCCTTAATTTCCAGCTGATCTTTTCTTTGCATATTCTTCCTTTATCTCTAAAATTTCTTCCTACATTTTTTCTTTAGTTACTTACTGAACATGCTCTCGTTCTCTCTCGCGTTCTCTTTCTTCATTTTTTCTAATAAACACTGCGCCTGTAGTTCGTCGCATCTTCACATTTAGGGCTTCGGTGTTTTTATTTCTCTCAGCATAAACATTTCGCACTCGCAATGGATTACGTGAAGCTTGTTTGGCAGCTTCATAATCGAATACATATAACAGTGCTTGCTGAGTTTTACTGTCTGGAACTACGTAGATGAGTGCATGCGTGGCCAGGCACTTCAAATCTCTGTTAGTAGCCGCAAGATGTGCGAGACAAACCACATGAGCTACGTCGGCCCCAAACTCCCGAAGGCCATCCTCCGTTCTTCTAGAAGTTTTCTTCAATTTCCGCTCCAAAATTTGCTGCATAAATGTAGAATTCTCCTCTACTCTTCCAGAATTCACCTCTAATTCTGGTTCCAATTTATGCTCCAGAATTCTAGAATCTTCTTTGACTTTTCTAAAACTCTCATCAAAATCTTGTTCCAATGCTCTAGAATGTTCTATTACTTCTTCTTTCATTGCACCGGAATTTTCCTCCGCTATTATAGATCTTTGTTCCAATTCCCTTTTCAATGTTCTAAAATATTCCATTAATTCTTTTACCGGTGCTCCGGAATTTTTATCCAAACTTCTAGAATTTTCTTTTAATATACGCTCCAAACTTCTATAACCTTCTTGTCTTAACGTTCTAGCAAATTCTATTAATTCTCTAAAATTTTCTTCTATTCTAGAATGTTCTTCTAATTTTCGTTCTATTTTTTCTATTAGTTTGCAAAAGTCGGATGGCTCAAATAAGTAATCGTCAAAATTTTTACCAGAATCAATTAATGTTTGCCGCAGTCTTTCTTGAAGCACTGATTCCTTTCCGGGTGTTTCCAAATCTCGTTCTTCGAGTTATCTCTTAGATCATTTACTTTTGATTCGCTTAATTTTAATTTCGACATATTTATTTTTATTTACACTTCACAATTTATTAACCCGAACACCTGACACCAATTGTAACGTTTTTATTTATTTGGGTGCAGTATAATGAACAATTAGTTATTATTAATTAAAATAGATGTATATTAAAACGATAAATATATATTTAAATGATAATAACAATGGCGATTACTAATATTGAACAAATATTAAAAACTAATTTAAGACTACGAATATAATTAACTAGTTAAACACTAACATTATTTATTTATATCTTGTTCAACTGTCCGACCTACCGACGTCCACAGTGTCTATATACTCAACTGACACAACAAAATTTACACCTTTCACCTCACTGTCTGTCTAGTTATATAACTAACTGCCTAACAATCAAATTAATGTATATTCTGAAAAAAAAAATAACCTGAACTAACGACCACTCTGGATCTTATAACATATTCAAAAATACTATAACTATAGTAATGTGTTCAGTCTGTGATACTCATATAATGTGAAGTAGCGCTGTTTATTTTGTTAAGGAAGCCCAACTCCTAAGGTCATCTGCGTCCTGAATTTTTATTAATATGGACATAATTATATCGTATATATTCTATTGTTTTACAACTTAAAAAAATTATTATTAAACTTTGTGTACATTACCTTTTGATAATTAAGACTGCATGTGATATTGCAGTGCAACTGCTCCAGCACTTTGTCCAAAGAGTGTCACTTGTTTTGGGGCTCCATTGAACTTATCAATATTTTCTTGTACCCATTGCAAAGTTAAAACTTGATCTTTCAGTCCTACATTCCCTAAGCGGATTCCTCCATAAAATTAAGTGCCATTATTTATTTGGTATGAACAGATGTTATAATGAAATATAAATTACCAAATATATTCAAACGTTAGTTAAAATTGACAAAAACAATGTTTTTATCAATTAGATAGTCTGGTCCACACCATTCACTGTTGGATGATCCATTAGAAATCCTCCTCCATGTATGAAGACCATAACTGGTAGTAGTTCGTCTGATTCTTCATTAGAAGCGAGCTTACCAAAATTGAAATCATTGTTATTACAGTATAAAATTTTTAAATAACTCGTATATCGTAATCTAACGTTTTAAATTATTTGGGTGAGGTGTAAAAGTCAAAGATTTTATATTAATTAAATTAGATTTTTATGAAAACAATAAATAAATATTAAAAAATAATAACAATGTCGATTACTAATATTAAACAAATATTAAAACTAATTTAAAACTATGAATATAATTAACAACTAACAGTATTTATTTATTTAAAAAATTAACACGACTATTTATATACACGATTAATGATTATTTAGTTCAACTCTTTATGTTACGATTTATTTATATCACGTTGAACTGTCCGGTTGTCTATTCATGTAACAGATTGTGTCCTTTTGACGGACTAACTGTTCTAACTTCCACAGCTTCAGTACACCGACTGCCTGTATGCCACAACTCATCAACACCACCGCCGAATATCCACTTCTACTCGCCGTTACTGACCCGTATACCTAGTTTCCCAATACTCCTCAAAGCTACCGAGTATTCACTTCCACAGCTATCCCAGTATATCAGTAACTTCCCGAGTATTCCAATCGTCACTAAACTGCATACGCTCACCACGATACTGCTGTGCTAGCCAAATCACTGACTCCTTACTTCTTACCAGTGTTGTGACAGATCAATTTATAAAGGATCTAGACCAAGATCAAGATCTTTACAATTAATATGTACTAGATCAGATCATAAGTCAATTTCTGCGATCGGATCTTTTTTTCAGATCAGATCAGAAATTTGGGATCTATTTTCCTTAGATCATAAAAAAGATCAGTAACGATTTTCAAATGTTTTTTTCTTTCTTATTAATTAAATAGGAATACAAAATATAAATGAATTACAAAGAATATACAGTGTGTTAAACAAATCCTTACTCGGAGTAGGCTATGAACAACGAAACATGTTTTAATTTAAAAGTATTAAACTAAATGTCAATTTGACTTGAATTTAATAATTGAATAATGATCAGACATACGCTTCCCTTTTTATGCCCACTCCGACTTAGGATTTTTTCTGAACACACTGTACTAGACATATACATTACTCATGGATGAAAAATTAGATACATATACTTAGTTTTATTAATACTAAATGAATGAATAAAGTAGAAACATAAACAAAAATTATAATTTTAAGCAGAATGAGGTGTTGCAAAAAAATTAACATATCTTTTTTCTTCTGAAATTCGAATAAGTACGTTCTACAGTGTGATTAAATATGATTTTCTGTTCAAATTTCTGTATATATTAAGCACAGTAGCAGTTTAAAAATATACTTTTTGAATTGGCGCCAAATTACACTGTCCGTGGCATCAGACATATAGTAGCCAATTACAAAACTGGAAAGATGATGAAAAAAAAAACAAATGTATCATACATAAACGTCAATGATAGCTTTAATGACAACTATGTGACATAAGGTCTGAATTATAGTGCAGCGTGATTTTTGGTTCTTTAGCGTAGTTCTTAGTTATTTATTATTATGTTATATTTCATAGTTTCATGCCCAGTATTATAAAAGATGGATAAGTAAAGCACTAGCAAAGTAAAATTTACTCCTAAAGTAAAATAGTTTATTCCAGAGATTTTCGTCAAAACAAGAACAAATATACTAGCTAAGTAAATCTACAGAATAAATTACTCCACCGATGTTCGAGGAAGTAAATTTTATTGTGTAAAATACATTTGACACATGTCAACATTAATTAAATTAAATGTATTATAAATTTAATTCCATATATTATTTTTACATTTATTTATCTCCAACATGTTTTCTTTGCCTATTTCTGAGTAATTTTCCCCCGTTCTCTCTTTTTTCCATTTTAGTTGACACCTGACACTTTATGACACACACACACACAGTTTATTTTCTATTTTGACTTTTGGATTTATTTCGTGTCAGGAACATACAGAATACAATATTATTAAAACATATTCCAGCGACACATTGTTTGGAATAGATCATCTTCAGTTGGAGATTGACATTATCGTCAGTAGTGGTCTCCAGCAATACCGTTTAATAATATTTTATCCTGGATTTATCAATCTCTCTTATAGTCCAATAGTGCAAAGATTAGCCGGTATAAGAAACCGTATCCTGAATGCATCATTTTCCAGCTAAAAAAATTAAATGTATTCAATAGTTCTTATTTAATTATAAAAATATTTATATTTACATCAAAATGATCTTTACAACAAAGAAGTTTTGATTTTATGTTTTTATCTTTACTTGCGACAACCATTTCATTCTTCTTTCTTCGTTTTGAGGCAATATGTTTTATGTTTCCTTATTATCAGTTCTATTTGGGCACACTGCACAAAACACTTTTTTACAACCATGTTTGATTATTTCCAAATACAAAAATCAGTAGTAGTTGACAGATGTCATGACTGTCACTCGTTTAAATTCCGTCGGTGGCAAATGTAAGCCACACCGTCATTGGTTAGATTTATTCTGACGTCATCAGGCGAAAGGGGAAGCGGAAATTCAAACATTGTAATTTAAAAGACAATAATACGAAAAAAATAAAAAATAGGGGCTAAATATTTTTTTTTATTGTTTTGATTAAAGCAAAGAAAAAAAAACCGTGCAACACCTCATTGTTGAAGTGTAATAAATTAAGACATGCCATTAATTTTATTCAAATATCAAAGATTTAAATTTACTGTCACTTAAATTGCATTTTCTAGGAACTAATATTTGACTGCCAATACTGATTTTCACTAAGCTCTAATGGTGAAGGTGACGGTAGGGTCATTCGAACCAATTAATTCTAAGGCATTTATTTTATTTGATCTTTTTTTTAAGATCCTATATTATAGTTTTTAGATCTAGATCCAGATCAAGATCTGAATACATAAAATGATCTAGATCAGATCAAAAACCATACTAAATGAACTAGATCAGTGATTTAGATCAAATGATCTAGATCAGTCACAACACTGCTTCTTACTATCTATGTAACTGTCTTTCTGACGGCCTGATACTCTATGTGAATGTCTTCGGACACACGTTCGTCGCTTATAAATTTGTACTAATATTTTTCCGGAACCGTCTCGAACTATATAACAATGCGCGGGTAATTACGCGTATCTCTCCCTTGTTTACCTTACTGCACGCCACGCGTCGACTGCCTAATGGGCGCTGCACTATGTTATCGATCTCCTATCTAAGCTCCTCTTATGTACTAGAACGCTTCTATTCATAGGCGTCGGTTCGCACGTGCTGGTCGGGGCTCGCGGACCAAGTATCGTAGGTACCTACTTTCTCACGTTACAGTAATCAGTTAAAAAAAACATTTAATACTCATTTTCTTATTTAACGATACAAAAAAACTACTACGTACTAAAATAAATTTACTGCAACCCGATGCTACAATTTATATATTTTAACTTTTTAAAATATATTTATAAATACGACTGATTTGTTTTACTAGTATAAAATTTATGCACTTACTTTTAATAAAATTATATTGCAATAATCACATTGGACCGAATTCAGCACTCTTCTTTAATCTAGTGATCGTTATTAGTAACCTTGGTAGGTAATAGCTTACGCTTACATCATTTTATTATGAAAGCATAATTGTATATGTTTCTCTATAGTGTGTTACTTTTAGATAAGCTTCTTCAGTTAAGGAAGAGTGCGGAATTAAGACTCATTCTAAATTAGCCACATGGGAGTTAGTGCATTGGCCAGCACTATTCTAGTACTTACATTAGGAGTATAGACATTTAAAAATAAACAATTTTCTGACGAGCATTCTAGACCATCTATTTTGGTCTCCAGTACATGATCCCAAGGCTTTGGTTTGACACTAGGTAGGAATCTCAGTTTTCCTATAGGCGGTTCAGCGGTTCAGCGTATGGGATTCCTCGAGAGGAGTAGTATGATTTGTTTACTACTTCACTGTGCACATATAGCTCTTCTATTAACACTGAATTTACCTGAACAACCAAGGAATCTGACAAACAACAAAATATGAATTATGATTAGTTTGTATAATTGTTTGGAACTTACTTCTGTATTTGCGAAGGATATTAAATAAAACACCAAATTGAACTTGCAATATGACATTGAAAACATAACTAACATCCCTCGTAGTGTAAGATTTTACCTTGGACTCGGATTTTACTGTTTTGAGATAGAGAGATGCGGCATTTGGTTTTCTAATATCTGAATTTTATAATCCTAAGTTTAGTAAGCCCAGTAATACGAATATAGTACAATATGAACCTGATTTGAAACCATTGGTGTCATTAGTCGCAGATTACAGGTAAACGAGAAAAACGAATTATACAAATAAAAGAATTGTTTGGCTGGCAAGTGGTCCCTGTGTTTTCCCTTTCAATTTCTTACCTTACAGATTATATATTTCCAATGTTTGTAAAGCTGTTCTTTGGAATATGCCGTCCTCATGAAACTTATTTGCATAAATTTATTTCCAATAAAATAGCAATAATGTAAATAATATACTTACAATTTATAAAAAGTACTATATTTATGTCAAAATGTAAATAATATCTACTAAATGTATTATGATGAGAAGTTTCTGACGATGTGAGGTTTACTTGATAGGAATTTTATTGATAGAAGCTTCATATGTTGTTTTATTTGTTTATTGTTGAAAATACAATTAAACAACGTTTCGGCACACGGTTATGGCCATTTTCAGGTCAACAATGTTGTTTTACATTTAGTTAAATTTAAATTAGTTACTTTATATATATATATATATATATATATATATATATATATATATATATATATATATATATATATATATTTCAAACCGTGTTTATGAGTGTGACATTCACAACCTGCGCAGGTTGGAGAGTCAACAGTGACTGAGTCAACAATGGTATATTAAATTTAAATAAATGTAATATAACATTGTTGACTTGAAAATGGCCATAACCATGTGCCGAAGAGTCGTCTAATTGTATTTTCAACAACAAACAATTTAAACAACGTGTGCAGCCTCTATCCAACAAAATTCCTGTCAAATTATTGTATTATATTATAATATTAGATTATGTACCTATACAAAAAATATATTTTATCAAATGAGATGTGTCTAAAAAAACCGATCGATATTTTAGTGTAATATATTCTTTTTGTATGAAAATGTATAATTATGAAGTGGAAAAAATATTTTTCTCATAATTATTTTTATTTGCTTGTCATATTAAAATATATTTTTATATACTACAGTTTTGTTAATGGAACAAACGGCGCCGCATATATAATTGTTGACATAAATGTAATGGATATTGATATTACTAACTATAAGTATGTCATAATTATGTTGAATAAAATAAGTTTTGTGCTGCGTCAAGTTTTCTTGATTTGCCGATAAACCTGGAAAAATATTCTCTCGGCCTTATCTAAATTTCTGTCAGTTTCTTTGTCCGTCTCTATCTCCCCAAAAAGGAAAATAGTTTTAAGTAGGGTACCTTTATAACCAGGGTATGGCCATGGCGTGGCTCACGTTTCGTCCGCCATTACCGGGACATCTGTTATATGTGTTGTTCTTGCGCAAATTATTATGTATTTTCGTGGCTATTTGTTTTATTTTAATGAAAAACACATTTAATTATCATTTTAATATGTATTTAAAGTGTAAGTAATATATTTTATCTTATTTTCTTGTGTAGTTTGTTAAGATACCCACCACGATTACTGTCACTGAAAACAACTAAAAATTACCAATATTAAGCACAATCATTTAAATTTTTAAAAGGTAAGTTTAGAATATATAATTATTATGTAATTAAGAACTAGTGATATTAAATTAGATGTGATAATAACAACACATATCATATATTCTACATAACCTATAAATGTAGGTCTTCATAATAATTGTATATATTAAATAAATTCATTTTTATTACCTTTTTAAATTCACAGTGTGATTATTTAAGATTATTTTATAATATAATATCACATTTATTACAAATAAATAGGAAAATCAATTACCGACAATGGCGGCGATCTTGGCCCATGGCCATACCCTGGTTATAAAGGTACCCTAGTTTTAAGTAGGGTACCTTTATAACCAGGGTATGGCCATGAGCCAAGATCGCCGCCATTGGCGGTAATTGATTTTCCTATTTATTTGTAATAAATGTGATATTATATTACAAAATAATATTAAATAATCACACTGTGAATTTAGAAAGGTAATAAAAATTAATTTATTTAAGAGATACACAATTATTATTATGACATACATTTAGAGGTTATGTAGAATATATGATATGTGTTGTTATTATCACATCTAATTTAATATCACTAGTTCTTATTTACATAATAATTATATATTCTAAACTTACCTTTTAAAAATTTAAATGATTGTGCTTAATATTGGTAATTTTTAGTTGTTTTCAATATATCAGTAATCGTGGTGGGTATCTTAACAAACTACACAAGTAAATAAGATAAAATATATTACTTACACTTTAAATACATATTAAAATGATAATTAAATGTGTTTTTCATTAAAATAAAACAAATAGCCACGAAAATACATAATACTTTGCGCAAGAACAACACATATAACAGATGTCCCGGTAATGGCGGACGAAACGTGAGCCACACCATGGCCATACCCTGGTTATAAAGGTACCCTAGTTTTAAGAATATATAAGCGCCACAGTTGTGAGCGGCAAAACGCTGAACTAAAATAGCATTGTAAGCCTATAGACGATACAAAATTTCCTATGAATAAAAAAATCTGATAAAATGGTTTTTAAAAATCTTGTTTTGAACAATCCTATATTTTTCTTTGATTTACTAATAATTTATTAATTATATAAAAAAGTGAAACCTTTATGTCTATCTGCATATGTTTACCTTTAAATTAATATATATAATTTTGTAATAACTTATTCTTATATCAAAATTTGTAGGATCTTATACAAAAGCATCATTTTATCGCGCCGTTAAATTTACAATTTAGAATATAAAAAAGATTAATATTGCAAATATGTTTACACAATGTATTTCAATCACATCGTTATCTACTTTTCAATTAATATTTATTGATAAGTTAGGTATACACATGAGATGATAAATATGAGTGTACAGGTGTTCAGGATCAAGGTTAATATTCATACATCATACATAAGGTTGTCTTATTAGAAATACGCATGCGCTTGTGCAGTGCCGCATGACGTAAACACTAGATCTTTAATCTGAGCGGAAATAGAATTAAATGAAAAAGAAAAACAAATAAATCAAAGGGGAATGCCAAACTATGTATAGTATTATTGCAAATTGCAACAGTGCATCGTGTTTAAGGCATCTTAAAATCATAACCCAATATTTATTAATGCAGATTGGTACGTATTTTCAATAATAAAAAAAATATATTTCGGCATCTTTTTGAGTATTGATTTAACGGTTTGGAAGTTCCTTTCAGCCCATTTGATTTGGGATAATGGGGCAAACTGGTGACTGATTTTATTCCCCATTCGGTTGTGAAACGCCTGAATTCTTCTGCTGAATACTGAGGCATTATCGCTAAATATTTTGTCCGGCATACCATGTTCAGAGAATATTTGTTTCAAACTTGTCATTACAGCTTGGCTGGTACATGGTGTTGGGATTTTTCGGACGAACGTAAATTTAGAGTAGTAGTCTGTGACAATAAGGTAAGTATTTCCGTTTAAATGAAATAGATCTGTCGCTATTTCCTGCCAAGGACATGGCGGAATGTCATGTGAAATAATTGTTTCTTTGCAGTGACTTTTTTGGTGTTCTTGGCATATTTCGCATTTCTTCACTAAATTTTCTATATCTTTATTTATTCCATTTATTTATTATTTGGGTCGCAATTTAATTTTCTCGATACCAAGATGTCCATTGTGAATGTGGTCTAAAATCAGTTTTTTTTTTTATTTTAGGAGGAATTATGAGTCTATTGCCTTTTCGTAGCAATCCGTTGTCGATTGTTAGCTCGTCTCTGAATGACCAGTAGGGCCTAATATGCGTTGGCAGACCTTTCTTGATTCTAGCCAACCATGAGTTACTACGTGTAGCAGTTCTGAAAGTATTGGGTCTTGGTGACTTTCTCGACGAATTTCTTCCACTTTACTTTGATTAAATTGGATGTGAATAACTTGTTTTTTCTAAGTTGAGGTGTTTGTTGTCTGGTGTTGGAAGTCTTGATAAGCTGTCGGCTAGAACCATATTTTTCCCAGGCTTATATTTTAACGTAATGTCGTAGTTTTGTAGACATAGAAGCATGCGTTGAAGCCTAGGTGGTGCTGCTGTAATGTTTTTTAGTCGAATCATTTCAAGCGGTTTGTGGTCACTCTCTACAGTGAATTCCTTTCAGAATAAATATGTGTGGAATCGTTCACATGCATACACTAGGGCTAGCATCTCTCATTCGATGTTAGCATATCTTTGTTCTGTCTCTGACAGTCTTCTGGATGAAAATGCAATATGCTTACCGTCTTGAACTAGTACTGCTCCAACTCCATGTTGGGAACAATCTACTTGTACAATGGTGTCCTTGTTCGGGTCGAAATATGATAGATTTATGCATCGACAAATGGTACTTTTTATGGCCAGCAGCACTTTATGATGGGAGGGTGTCCATTTGAAAACTGATTCATTTTTTAATAACTCTCTAAGGCATGAAGACTTCTCTAAAAGATTTGGTATAAATGATGCCATGTATGTTATCAGCCAAAGTATTTGTTGCAGTTCTTTTTTGGTAGTTCGTGTGGGCAGTCTTTTAATAGCGTCCACTTTTTCCAGGTCTGGAGGTATTCCGTATTTGTCGAACATAGCACCAAAAAAAATTACTTGTTGCGTTTTGATGGTACATTTACGGCTGTTAAGTACTAACCCATATTTCTTTGCTGTTTCCATGAGATTTATAAGATTCTTATAATGTTCAGTCTCTGTTTTGCCGAATTCGATAATGTCATCGGATATGTTTATAACACCTGGACAAGTACCCACTATGCTGTCTATTCGTTGTTGGAATTCGTCCTGTGACATGCGTAGACCGAATGGTAGTTGAAGAAATCGGTATCGGCCTAGCGGGGTATTAAATGTGGTTGCGTTTGAGCTTTCTTCATCCAATGTTATTGACCAATATCCGTCTTTTGCATCAAGTTTGCTGAAGTATTGCGCTCCTTGTAGGCGTTATGTAATTTCCTTTAGTGTTGGTATTTTATGATGGGGTCTCCTAATTGCTTGGTTAAGGTCCTTTAGGTCTATTCATAATCGTAGGTCTCCTGATTGTTTTATGCTAATCACCATGCTGTTAACCCATTCTGTAGGAATTGTGACTGCATATGATACCCAACTCCTCAAGGCGGCAGATCTCAGCGGTTAGATTGTCTTTTAGCTGAATGCATGGATGGTTGGAACGTGGCTTGGATCAATGGTGATATGACATAGACCAGGCATATTTCCAATACGGTAAAACTGATTTAAGTAAAGCTTCACCAAATCTTCCGTTTGGTTTATTTGCTGTTGCTTTATTGAGCAGTGCAAGGTTATCAGGCTCAGCGCACTGGAGCTTGGAAGTCCAATTATGGCTGCTCCATTGTTATCGACTGTGTAGAATTCTGTATTCACCCAATGTCGACAATTTTTTCATACGCAGTACACGTGTTTTTTTTACTCTCCAGCTTTTATAGTTTTTTTAGTGGTTTATATTAATAATTCAAATTATATAATTAACTTAAATAATAGTATAGTTGTTTATCATCTATTCAATCTGTTCTTTAACGTTTAAAAGTTAAAAGTGTTCCAGTTATCTAAAGTTTTAGTGTTAATTTGATGCATCTGTGTGTAAAACTTACAATATTTTTTATTACTTTTCTAATTAATTAAATCACAACAGCTGACTATGGCAGGCTCATGCAGCAAGTGTCAACGACCTGTAAATGTTCGGCAGGGCGTGAAGTACGCCAAATGTGAAAATATTTACCATCCCACCTGCACCGATGTAAACAGTGACCTATGTACGATGATCAAAAACAACGTGCTCTCTTGGAATTGCTACACCTGTCGCGTTTCGTCCACGCCCAATCCGCCTACCGAACCCAATCAATGCTTAGATTCCGCCATTAAATTCAGTGATATCAACTCCCTATTTACAAATTTTAAAATGGACATAAATGAAAAAATTGACGCCTTGCTAACGTCCGTGAATTTTTGTTGTGATAAATTTTCTGATCTCGAATCAAAGCTAAATAATTTAGAAGAAAAAGCTAAACTTTTCGATCGTATAAAAATGAAAATATTCAATTGAAAAATGATTTAAAAGTAATGGAAAACAAACTGAATGATATAGAACAATAATCTCGACTAAATAATATTATTATACATAACTTTCCAGTTCAAAATAATGAAAATGTGACAAATATTTTAACCAAAATTGGTGATAATGTCGGTATTAAAATAACTGCGGACAACATAGATGCTGCGCATGGATTACCGGAAAGAGAAAAATCTAAAAATCCACCCCTAATTGTTGCCAAGTTTACATCTAGAATGAAGGACGAATTTCTCGCTGCCTGCAAGTTGAAAAGAAATATTTCATCAGCTCTTTTTATCTCTCGCTAAGAGAGGTATTGTATTCATTCTAAAAATCGCATATCCAGTTTTTAATGAATAAGTACGTTTTAAGGTCCCTAGAATCCGATTATAACATTTTTACGATGATGTCCGTATGTGTGTGTGGATGTGTGTGTGTGTGTGTGTGTGTGTGTGTGTGTGTGTGTGTGTGCGTGCGTGCGTGCGTGTGTGTCTGTGTGTGCGGATATTGGATTCACTATATCTCAAATACTATAAGATTTAAGACATTTTGGACAACCGGAAATAGTAATTACAAAAAAAAAAATTATCTAAATATTATTTATCGAAAATTTATGTAAATACTTATATTAAAGAACGTGAAATTCTTTATTCGATAAATATAAATTCATTATTATATCTTCTATAGATTTAGAGATAAAGAAAGGCATATAAAATAATTTGATGTAAAAAATCTCAGATCAAACTACTACAAGGCAAGAAATTCAAATGTTTGTAATTGACACATAAATGTCACTGTCAAAAATATTTATATGCCTCTGTCAAAAATATTTGTACATTATTATAAAGATTATGAAAATAACGCAAAAGAATATACATAAAAAAAATATAAAAGGAATTTGCAAAAAAATGACGAATATAAAGAAAAAGGAAAGTAGATAAAGAAAATTTCAGGATATTGAATATAAAGAAAAATGTATGTATTGTACATAATTTATATTAAAATAATTATTTTGTAGTGAGACACGAATATATGTATTTGTATTTAAAAATATTTTTCGTTTTATGCGTACAACCAGGTAAAATATCTGGCGAGAGGTTATGTGTTGGCCACATCAGATTTTTTGTTCTGATGTCCCTGATAATAAGATATTTATTACAGAACATTTATCAGTCAACAACAATATTTTATTTAAAGAAACTCGAGAAACATTGCGAGCGAAAGGTTTCCAATTTCTATGGACAAAAAACTGCAAGATATTGGTCAGGAGAGATAATAATTCCCGTACATTAGTTATAAATAATAGAAACGATTTTCTTAAGTTTAATTAAATATTAAAAGTTACTTGTGTTTTAATAATAAATACTTTCATTTCAATGGCTTTAAATATCTATTATCAAAATGTGCGCGGGTTAAGAACTAAAACGTGTGATATTAAAACTAATTCTTCAGTTTGTGACTATGATGTAATCTGTCTTACGGAGCCCTTTTGAATGAAAGTGTACGTGATTACGAGGTACTTGACAACAACTTCAGTGTAATACGTAGAGCTCGGGGTTCTTCAAACTCTTGCAAACAAGACGGCAGAGGTGTCCTTATTGGTGTGCACAACAGGCTGTCCTATTCCGAGATTAGAGGGTGGAATTCCGAATCAGAAGATTTATGGATAAGTTTAGATATTAATAGTAAAAATAATTTTTTTTATGTTGTGTGTACATTCCACCTAATGACTATAATGCTCTGAATAATTTTTTATCAAAATTATTTGATATTATTGATAATGAAGTTAATAGCACTTTCTTAATATGCGGTGATTTCAACTTGCCATATACTTAAATTGGATTTCTAATGACAAATTACAATAATTACAGCCCTTAAATTCTTATAATAAATCAGCCTCCGAATTAGTAGACTACTTATCTTATTGCAATTTGTATCAATTTAATAATATACCTACTTAATTCTAACAATAGAATTTTAGACCTTGTATTATATAACAGAGACTCATGTGATATAAAGGTAATGGAATGCAACAGTCCCTTAAGTAAACTAGATGGAAGTCACCATCCAGCTCTTGACATATACCTTTTTTCTAATAATATCGCTCCATCACTAATTAATAAACGTAAAATGTATAAGTACAAATTTGCCGATTATGCTACTATACTATTAATTCCCATCTTAGTGAATATGATTGGATTACATTATTCCATGGTCTCAATGTTGAGCAAATGGTTTCGCTCTTCTATTAAATAATTTACACTTGCATAGATAAATACGTTTCTTATAAAGTTATCAGCTCCAGAACCTATCCAGTCTGGTTCTCTAATAATGGAATAAAATTGATTAAAGAAAAGGACAAAGCCCATCAAAAATTTAAACGTTTTCAAAGTAAATTATTTTGTAGAGTTTTCATCGTTAAGAAAGCAATGCAAATTACTTAAAACATCATGTTTCTCTGATTACATTGGAGGTATTGAAAATCAAATTAGTACTAATAGTAAAAAAATTTGGTCATACATTGCTTCAGCTAAAACTACCAACATACCTAAAAAGATGACTTATGTTGACAAAACTAGTGAAAACGGTAAAGAAATATGTGATTTATTTTCAATGTATTTTCAGTCTGTATATGCACCCTGTAGTAGTTCTCTTTTTTGTGAATCTTATGATCATATTGACAATATAAATCATTTATTACATGTAGAAATAAATGAAGATATTGTGTTCAATATTCTTGTCAACCTTGATTGTAATAAGGGAGCCGGCCCAGGCGACATCCCCCCTATCTTTGTGAAAAACTGTGCTGCTTCGCTTTGTGTTCCACTCACTTTAATTTTTTCAAAATCCCTAGTAGAAGGTCATTGTCCTCAAATTTGGAAAAAGGTAAATGTCACCCCCATTTTTAAGAACGGTAATAAAAATATGATAAATAATTATAGACCAATCTCCAAATTAAGTACCTTTGAAAAAAATTTTAAATCTATTATTTACAAATCATTATATGCTACAGTAAAACATCTAATAATCCCTCAACAACATGGATTTGTACCCGGACGTTCTATTGAAACCAACTTACTAGAATGTACAGACTACAAACAAGAATGGATGAACATAAAAGAAACTGTAGCAACAAAAACAACAAAGGGAAATGCGCCTTAGTAGGACATGTTCAATCTTCAGGCCACAGTTTTAATTTTGACTACGTTAAAATTTTAGACACAAAACAAAATCTGCCAAAGCGCTTGACACTAGAAATTTTACATATAAATGACGATAAAAACAATATTAACTTAAAAACAGACACAATTAACCTCAGCAAAATATACACAAACATTTTAAAATTTAACAATAAAAAGAAAAGAAGAAACATTACATGAAAACAAAATAAAAGTAAGAATAATAAAACATATAAATATTTTAAATAAATGGCGGTAAACCTTCCTAAAAAACTTCGAAATTTAACATGTTTAAACTTAATTAAAATTTTCAAAGGGTGTAAACTTTTTTACAAATTTATATTTTTGACGACTTTAGAGTACCTTATATTTATTTATTTAGTTTTTTAACTGTGACCTCCAAATGTGTGTTGTACCTGTTATTTTTGTATTTTTAATATGTTACATTTACATGCATAAAATAGAATAAATCACGTAAGTTAGAATTGTAATACACACTGTAAAACATAAATGAATATGTTGTACAATTTTTATAGCTCCTGAAGAAGGCAAATGTGTTGCCGAAACCGGTAGAGGCCGATTTAAATAAATTTTATTGCCTGCAATCCAGGAATTTTCTTCTCTTCCCATACAGACTATGTTCTAAAAGCAATGGAAAATCAAATTGAGGTAGATTCCATTTACACCGATTTCAGTAAAGCATTTGATAAAATTCCTCATGATATATTAATAAATATGGTTGGCTGAGGTCGGTGTGGCTGGTAATTTGCTGAAATGGTTTATTTCATACTTGACTAATAGAACACAAAGTGTAGTTCTAAATGGCTTCACGTCTGATGAGGTAACTGTTACTTCTGGCGTACCACAAGGTTCTCATTTGGGTCCACTCCTTTTCAATATTTTTATTAATGATATATCTACGTGTTTTAAATTTACTAAATTTCTATTATATGCGGATGATCTTAAAATATATCATACTATGGAATTACTCAATGACAGTCATCATTTCCAACAAGACATAAATAATTAAGTAACGTACACGAAAAAAATGAAATTGACGCTGAACATTGACAAATGTTTTTATATAAAATTCACAAGAAATAGAAATGCTTTCAGGTGCGAATATAAAATAGACAATATTGTTATTAATAAAACTGATAATGTGAAGGATTTAGGTGTGACACTTGATACTAAATTAATATTTTATATTCACATTGGCAATATTGATCAAAAACCATACAAAATGTTAGGTTTCTTAATTCGAGCAAGCTCAAATTTTAAAAATCCCTCCACTTTAATTAAATTATATTGCAACAAAAACGTAGTTTGTTACGCTTATTTTTATTAATTTTCATGTTCCCCTCCTGTCTCCAAATTTCCATTACTACACCTAAACTTTGAGCTTCAATTCACAGTACTGATCTAGTTACAGCCTACCTTTGGCGACCTATTTCTCTATTCATATTCCCTAATCACCTTTTTTTCTATTATTCCATTCAGTTGGATTCCTTTTATTTTGTGGTTAGGAAATTCTCACGAATTATTTCAAGAAAGTAACTAGAATTGTAATTGTTTAACACTAAATTTGTTTTTAAATTTGATTAAATTTGGTAACTTATTTTAATAGCTTTCCTATGTTTAAATTTCTTATTGGCTACACTTTACCAAATTTTATTATAAATAGTTTTTGAAATTTCTCTTATTACTACGAAATTATTAAGGGATTTTTTATTATCTTTTGATGGGATCACTGCTTTTTTTTCGTTTACCGGAGACACGTAGATTCATCTCACTCTCTTGGTAATGACTTGTGAAAGAATACAGTCGTCTTTTTATTTTTGCGAGTTGTTTAAAGTATTTTTTTCCTGATTGAAATATGGTTTCGAATTTTGGTATTCGATACTAGCGACTGGAATTTAGATAAGAGCTTTGCATTGTCTTTTTGTAATTATTTATCGTATGTGCGGCTTTTTATTAGCCTTTTCTCAAGTTAAAAGTAGTCATGTTCCGTCCCACGCGGTTTTGTCCGTGGGATTAGTGAAGCTTTTTAGTTCCAGCGACATATTTCAATTTAAAAGACGATTGTTTTGTTTCGCGAGCCCGGCTAAGATTTTTTTATTGTCTAAATTCTGCGTTTCGATTTATACGCCACGAGGCAAGACAAAATTCCGTTTCGGTTCTAAATTAGTTAAAGTTTTTTTTTTTTGGATTTTTTACATTTTCTTTGGTCAAAATTATAAAATTTTTATCCTTTTGTTAAAAATTCCTCCAAGCTCAAGTTGTACCTAAACTTGTTCGGTCCCCTCGCGTACCGAGTACGCCCTCAATTTTGTACTTCCCCATAATTTTAGTAATTCAGCTTAAACTTTTTGGTTCGAGTCGTACCTTGATTCGACCGGTTATTTTTGCGTATAGAGTACGCACTCAAATTTTGCAAGTATACCATTTATTCGTAACTCTGTTTAAAATAATTTTCTTTGGGGCTAATTTATTAAGGGGTTGTTTTTTTACAAATTTTTGGGAATTTCAACTTTATAAAAATTTTCCTACCGACTAAACCTAGTCATACCTTTTCCTAGTTTGAATGTAGTGTAAATGTAGGGGGTGAGTCTTTGACTTGACTAAACACTTTTAGACTAGACAAATTTTCGGCTCGGTATTTCATTCCGTGTTCAAAGTCGACTTCCTAGAGTCATTTATTTTTTTTCTCTCGTGATATTTTTTTTGTAGTTGCTACAATTTTTCTGATTTTTATTGTATCTTACCATTGTGCGCTACATTCGACTCGACGAAGTATTTGTCCGGTGATTAATCTTCGAGCACTGCAAATTTTTTTAAAGCCCATTTGGCTTTTTCTTTTTTATCGGGGTTATTTGCTGTGCCTCTTAGATTACCGTTTGGTCACTTTCTCTCTCTACTTTGTTTCTTCTTTTTCATACGGCCGTTCTTCATTTTTTTTAAAATTTTTTGTTTATATAACTTTTTGGTGTACACCTAGTATTTGTAAATTTTTTTATAAACATTTTTTTGTTGAATACTCGCCTCTGGAGCACCTTTAGGGACCGCCATTTTTTTATTGTTCTGTGTATCGCCCTTCAGGTCATTTGTAAATCTTAAGAGATTTGATACTGGCGAGTATTTTTCAGGTCAGCAGGATTCGTATGGTTTTTTTAGGGCCCTGAATTTGAAAGTGGCTGGGCGAGGTTAGCTCTGGCTGCAGTTACGCCGTTGGACCACCCGAGACCTGTGCAGTGGAATATTTGGACGACACCCCCTGAGGAAATCCAGTTTATTCGGGGCTGCACCCTAGCCAGCCTTAAGCTGGATGACTTTCCCGCCGTTTCCAGGGCAGGTTTAAGCCGCTACTATTTTTCGACGTTACCGGTGGCCACAGCCAGAGCGCCGACCACCGTCCTTCCAGATTAGGGCTCTGGAAAGGCCGTACGGTCCTTCTTTTGTTTGTTTTACTAGCTCCAGCGTGAGTTACTTTATTTTTTTATTAAATATTTTTACTAAACTTTACTTTACTTTCTTAGAGTGGACTCTACTATAACTTCCTTTCCTTTTTATAGAGTCTGGCGACCACTAATTTTTTTCGAGACCAGCTCGTTTTGTTCTTTTTCAAGATTAAGTTGCAACCTTTCTTATTAAATTTTCATTGTCGCGAATACCTGTATCTCGAAATAAATTACATACCCTAGACCCAGCCGCCGCTTTACTTTTTCAGCTAGACGGTGCAAATTTTATGAGTGTACAGGTACAGGTAGGAGTTTGCTTATTTTTTTAATTTTTAATTATCCTCTTGTGTCACACTTATAAAGTTTGGCGCCCAACCACCTTAAGGCTGGCTAGGGTGCAGCCCCGAATAAACTGGATTTCCTCAGGGGGTGTCGTCCAAATATTCCACTGCGCAGGCCTCGGGTGGTCCAACGGCGTAACTTCAGCCAGAGCTAACCTCGCCCAGCCACTTTCAAATTCAGGGCCCTAAAAAAACCATACGACTCCTGCTCACCTGAAAAATACTCGCCAGTACCAAATCTCTAAAGATTTACAAATGGCCTGAAGGGCGATACACAGTACAATAAAAAATGGCGGTCCCTAAAGGTGCTCCAGACGCGAGTATTCAACAAAAAATGTTTATAAAAAAATTTATAAATACTAGATGTACACCAAAAAGTTATATAAACAAAAAAAATTTAAAAAAATGAAGAACGGCCGTATGAAAAAGAAGAAACAAAGTAGAGAGAGAAAGTGACCAACCAGTAATCTAAGAGGCACAGCAAATAACCCCGATAAAAAAGAAAAAGCCAAATGGGCTTTAAAAAAATTTTGCAGTGCTCGAAGATTAACCACCGGACAAATACATCGTCGAATCGAGTGTAGCGCACAATGGTAAGATACAATAAAAATCAGAAAAATTGTAGCTACTACAAAAAAAATATCACGAGAAAAAAAATAAATGACTAGGAAGTCAACTTTTAACACGGAATCAAATACCGTGCGGAAAATTTGTCTAGTCTAAAAGTGTTTAGTCAAGTCAAAGACTTACCCCCTACATTTACACTACATTCAAACTAAGAAAAGGTATGAGTAGGTATAGTCGGTAGGAAAAATTTTATAAAGTTGAAATTCCCAAAAATTTGTAAAAAAAACAACCCCTTAATAATTTAGTCCCAATTTTTTTTTATTTTAAACAGAGTTACGAATAAATGGTATACTTGCAACATTTGAGTGCGTACTCTATACGCAAAAATAACCGGTCGAATCAAGGTACGACTCGAACCAAAAGTTTAAGCTGAATTACTAAAATTATGGGGAAGTACAAAATTGAGGGCGTACTCAGTACGCGAGGGGGGCGAACAAGTTCAGGTACAACTTGAGCTTGGAGAAATTTTTAACAAAAGGATAAAAAATTTATAATTTTGACCAAAGAAAATGTGAAAAAAACTAATTTAGAACCAAAACAGAATTTTGTCTTGCCTCGTGGCGTATAAATCGAAACGCAGAATTTAGACAATCAAAAAAAATCTTAGCCGGGCTCGCGAAACAAAACAATCGTCTTTTAAATTGAAATATGTCGCTGGAACTAAAGTAAGAGCTTCACTAATCCCACGGACAAAACCGCGTGGGACGGAACATGACTACTTTTAACTTGAGAAAAGGCTAATAAAAAGCCGCACATACGATAAATAATCACAAAAAGACAATGCAAAGCTCTTACCTAAATTGCAGTCGCTAGTATCGAATACCAAAATTCGAAACCATATTTCAATCAGGAAAAAAATACTTTAAACAACTCACAAAAATAAAAAAGACGACTGTATTCTTCGAGAGCGAGATGAATCTACGTGTCTCCGGTAAACGAAAAAAAAAGCAGTGATCCCATCAAAAGATAATAAAAAATCCCTTAATAACGAGAAATTTCCAAAACTATTTATAATAAAATTTGGTAAAGTGTAGCCAATAAGAAATTTAAACAGGAAAGCTATTAAAATAAGTTACCAAATTTAATCAAATTTAAAAATAAATTTAGTGTTAAACAATTACAATTCTAGTTACTTTCTTGAAATAATTCGCGAGAAGACAACAGGGCAACACTGGCTGTCACAAATAAACAATTTCCTAACCGCAAAATAAAAGGAATCCAACTGAATGGAATAATAGAAAAAAAGGTGATTAGGGAATATGAATAGAGAATTAGGTCGCCAAAGGTAGGCTGTAATTAGATCAGTACTGTGAATTGAAGCTCAAAGTTTAGGTGTAGTAATGGAAATTTGGAGACTGGAAGGGAACATGAAAATTAATAAAAATAAGCGTAACAAACTACGTTTTTGTTACAATATAATTCTTTCGTTAGGAGTCAATTGGAATATATATATATATATATATATATATATATATATATATATATATATATATATATATATGTTGGAACCCACGCTATGCTGTTTACATAAATCGCATTGAATCTATTCAACGAAAATTCTTAAAATTTGTTAGTCGGTAGTTTCCAACATACAGGCCTAAACTACTATCGTTAGAAAACAGAAGAAAATTAAGTGACCTCACATTTTTACATAAACTTTTTAATAACACCATCGATTCACCAATTTTAATATCGTCTTTTTGCCTTAGAGTACCTAATTACGGTACTAGAACAAATAGCTTTTTACCTTCCGTCACCTTTAGGTAAGGAAGGTATTGTCTGGTCAAAAAATTCGATGATGAGTTTTTAATCAATAAGCACGTTTTAGGGTCCCTAGAATACGAATTTACTATTTTTACGATGATGTCTGTATGTGTGTGTGTGTGGATGTGTGTGTGTGTGTGGATGTGTGTGTGTGTAACAAAATTTTCGTCTGCGATAACTCTAATACTACAGTTTCAAAAATTATAATTTTTTCGTATACTTCTTCGTTACATCCATATGAAGAGCTGATTAGATTTTGGTTACAATTGGTCAACCGGAAGTACCATCATTTGAAGATTTTAACAGTTTTTCTTGAAAAAACTATGTTAAATATCATTTTTTCACATTTAATGTTATTATAAATATTAAAGAATATTTTATTCTCTATACGATTTGACTGCATTCTTTACTTAATATTAAATGGATATAGAGTTAAAAAATTATAAAGAAATTAAATTTCATAAAGAAGCTATAGCTATGAAAACAGCTACTATATTAAGAAAATTCTGATTGAAAGATGTCAGTGTCAAGTGAAATTAACATAGTGTGTTTGACATAATTTTACTGAAATATTGGATCTTTTGCTTTCTGTATGGAATTTGTATAAAATACATACAACTGCTTTAAGGTAATGTACAAGAAATAATAATAATAAATCTTTTATTTCCTCAGATACATTACACTGTATATAGAAAACGTCACAAAATAATAATTTAAGACATAAATTTTCTGTATGAAATTTGCATAAAATACATGCAGCTGCCGGAAGGTAATGTACAAGAAATAGAATATTTAGCAAGGAACTTTCCGTATGAAATTTGTACAAAATACATAGAACCATAGAACTGACGGAAGGTAATGTGCTGGCCACATCAGATTTTTTACTTACTGTCATTATCGCACAAATTTTATCCTAAATTCTCCTGTTAGAAGATTGGCACACTTGTACAACGGCAACGATATGCCAGATCTGTTCTGTACTAGTTTGCCGCAGTTTAAGCGCCTTCTTAGATTTTCTTAACTTAAAATGTTTGTATTTATATATGTATTTACTATCACTATTTTCTACAAAAATCTTATAATCACGGTACTGTTATTGTTTATTTTCTATAATAGATTTTTTCTGTAATTTTTTTTTTGTATATAATGCTAGAGCTTTTTACTTTCCGTCACCTTTAGGTAAGGAAGGTATTGTCTTTGGTCAAAAAATTCGGTGGTGAGTTTTTAATGAATTTTAGGGTCCCTAGAATACGATTTTACTATTTTTACGATGATGTCTGTATGTGTGTGTGTGCGTGTGTGTGTGTGTGTGTGTGGATGTGTGTGTGTGTGTAACAAAATTTTCGTCTGCGATAACTCTAATAGTACAACTCCAAAAATTATAATTCTTTCGTATTCCTCTTCGTTGCATCCATATGAAGGGCTGATTAGATTTTGGTTAAAATTGGTCAACCGGAAGTACCCTAATTTGAAGATTTTACCAGTTTTTCTTGAAAAAACGATGTTAAATATCATTTTTTCACATTTAATGTTATTATATATTTTAAAGAACATTGTTTTCTCTATACGATTTGACTGCATTTTATACTTCACATTAAATGGATATAGAGTTATAAAATTATAAAGAAATTAAATTTCATAAATTAGCCAGCTATGCTAGGAACAGCTACTATATTAAGAAAATTCAGATTGAAAGATGTCAGTGTCAAGTGCAGTTGACATAATCGTAGTATATTTGTGTTAGGATCTTTTTGCTCGAAATTTTCTGTATGGAATTTGTATAATATACATACAACTGTCGGAAGGTAATGTACATACAAGAAATTTAGAATCTTTTGCAAGGAACTATCTGTATGGATTTTATAGAAAATACAAACGCATTTACGAAAATTCTACCGGTAGATACCGCATCTACCGCATCTACCGACTGTGTTCGATCTTCATCTACCGGATTCATGAAGAATCTAATCTCAAAAAAAGGTAGTGATGCAAAGCGAAGCATGCGCGGTAAAAGTGGAAATGTGTTCAAAGTAAGACTCTGCTCAGTTTGTTAACTACGTCAAATTTCTAACCTGTTTTAAGTTTTCAATTTTTTTCATAGGTTATGGATCTACCCTGTTTACCACTTGCGTTCATAAAATATCGATTATCGGTAGCTATAACCTGATAAAAAGCTGTTTATAGGTAACAGTTCACCGGTAGAATTTTCGTAAATACCTCATATATCTGACGGAAGGTAATGTGCTGGCCACATCAGATTTTTTATTGGGATTTATTCCTGTTAAGAAGCCAAACTTCAAATAAATAAATAAATAAATGTTTCTTGTATCTAGTGGGAATATTAATAACTCCAAAATGTTTAATAACGGTGCCATTATAGGCTGTTAGTACCGTTCTCCTTGGTTCCACGAAGTTTTCGTCAGGTCGTCCCTCAGTGGTGACTTTGTTTTGATACATTTGTCTAAATATTCTCAATGGTAGCGTATATCCTTGGGCACCGGTGTTAACTTTGGCTGTTAACACGGCTATTATCTTGCGCTTGGAAAGTTTTAGTTGAATATCGGCGAAGGCTTCATCTTTATCATTTTGTTCATTGTTCGTGATTGTTGATATATGAATTAAATCGAAATCATCGCTGCTGTTTTCATCTTGTGCTTCTGCATTCATGGTTTTTCGTGTGCCTTGACTTGCTTGTTTTGATTACTGCCATTGTTGTGTGTTCTGGGTAACCTTTCTTCTGGTTGTGATATTTTCCGGTTCTTTAGTTGATTTTGCATGGATCTGCACTGCACATAGCTTTCAAGTGATTCGGTTTGCTGCAAGCGTGGCATGTGGCACCGAATGCAAGGCACAGATTTCTTGGCTTGAAAGGATGCTGTTTTCCACAATTACGACAGTATGATCGTGCTGATTCCTTCATGGCATTTACTTCTACAGTTCTGTCAGTGGATCTCGCTTCCGTCACTGAGCACATGTGTCGGGTAGATGCTTCAAAAGTTCGGCCTAAATCTAATGCTTGATCAAGTGTGAATTTGATGTTTTTGCCAAGCATTTCTTTTTGGAGTTCTGGATATTTCACACCTGCTATTACTTGATTCTACCATTCCTCTTATCGTCACTAAGTGAGTATTTGTTCGCTTGCAAACGGCATCTTGAAAAAACCCTGAAATTGTGTTTTGGTTCTACATGTGTATCAAAATGGTTCCATATTATTTCTACTTTCCTATGATCCTCAGCGCTCAATCCCCAGGAGTTCAACAATTTTAGACCTTGTTCGCCAGAGAACAAAAGGACGTTATCCGCCTGCTTCTCCTCTTTGATGCCTTTCACCGAGAAATATAGGTTGCAACGCTGTTTGAATAGTTGTAGAGCGCTTGCGAGGTCAGAACTCTCCCAGTCCATGCGTTGTACGAATTCGTCATTTGGCATTTTTCTAGTTTCTACTTTCACTTTATCTACTCAATTAGTATAAGAGCATCACCGTTGCCACCATGTAATATGTTATATATGAATAAAACCACTATTGAATACGGTGAACCAATATGTTTTATTTTGCGTTTATATTTTTGCCATCTTCCAATATGATCACATGTTCTATATCTTTTGCCAACTTCGGTATACATAAAAGTAACTAGAATATTGCCAACATAGAATATGTAACAATAAGATCTTAGTTTAACTTCGGCAGCACACGAAAATACTCGGGTAGACCAACAAACTCCTTCAAATTGCTTCACTGTTGTAGGCACAGCAGAACTGCAGACGCGACTTGCAGATAAGTGTTATACTTCAGTGGTTCGTCATAGCAGAAGCAGAAAGTTACATGGTTGGAAAGAAAAAATGATTTTCAATAAAATATAATTTGTCCATATTTATTAGTTTCAGATAGGCAAAACTAAAATATAGGGTGCAAATAACTATGAAATAAAAAATCATACCTACGCTTCTATTCAATGATCACATTTAAAACTTTAGCAATTTCCATTTCAGTATTCATATTTATTTTAAATTAAAGTTTCCGGCAGTTCACGGATCACCTCAACTACAGATAGGATAGTCAATGTATTTTTCTAAATACGAAATAGTGACATCTACAGATTGCTTCCATAAACTAACGCACACTGTGATGGCTTGGTTGCTAGGTATTCTGTGACATGTTATTGTACACATAAATTTAAATTTTGAAAATAAAAGAGACAATAAAAGAATTGAATATAGATATGTACATACATACATATATTTTAAGTAATCCCAAAACAACAACCATAAGTTAATTTCTAAATAAATTTAAAATTACTTGTCATATAGACCGTCATAGACACTTCTATAGGCGGTGTGCACAAAAGTAGTCAGCGCCGACAGCGGACAATATTGACAAAATGGTTACTCATTGAAGCATAGCAAGGTTATGTTTTGTGTCAGAATAATTTTACAATTTCTATTTTATAAAATATTTGCAATAAATGCGAATGATAGGACGTCAAATATTATGTGATGCAGTGGGGAATGAAATAATTCTTACAAAATTACCGATTGAAGTATCAAATTTTATAAATTTCCTAGAAGATTATATAAGGAATAGATGTTTAAGGAAATAACTTTTCAACAGATATCTTCTACTATCATTTTAAGAACACATATTTTCTCATTGTAAAAGATTCTTATTGTATGAATAAAACTCCAACAATGGTCGTCTAATTGCAATAATGAATTATATAAAAAAGTATTTCTTAAGTGAATATTTGAACAAGATATAATACATACATACATACATAATCTTGACCTTGTAATACCCGTAGGTGTAAGGTATTCTTAACAATAATTAGCAATTACAAACTTATATATTTCATCAGTCTTCCTGTCCATAAACTATATCTCTCCATTTCTTCTTATTCCGTGCAAGTGTCTTTGCGGCTTCCTTTGTTATCCCTTTTTTCTGCAGAATCTGTTCTACGTTGTCATCCCACGTCTTCGTTGGTCTTCCCCTCTTCTTTTTTCCTTGCAGCCTTGATTCCCATACTCTCTTCACTGGTCTGTTATTGTTCATTCTCAGGAGGTGGCCATACCATCTCATCTGACTTTTTTCGACTCTTTCAAGTACTGGTTCCGCTCCTAATATCTCTCTTACTGTGTTGTTCCTGTATCTGTCTAGCCTTGTAATCCCTAGAATCGCTCGTAGGAATTTCATTTCCATGCTCTGTAGTTTGCTTTTATACTTATTTGAAAGGGTCCAACTTTCGCTTCCAAAAGTCAAAATAGGAACGAAAACAGTTTTATATACACTCATCTTGGTCTTTCTTGATATTTCTTTCTTTTTGACAAATGTGGTTCTGATCGAATGATACATTCTTGCTGCGCTTTCCAATCTTGTCATTATTTCTGGTTCTTGTTCCCCTCTATTGTTTATCAAAACTCCTAAGTACTTAAATGTATCAACCTGCTCCAATATTTTACCATTCACTTCTATATTCATATTTGTAGGTTCTGGTCCTACTCCCATGACTTTTGTTTTTGTTTCATTTATTTTTAAATTTCGCCTAGAGAATGCTTTGTTCCATATCTCTATGTTTTGCTTTAGCTCATTCTGGTTTTTTCCGAATATTACCAAATCATCGGCGAATGCGCATACTTTAATCCATTCGGGAGTTAAGTTTCTATGGCCTATATATACTTTGCTTGTGTTTGATTTCGTCTCTTTTAGGACATCGTCCATTATTACACTAAATAAAGTTGGGCTTAGGACACCTCCTTGCCTCAGGCCTTCTTGTACTAAAAATTCTTCTGACTGCAGATTATACAATCTTACATAGTTTCTAGTGTTTTTGTATAGGCTCATTATTCCATTCCTTAATTTCATATTTACCTTTCTATTCGTGAGGCTTTCATTAACTGTTTTTCTTGGTACACTATCAAAAGCCTTCTCTAGGTCGATGAAGGCCATACAAAGTTTTCGTCCTGTTTTTCTGGTTCTTTCTATTAGCAGCTTAATAGTAAATATATGGTCTTGAATACTTCTGCCTTTTCTAAATCCGCTCTGTTGCTCGTCTATCTGCGATTCAATTTCTTGTTTTATCTACATTCTAGTATTCTTTCGTAGACTTTAGATACTTTGCTCAGAAGGGTAATGCCCCTGTAATTATTACATTCCGCCTTGTCACCTTTTTTGTATAATGGTATTATAATCCCAACTTCCCAGTCCTTCGGTATTATTCCCCGATCCCATGCTTTATTAAAAATGTCTGTAAGGAGTTTTACTCCGTTTCCTCCTAGGTTTTTTAGCATTTCTGCTGTCATTTGATCGTGCCCTGCTGCTTTTCCTTTCTTTATCATTTTAATTGCGTCTTCTACCTCTCTTTGTTCTATTTTTATGTTTTGTTCTCTAACCCGTGGCTCTTGCTCAATTGTCTGGTTATTCTGTTCGTCCATATCCCTTGAACATAATAGTTCTTGGAAGTACTGTTTCCAATTTTCCATAATTTTTTCTCCTTCCGTTAGCATCCTCCCATTCTTGTCTTTCATTTGAATCATTCTTTGTTGTTGCTTACCATTTCTTAGACCCTTTAGGACTTTGTAAATTAGTTTCTGATTCGAGTGTGAATCTTCTTCCATTTTTTTCCCGAAGTCCTCCCAGGCTTTTTTCTTGGCATCTCTTATTAACTCTTTCACTTTATATCTCTGTTCCTTATATTCGGTATATCTTGTATTGGTCCCTTCCGCCAAGTATCTTTTCCAAAACTGTTTCTTTTGTTTGACCTCTTCTTTAATATTTTCATTCCACCAAGCTGTTTCTTTTCTGTTTTTAATTATCTTCTTAACACCGCAGACCTGCCTTGTTGTTCCGATGAGTATATTTTTAAAATGATCCCAGATTTGTTCTAGACTCATCTCGGTCGTACATCCGCCATTTAGCAATGCCTCTGTTCTCTGGGTGTATTTAGCTGCTACTTCGACATTTGCCAATTTATGAGATTTCAAAGTTTCTTTAATAGGTACCTGGAGTAGTTTTTGTTTGTCTCTCAAATTAGTATCTTGTGTGTATGTTTTGTCTAAATAAGTTTTTGCCATAAGCAGGAAGTAATCACTATTGATATCTGCACCTCTTCGATCCCTTACATCTTGTAGTAATTTCCAGTGTTCTCTATTTATTAGAACATAGTCTATAATAGATTTTTCGTTGCGGCTAAGAACAACACGAGTGTACTTGTGAATATCCTTGTGTTCAAAAAAGGAATTTGCTACCATCAGATTATTCTGGATACTAAAATCTATTATCCGTTTGCCATTGTTGTTTCTGGCGTCTTCGCCTTGCTTTCCTATAACCCCTCCTGTTCTATGGTCTCCTTTCCCTACTCTTCCGTTTAAGTCCCCTATGATAATGGTTATTCCTATATTGCATTCAAATATATTATTTACCGTGGCCCAGAATTCTTCTTTAATTTCAGTTTTCTCCGATTCATCGGGGCCATATAATATTATAAAGTTAATTTTTCCTTCTTTTTTGGTTTGAAATTCAAATTTTAAGATTCTTTCTGTAATGCAATCCCATTTCGATAAGTACTTTCTGATACTCTTCTCTACAATGCAGCCTACTCCTGCTTGTGCTCTGTCCTCTTGTTTGACTCCGCTCAGTATCATTACATGTCCATTCTCCAATTCAACGTCTTTGTTTCCTTTTTTCTTGGTTTCTGTGAGGGATAATACCTTTATATTTAATTCTTCAAATTCTTGTATTAATTCTTCTTCTTTCCCGTTCAGTCCCCTAACATTCCATGTGGCGACTTTCCACCCTTTTGTTTTTTCCTTGTAATTTTTACCCCCAGTCATATCCTTATTCATTGCCTTATTCGCCATCGTTTTAGCTACTTGAGTTTTTACGATCAGTTTTTTGAATGAGACGGCTTTTGGGATATATCCATTTCTAAAGCAAGGTTGTCATTATTCCAGATCCATTTGACACCGTCAATTATTATCTTTTTGTATGCAATTTTAACTTGCTTGCCTTTCTCTCTTTCTTCCTTCGCCTTTAGTTTTATTATCTTTTCTATTTCTCTCTCCTTTCTTGTACAATCATTATTTATAAAAACTATTTCAGCTTTACAGTTCCGCCATGAATGTTTTTTCATTTAGTTTTTGCACTTTTTTAATATTCACTACCAATTCTAGTTTTTGATGTATGAAGTTTCCCATGTCATTTTTTAACATACTATCATCGTTAGAATCTAGTTTAAGGCCAGTAATAATAATATTATTTTGCCGTGCTTTTTTGTCCATGTTTTCCATCCTATTTTGAAGATCCTTGATATCCTTCTTTATAATTTTATTTTCTTGTATTAGATTTTCATTATCTAATCGTAACTGTTCAATCTTTCCATTATATTCTAGATTTTCCTTCCTCATTTCCTTTACTTCTTTTGTTAAGTTCATCATCATGTTCATTAATTTATCCAATTTATCTACCTCATCATTCTGGACAATAATATCTTCTTTTTTCTTGGGGGTTCTGTGGATTAGCTTACTTTTCCTGAAAACGTCTTCCCCATCTCGTTTCCTTTTACCCTCATCAGTTGAATAGTCATCGGTGTTGGACATTTTTATGTTTACTTTTATATTGCAATTTTTAAGTACGGGCCTGTTTCGTTTACAATTCTTGTCGGTACAGCGTTAGGAGTTTGTCCAGATCGACTCTTCGAAGGTTAGCTCCTATCAGTACTGCTTTGGTTACAATATTCACTCAAAATGATAACAAATAGGTGCTCGTAATAGCCAATTTATTGGTTTTATTACGGAGCCAAAATTCACACGCTTGTTTATTTGCACGCCAGATATAATACAACAATCAGAAAATTGTATTAAAATTGTATAATATTTGCAGTTGTATGAAGTAGAAGTCTATTTTTGACATAATTTGTCTATTTATTATAGATTTTGTAATTTTGTACATGTTAATGTTAAAGGTAGAAATTTAGATGGTTCGTATTTTTTGTGTATTCTCTTTTCCGAGCTTATGCAACTGATTCCACTTAGAGACTGGTATATTTTCAATGAAGAATCTTCTTCATTTATTGCGAATATAAAAGAAAGATATCGTGATTTGTAGAAACTTTCTTCTTTAAAGTTTTACAACTTTTTAATCTCAATTTCCATGTAGGTATTGTGCATCTTGTAACATTTAACTAATATTATAAATTATAATATCAATTTAAATATGATAAAATGGTTTACAGAAATCACACATATTATGAGAAAAATTATATTTTCTGCCATAGTACCTTCGCTGGTATTTTGACTTTTTTGAATTAGTCATCACATATATACGCTTGTACCGTTCCTTTTTGAGCGACGGCAGCGGCGACTACTGGAAGCGATAAGCATCTTTGAGCTGATCATTGTCAAAGTTCGGAAAATGTCAGTTATAGTGGTTTTCAAGCTGTAAACTTGAATGTTTTTCGAAATAAAAGTAAAAGTAAAGATAAAAAATTAGTGGAAAGCTATGAAGTTTCTAGAGTCAAGGAAATTATTCAAAATAATTCGCGAAAATTAAGGTGCTGTTTTAAGAGAAACTTTTGGTGCTCTTGGCAATAGAGCACATTAAAATATTTTTATAATGTCGAAATTAAGGTAAAATAATGTAGATATTACTAGTTTAAAAAAGAATTAATTTAAAAATATGTTAGGTGAAGAAATATGCAAGAATCATGTATGACTGATAAGAAGGAAACTTCAGTGCAATTTTGTCAAATTTGAGATAAGACCAGGACCTAATTTAGGCCAAGGAAACTACACGCTTGTACCGTTCCTTTTTGAGCGACTGCAGCGCCTACTACTGGAAGCGATAAGCATCTTTGAGCTGATCATTGTCAAAATCCGGAAAATGTCAGTTACAATTACTTGTGGTTTTCAAGCTGTAAACTTGAATGTTTTTCGAAATAAAAGTAAAAGCAAAGGTAAAAAATTAGTGGGAAGCTATGAAGTTTCTAGAGTCAAAGAAATTATTGAAAATAATTCGCGAAAATTAAGGTGCTGTTTCAAGAGAAACTAGGCTGTTCAGACGTCCTCTTTTACCCGGACAAGTCCTCTTTTCAGGGAATAAAATTCTGTCCGGTATATATCCGCATTTTCTATGTAGAAAGTCCTCTATTTGGCAAGTGCTCCCTAAATGCCTAAACTGTACCCAATCTGATACTCCTGTATTGTGAGTTGTATAGATAGATCATAAATCGCACGAATGCTATAAGCGTGAAATAATTTTTAATTAACTTGCGGGCAAAGCCAAATTATTTTATTGGTTCGCCTCGAAAATTATCCAATTCCGAAAGCAATAGAACGACTTTTCTGATAGAGATTTGGTACAAAATTATCTTGCTGTCGTGAACCTCTTATGAATTGTGAGGTTGTTCTATCTGTGACAGATGACTGGATACCATGACAGAATCAGAATATGTAGTAGTGAGTTGACTGAATATGTAGTTTGCAACTATGAAAGTAAAAAATATGTTGAATGACATAAGCTACCAGTACCAGTGGTAATTACAACTTGGGCAATAATGTCTTTTTTACCTCCCGCTACCCTTGGTATAAGGGAGGTATAGGGATCGTTCTAAAAATCGCATATCGAGATTTTGGTAAATGACCACGTTTTAAGGTCCCTAGAATCCAATTTTAACATTTTCACGATGTCTGTGTGTGTGGATTCTCCACTTTAACTCAAATACTATTATTCAGAAAATTTTGAAACCTCGTATTTCAAACTTTTTCTGTAATGGAAAGAGCCCATTAGATTATGGTGAAAATCGGATAACCGGAAATAACACTTTACTAGAAGCTCAAAATAGTTTTTCTTGGATAAATACCTTTAAATGTTATTTTTTCGGATTAATGTTATTATAAAAATTAAAGATTACTAATTTTTTTTATATTTTTGCATTAATACTTTTTCTATATATTTTATGGATAAATTTATAAAATTATTGAATTAGTGAATTCTATTCTATCCCGGTATTTAAAATTTAATATTCATTTTATTATATCTCCGGTAGCTCAATGTTTAGAGCAACGCCTCATAATACATGAGTGCGGTCGGGGCTCTGGGTTCGAATCCCACTAAGGCATGGATGTGTATGAATGTGAACCTACTGTGTAATTGAGATTTAATCCTGTTGAGGGGTTTAAAAAAAGGTAGTTACTTGGATTAGATTAGATTATATTTTAAGAAATAAACTATCAAAATTAGAGTAGCATCTGCTAATCTAAAAAAAGGATTAACTTAATCTTTTTTGTCACTCGGGCTGTAAATGGCGGGAGGTATTGTATTGGTCACACCAGATTTTTTTATTATTTTTTTTATTAAATTGCTTATTATCCACGCATATTTTCAATTATTGCCCACAATAGTTATTTAACATATATATTTTTATGTGCTTCAAAGACTCCAATTATTAGCGAAGTTCACTGTTTGAGAACAAAATCATCTCGTATGTGTAAATCACAGAATATTAAAAAAATATATATTACGGCTTAACGAATAACAATAAAGATTTTCTAAAACTACAAATCGCTTTCAGTGTAGGTGAAGTTTCATAAAAAAATAGTGAAGGATCCCATTGTGATATTTTATTTTATTAAGCATTATTTTTTTCCTAAATGTGTTTTGTATCTGCGCCTATCTAAATATTTAAATTTTTATGCTAACAAAATTGCATAAAATTCGACCACGTCCGTTTATTCAAAAACAAATTTTCGCCTCCGGCAGTTTTGGCCTAGCTACGCTCGGCGTCCTCCTTTTCATTACTCCCAATATGGTCACCCTAAGAGAAACTTTAGAAGCTCTTGGCAATAGAGCACATTAAAATATTTTTATAATGTCGAAATTAAGGTAAAATAATGTAGATATTACTAGTTTAAATAATAATTAATTTTAAAATATGTTAGGTGAAGAAAGATGCAGACATCATGTATGGCTAATAAGAAGGAAACTTCAGTGCAATTTTGTCAAATTTGAGATAAGACCAGGTCTTCATTTAGGTCAAGGAAACTATACTGGCTTTGCCTAGGGCCTGTAATTCCCAAAAGACAAACTTTTTAATTTTAAATCGACGAAATAACTGTTACAAAATATATGTGTCCCAATAAAGAAAATTTGATTTCAATAATGAACATGACTACCTAATAATACAAAAAATAGATTATAATAGTTTTATGTTTTTATAAAACTATAGTTTAATCGGGGCAAATGCACATATCTAATGTGTATCATATGGCTGGAAATAATAGTGAATATGTGTCTCTTTGATTCAGAAAACGACTAATCACACAGAAAAATTATTAAAATAATTGTATCATTACTGTATGTTTTTTTAAATTTAATCGTGGCATATGAACATATATGTAAATCAAGGATGTATATCTATGTAGGTAATTTACTGAATATATGTACTTACGTCTGATTAGAGCCCCTGTTTTCTTTAAAAAAAATATGAATTTTAATTTGATTACAATAAAGGAATACTTCTATAATTACAACAAAGGAACCTTGATTACAATAATGAAAATGGTTAATCACGAATGTTTCTTTAATTCTAATGCAATTTAATATATGATATATTTACAGCTACATTGTCTTGTAAAAATATAGGTCCTAGTTTTTTGATGATGGCCTGAAAAATATTTTTTGCCTAGGGCCCATAAATGTCTAAATTAAACTCTGGATAAGACTATATTATTATAATTTCAAGCTTATTTACAAAATATTTTTTTATTTATTAAAATATTTAAGTGATAGAAGTAATGTTTCTTGTATTAAAATTACTTCTTAATATATTATTCAACTAATCAAAGTTCAGAATTCTAAGTTTTTACTTTCAAAATTTGAGAAATTTTGAGCGCAGCATACTCACATTCCTTTTATTTTAATTATTTCTACTGAACCAAGTAATCATTATCGATGATAAAATCTTTTAAAGTTAAAATAACACGTAAATCCTATTGAATACACACATTTCTGTCAGCTCAAATATTGCATTTTCGGCCGATTGGCGTCGCCTCGAGCGTTACGGTACAAGCGTATACTGGATTTGCCTAGTGCCTGTAATTACCAAAAGACAAACTTTTTAATTTTAAATCGACGAAATAACTGTTACAAAATATATGTTTCCCAGTAGAGAAAATTTGATTTCAATAATGAAAATGACTAATAATACAAAAAATTGATTATAGCAGTTTTATATTTTTATACAAACTCTAATGTGTATCATATGGCTGGAGATAATAGTGAATACGTGTCTCTCTGATTCAGAAAACGACTAATCACACAGAAAAATTATTACAATAATTGTATCGCTACTGTGTTTTTTTTTAATTTAATCGTGGCATATGAATATATATGTATATCAAGGATGTATACCTATGTAGATAATTTACTGAATATATGCATTTACTTACGTCTGATTAGAGCCTCTGTTTTCTTAAAAAAAATATGAATTTTGATTTGATTACAATAAAGGAATACTTATATAAATACTGTGATTACAATAATGGAAATGGCTAATCACGAATGTTTCTTTAATTCTAATGCAATTTAATTTATGATATATTTACAGCTGCATTGTCTTGTAAAATTGTATTTCCTAGTTTTTTGATGATGGCCTGAAAAATATTTGGATAAGACTGAATTATTATAAATTCAAGTTTATTTACAAAATATTTCTTTATTTATTAAGATATTTAAGTGATAGAAGTAATTTTTCTTGTATTAAAATTACTTATTAATACATTATTCAACTAATCAAAGTTCAGAATTCTGGGTTTTTAATTTCAAAATTTGAGAAATTTTGAGCGCAGCATACTCGCCTTCCTTTTATCTTAATTATTTCTACTGAACCAAGTAATCATTATCGATGATAAAATCTTTTAAAGATGAAATAACACGTAAATCCTATTGAATACACATATTTCTGTCAGCTCATATATTGCATTTTCGGCCGATTGGCGTCGCCTCGAGCGTTACGGTACAAGCTTATGGCATTTTAAATATTTTCTTTATTCATTTCAATATACTATGATGTATAATATGCATATACAATAGCAACAACTCAAAAAGAAATTGTATATTGTATAACTTTCTCGAAATGTCAAAATTGATTCGGTAATCACAAATGCCAATGTAGCCGTTAGAGGCGCTGACGCTCAAAGTGTGCACATCGCCTATTTTAATATTTGTTTATTATAT
>OY720457.1:24493669-24646169 GCA_963082715.1 Harpalus rubripes
AGTACCTAAGTATGATGGGCGCAAACAAGGCCGTATGCAAGGGGGGGGGGATTTGGAGGTTCAAACTCCCTCCGAAATGTAAAATAAAATACAAAAAAGTGGTCTAACGAAGATGCTAGCATAGCTCGGAAGCTCGCGTCCCACCACCGCTGGTGGTTCCTTTTTATTTTTGTCATGGAAGCAGTGGCGGCCTTAGGGGGTGGCGAGCAGGGCAATCGCCGGGGCCTCGCGCAACAACCTGAGTAGAAAAAAGTTGATATTTAAAACTTATTTCTGTACATGAAAGGGGAAAAACGTGCATTTGCACATACCTTGAAAAAATGTAACTTTCAATTATAAGGCATTTGACCTTGAATGAAAAAAAAATACGCCTGCGGCGCATTTTTTTTCTATATATATGCAACCAGAACCCCCCCCCCCAATGAAATCGCGGGGGCGCGCAATTCTATGTAGTTACGCCACTGCATACACATACACATACACAAACACATACACAGACACATACACATACAGTTATCATCGTATAAATAGTAAATTCGTATTCTATGGACCCTAAAACGTGCTTATTGATTAAAAACTCATCATCGAATTTTTAGATTAAAGACAGTACCTTCCTTACCTAAAGGTGACGGAAGGTAAAAATTTATATACATCATTTATTGACATCGCGTACTTATTACGTTTGAAAACAATGGCGGACTGGCTATGTGGGGAATGTGGAAATTTCCACATGGGCCGGTCTGATTAAATGCCGGTTCATTCTTACTATTTTCTAATATTATAAATTGATTTATATCGCGGGTATTTTCACCAAAATCTAATGGGCCAATACAGAAAAAGTTCGAAATACAAGATTTCAAAATTTTCAATAAAATTTCAACAAGAAGTGACTGCAGCTCCGTTATTTTTCCCTATATTAATAATTTCTACAGTCGAATCATTCATAACTAGTTACTATTTGAGATAGAGTGGAGGATCCACACACACATACACATACACACCGACATCATCGTGAAAATGTTAAAATTGGATTTTAGGGACCTTAAAACGTGCTCATTTACCAAAATTTCGATATGCGATTTTTAGCACGATCCCTAACGGATCCCTATACCTCCCTTAGCAGGAGGTAATAAAAATATATTCCAAGGATCCCGCACTTATGTACTATCTACCGACTGCTAAATAAATTAATGTAGCTCAATATTTTTGTATTCTTTAAAATGTTACCGCAGAAACTATATCTTATAGCTCTTTAGTTCATAGAAAGAAAGATTTGATTACAACAATAAACTTCCAGGGGCCTGTTTCATAAAAATTATTAGACTAATAAAATTAGTAAATGTCTAATAATATTAGTTAATATCATTATGCAATGTTTCATAAAAACATTAACTTATAATATTAGTTATTAGTGTAGGACCACAAAATATTAACTAATTTTATTAGTAAAAAACGGAATTTATTTCATAAAATAAGAACACTAATAAATTATTCTAATAAAAGCAAACTAATAATATTGGTGTCTTGACAATAATAAAACAATATATTAGTGAATATTGTGTGTGTAATTGTAGTGGAGATTAGAGATACAAATAAAAATGTTTGATTTAGACACAAGTAACGAAAAAGAAATTATTGTAAGAAGACCCAGAATATTTCGGCAAAGACTAATCAAAATTTGAAATACACATATGAATTTAACGAAAGGTTTAGGCTTAATTTCTAAAAATTTGGGTATGTTTTAAACAAAATAAATAATGTACTAGAACATAAGACAAAGGGGAACCATGCATTATCGTCTAAAGAAAAGCTTTTATTTGGCTAGGGAGTGGTATGCAATACCATTGTATAGGAGATATGTATGGTGTATCTGAAGGAACAGTTTGTACGTGTGTGCTATCAACGACACTTCATTAAAAGATACTGTACGTTGGCCGGACGATGTTGGTAAAGTTATTAGTGATTTCAGTTGGTTGGCAGGATGCCATTGGTTTCCGGGGCACCCTTATAAAAACTGATGCTCCAAAAGCCTATGAACCAGCCTTTGTAAAGATCGTCATCAATTAATGTAATGCTCGTATGTAGTCCAAATTTAAGTTTTTATTATGTTTGCGGAAATTGGCCTGTAAGTGTGAACGATGCAAGAGTCTTAAGAAATAGTAGGTACACTTTGTAATGTAATGGATGAAGATTGGAGAAGTGTACTTCTAAACTTGTCCAAATAATTGATCTTCTAATTCTAATATTTTTCTTAAAAAGTTTTGTATTTTTACTATCTTCTCGTTTCTTTTACCAACTGCTTTCGACATTTTTTAATCAATCACAAAACCACAAGATTGTAATTCAATGAAGTATAATATGTCAAAATGTATAATAATAAATTTTTGGTTGTCATAGATATGGATTCACTAATAATATTAGTTAATAAATTTATGAGTAATGTTTAAATATATATGAAACAAAAAATGTTAGTTTAATATTATTATTTTATTAGACTAATATTATTAACTAATATTATTAGAAACTTTTATGAAACAGGCCCCTGATTGCAATATAGATAAGTTGTTTACAATAATGAAATTGACTAATCAAATAAAGGAAAATTGATCGCAGGAAAAAATCATCGTCGGTAAATTGATTGTGTGATCGCGTGGAAAATTCATGGCAAGGAAAATTAATCGCCGCTAAATTTATCACGGGGAAAATTGATCGCTAGAAAATTTATGGCCAGAAAATTGATCGCTAAGAAAATTGATCGCCAACAAATTGATCGACAGAATATTTATGCGTAGGTACAAAAAATATTGTTTATAACAAAACAACTGAAATTACAAATAACGCACAAAAATCACGGTTGGTAAATAAGAGTTGTTTTTTGCGGTAGTTAAATTATAGTAGTTATATTTAGAGAAATATACCATTTCTATAGTCAATAAGACATTCTGGCGTATTCTGTAATTCAGTGGTTAATTATTAAGAATGGCTACAAAAAATTTAAGCAATCAAGTATGTTGATAGAGAAAAAAAAATAGATATTTAGTTGTTATATCAATATCTATCGGAGACAATTTTTAACAAGTGAAAAATAAACCACTTTGTTACAGAATAGGTCTGGTTATAACTGAAATCGGGATCAGACTGCGCTTCCTATGTCGAGACCTCTACGGGTTACAGCCCTAGGGTGACTTACACACACAACACCTATTAATTTCACATTTACATTGTATGACGTTTTTTATCTAGATGCCATGTGGGTTGCTCGCCCGTGTAGGCCTTTGTTACAACCAGTTGACGGTCCCAGATAGCTTTGTGGTTGCTAAGTTAATTGTATATTGTATCCAAGCTTGGAAAGGTGACGGGAGAAGGTACCGATCAAGGCCAGTCGAGAAAAATTCCTCGAAAATTTCCGTCCAGACCCGGATTCGAATTATCGAAATCAGAGTCCAGATGCTAGCACTCTACCACTGTGCAATCCCGTCGTTATTACTATACAGAAGTGTAGCAGTAAATTTGTTTGTCATTAATTTTCGTGACGACGAACTGCGATATTATTTTGGCGATAAATTTTCCCGGCGACCATTTTTCTGAGGATCAACTTTCCCCGCGATATATTAATTTACCGGCCATAAATTTCCTTGCGATCGATTTTCCAACGAATAATATTCCGGCGATCAATTTTCTTCGCGATCAATTTTCCTCGCGATCAATTTTCCGGCGGTCAATATTCCGGTGATTAATTTTCCCCGCGATCAATAGACCATATTATTAACTATAGCGCCTCTGCCGGCAGATTTATGAAATGAAAAAAGCGTGCCAGGGTGACAAACTATTTTTTAATTTTTCCAATTAAGTTGGCAATACTAACATATTTTCTCTATACTTTTCTTAGGAAAAATAGGAAAAGATATTCCTTTTTAATTAATGGATTCAAATCACAATCCGGAAAGCAACAATAGTAAACAGGCATAATTAAAAAAATATATATTTCGCACTTTACAAAAGAATCACAACAACAAAACATTAGTTTGGGGTTATCTGTCAGTGACAGAAGAGTAAACATTCACTTAAAATTTTTAAATTTTAATGTTTATTTTATTGATTATTTATATATTATAAGGGCAGAATCCAGAAGTTAAACATGAAATGAAACTTGCCAGAAAAAAAATATCGTTAATTTACGTCTACATAAAATAATATTTTGCTTTAAAAATACAATTTTTCCCATAATATAACATTGGTTTCATTTCCGCAGTACTTCCAAGCATATGATTGGTGCATTCTGAGCATGCGCTTGAGATAGTAATATGGTCTATTTACCGGCGATGAATTTTCTCCGTATTCAATTTCCCGCGATATATTTCCCGCGATCCATTTACTCGTGATGAATTTTCCGGAAACCGATATGGCAAACTTCAGCAGTAAAAGCCGTTTTACCTAGCTTGTAATGTAAAATCGAGAGTAAAATACCATAAATCATTCCCTTACATTTTTTTGTTTCTTGATGTGTGAAGATATTTTTATAACTTACTACTAGCCGAAATGATTGAGCTACAATTCGTAATTCACTTTAGATAGCCAATCATAAAGTTGAAACCAAACAATCTTTAGTGTTGGTCATTTTACAAGTATTTGTTTAATGATCCCAAATTAAATTAACTTAAAATGTATTTATAAATTTATTATTATTGAATACTGCATAATTTACCTTTCGAAAATTTGGATTGCATGTGGTATTGCACTGCAACTGCTCCAGCACTTTGCCCAAAGATAGTCACTTGTTTCGGGTCTCCATTGAATTTGTTAATATTTTCTTGCACCCATTGCAAAGCTAAAAGTTGATCTTTCAATCCTACATTTCCTGGAGCGGATTCCTCCATAGCATTTAGAAATCCTTAAGAATTAATTGTCGTTATTTATTTGATATGAATAAATGTAATTATATTCAAATACAAGTTACCAAAGATATTCAAACGGTAATTAAAGGTAACAAAAACTATGTTTTTATCAATTAGGTAGTCTGGTCCACACCATTCGCTATTGGATGATCCAAAAATAAATCCTCCCCCATGAATAAAGACCATAACTGGTAGTAGTTCGTCTGATTCTTCATTGTAAGGAAGCTTGCAAAAATTAAAACATTATTATTTACATTATTAAAATTTGAATTAACTCGCATATCGTTATAGTGCATTTTCTATTTATAAGTAGTATAGGGGTGTAAAGCTATAGTTAGCTTCCTTGTAGGGCACCCTGGGTAACAATTATTACGTTTTCCTACATGCAATTTTGAAAATGGTTTCAGTTTTCAGCCAAAATTACGCGAAACCGTTTACATGCAATTTTCAAAACCGATTTACAAATTGATTTGAAAACAGTTACGGCGCATGGGAATTTGGCTGATGTAGGTGACAGATCCTCTTCACTCCAAATATTTCGTTTTACCATTATTCTAATTATATTTTCTACTTTGTACCACTACGCGCTAAAACTACACAACTGTCAGTTTATTTGTAGACTAGTAACACTAAGTAACACAAAGCGACAGAAACGTTATTATATGTACGCATGCGCAAGAGTATTTATGAAACTAGTTTTCAAGTCAAACCCATGAATTTTGGTTGGGGTTGAGATAACTTCAAAACTAAAAACATTTTGAAAACGGTTTGAAAACTGCATGTAAACTCAGCAACTAAATGGACTAGTGCAAATGCAACCAGGCAATCCAGTGATAGCGAGGCAGCAATTTTACTTTTACCTTCTGGCGATCCAAGATTAAATAAACAGAATAGTACTACAACATCTTCAACGGCGCCTTCTACCACCTCGATCAACTAGGAATTTTTAAGTATAGCACCGACCTCGGTGACTCCATCCCGACAAACACCAATAAGGGTTTTATTTTTTTCATTTTTTAATATGTACATCTGTACATAAAAATATTACGCCCGTATTTTGTATTTCCGCCAAAATTTTAAATAAGCCAAAAAAAAAAAATATTATTAGTGTCAATAAATGAGGACCGAGAGAATCGACGGTGCGTGTGAAGTCATCTACACCGAGAACATACGTTTCTAGAACTGAACATGGCGGAGGCGTGGCTTGCGCGTTCGAACAGCCATTAGCCAATAGCATTTGCCAGTGTCCGATACTGAATTTTATGATTTTGATTTTGTGTAATAAAAATCCGAAAATTAACTATTATACTCAATTATTACAATCAGGGTTGTGCGTCTACGCGTAAACTATGATAGATGACTTACATGCGTAAATAATGCATAAACAATGTTAAGAATGTCAAATTAAAATCATGCGTAAACTATGTAAACTTTGTATACATTACACATGCGCACTAAAGATTTAGCCAAATACATTTGATTTGTTACTTAATCTGACATTCCTGTGATAGTAAATCAGATTAAAAAGGAGGTAGAAAAGCGAACGAAAATTTTAAAAAGTTAAATTTTACTTTAAAGCACGTAAAAGACAAATACAAAGAACTATGCAATGTTGTTTAAAAATGTTATCAAATTCTAGTGCATCTCGACTTGAATCGCCCAGGTAAATAAACTGATTGTTTTAAATTACAAATGTGTACAAAAATATAAACATGTAACAAAATTGTAATACGAAAAAAAAAAATTGATTGAAAAATGATTTCATTTATTAATACGTTAGCATTTGATGTCAATTTTTTGCCAGTAGTTATCAAGTCAACAGAACTGGTGATTCCCAGCCCAACAACTAGTGGCATAGTGGTTACGTAAAGTACTAACTTGCTTCAGTTTTTCAATAAAATGACATCCTATGTATACCTACTATACTTTCAACGGCTTATTCATATATCTTGTAAACTAATCAGTAATAGTAGTACATTTTGCCTTTTTTAAGCAAAAAAAAAATTGTGGTCTACATGCACTTTAAACAATATAGAAATTTTAATCACGTAAACAACATCATTGTCTACGCGTAGACAATGACGCATATTACATAGCATAGATTACAGGTATAACCCTGATTACAATACAAGAGCTTCAAAAATAATCGAAAATACTGCTAACTTATAATACGTATTGCCATAGAATTACGGCAATACGTCGATCCAAGAGGTAATAATAGTATTTCTATTATTTTTGATGCCCGTGTGGTGTACGCATTGACTATTTCACAAATGAAACAAATTTAACTATTTAACATTCACCATAACAATTTATATTTTTTTGCGTCTGTTAAAAACTTACACTATTTTTCATTAAAATGGGTTTATAAGGTATGTCTTTTTGTAATAAGTGTGAAAAAAGTGCACTTTTTAACGCTGCGGAATGAAAAAATGAAACGCTATGGCACTTTTTGTCACACTTTTAAATAAATAAAATAAATTTTCCTTCTCGTGAAAACAAAATATTGTAACGTACAGCGCCCGCCCTCGCCGCAGCGATGAGCGAGTGTCTATTTTTAGCGATGACGCAATAGCTGCGGACGGTCAGGCGATGTAAACCGACCTGTCCAGACTTATTTAATTACTTGGGTGACGTGGTCTATTGTATTTGACGTTTTTATCTAGAATAATGTTCTAGTCATTTCTCGAATACAAACACTGGAGTATATAAGCCCTGTTAGCGAAGGCATTAGACAGTCTGATGTAAACAAGCGTCGTGAAGTGAATAGTTGTTGACATAAACAAGCAGTCGACGAGTAGTGAACATAAATAAACGTAGTTATATTAATAAATAAATTAGATAAATATTTTAAAATAAATAATCTTAGTGTTTAAGTGTTTTATAATATTCTTAGTGTTTAAATTAGTATTTAATATTTATTTAACCATAGTAATAGTTATTTTTATTATCTTTTAATATTTATTTATCGTTTAATAAACATCTATTTTAATTAATAATAATTCTTTGATTTTTACACTTCACCCATATCAATAAAAACGTTACAATATACTTTACAAACTTGTTACATAAATAACTAATTATATACAGTAGAATAACCGAGTTGACTTAAGAACCCCTTGGATTATCGAAAAAATCGAATGTTTGGAAAATATGATAATAATCGAATATACCTACTTATTCATATAATAAGAAATTTAAGTTTTATTGAGACAATAGTAATAATAACATAACAAATAAAAATAAGACTACAATTTCCTTAGTCGAAATTATTTTGAATCACGGAGAGATCACCAGCCTTTCTTTTTTTCGGCCATCGTGAGATGGGTATTTAATAAATTTGAATATATGTACATATTATCAAGGACGAAATCCAAATTATGAGTATAGAATAAAATTTGGTAAAGTTATCTTTGGTAAAAAAATCCAGACTAGAGAATAAGTCCATTTTACTCCCCTGTACCTGTACGTTATATTCTGATAAGTTATATACAAGAAGTATGAACTTAAAATTTATTTCGAAGTTAGAAGGTTTTAAAATCCTTTTCAAATAACTTTCATAAAATTATTGTAATATATATTTTAAAATTATATATCAAACTGTTTTTTAAGAGGTGGGTATTTCTTTTAAATACATCAAATTTTGATTTAACGTATTGACAAGCACTTTTCTCAGTTTTAATACTTACACTAGGAGTGTAGACATTTAAATATAAACAATTTTCTGATCCTCCAGAATTTTGTACGCATTCTGCTCCATCTGCATTCGTTGATAGAACATGGTCCCATGGTTCTGGTTTGACCGGAGGCTGAAATCTAAGTTTTCCGATTGGTGGTTCAGCATATGGAATCCCACGGAAGGAGTAGAACGGCTTGCTTATTACTTTACTGAACACATATTGCCCTTCTATTAACCCTGAACTTATCCGAAGTACCAAGGAATCTGACTAAAAAATAAATACAAATTATGATTAATTTAGTAAATTGTTTGAAACTTACATGTGAATTTACAAAAGATACTAAATAAAACAGGAAAAAACAGAGTATTTTTGCCATACTGTAAACTAGTAAGTACTTAAGTTAAATGTTTCAAAAAAAATTTAACGACTGATAAGATAATAATGCAGTAAATGTGATGTTACGTAATATGATTGAATCATGTTTCAGGATTTATTGCACTATTAGTCAAATTATCTACGTTTTGTATTTATTAGGCTTATGTACATGTTCCTTTTGTCCCTACTTGAGGCCTTGAATCCTTGTATCCGAAGAAGACATTTCGGTATCGCCGTATATTCCAGTGTTTCGAAACTTATAGAAAAATCCTGGGCATTGCGCTTTTTCGCTTGTTTTGCTAATTACAAACAAATTACAAACTAATAACAATAATTATTTAACACGTTGACTGCCATGGTAGGGTTGTCAAGTGTAAAGGAAAAAAACATATTAAAAAATTTTGTTTTTATCGAATGTTATACACCCGGAAGAAGGGTCGGTGTTATTAGAATAAGTGCTGTTTGACTGAGATTTCAAGTAATTATTAACATCTTATAGAAATAATAATCAGTAACAAAAAAATTGCATTTATAGTTCGTTTAACTTAACAAAAATTAAATGTGTGGAACAAGTTTTTGTTTAAAACTTAAGTAGCTATCCTAAAATAATTCAAAATTGGCGAAATTGTAAAAGGGAACAATTTGAATATATATATGAAAAAAGATAGAGAACAAAAGAATATTGTTAAAAAAGAGAACATGTTCTCTTTTAAAGATACCTGTTGGCAACCCGTTGTACATACTATGAACACTGGCCGGGACCGCCAGGTCGTGCGCCGTGTGCGTAGTACATAAATTCACAATATATTTCTAGTTGTGAGTCGTGTACTTGTTAGACTAAAGTAGATAGTGGGATTATTATTTAGTCGTTTCGACCTAGAGTATATACATGTATGTAGATAGTGACAGCAGAATGTGTAAAATATGAAGTCATTAACTGATGTTTCTTCATATATCCTCTACTTGTTACTTGGCTACTGCTAGGTCGTAGTTACAAAATTCTACTAGTTAAAAACCAGTACCCAGGGTCGCAATGAGGACTCTTCTGCATGACCCGTTTTCCATATATCATTTTACTTTAGGCAGCTGTCAATTTTGTCATTTTTATAATCAAATTTCATTTTCAAATACTTTACACAAATTTTGAGATCCCAATAGAAATTATTATAGTGGGATAATGTGCACATTAGCGGTAAATGTAGAAACTTGCCCAAAATTACTTCCTGCAACTCAACCAAACACTCAAACACAACAACAATAACTTCACGTATCGCATAAAAGTCACTTTTGAAAAACTCGGAGTAAATTTTGTGCATTAGGTGAGATTATTGTTGTTATATTTACTTGAACTGCAAGTTGCAAGCGAAAACAATTTAAAACGAATCTCTACATTTGCCGAGGGCAATGCACACATCATCCCACTATCTATTTTTACTGTAATATAACATTTGTCACATAAGTTTTCGCAAATTTTTTGAATAGACGATAATGTTGTTTTAGGAAAGTATATTCAATTTTCTTACTACTACGACAATTAACATGCCTTAAGCTTCATGTTTAATATATTTTTTGTAAATTGGTGTGTACCTATTATTAGTCTTAACCACTGTTGGTACTCCTTGTACATTTAAATAAATAAATATAGAGCTAATTGTCCATTTTCTTCTATACCTTGTTCCATTTAAGCCATTCAGTATTGCAGAGCATAGGGGATAGTTTTGACCTCTCTGATTGGCTAAAATTGGAGACAAGACACAAGTTTACCCAATGGAATTTCGGCTACTTCAAGTTTGCGCTGTTGCCAGCTCCATCTATTGAATGACTTAAATGGAATAGAGTATATACGACGAAGTTTAATTCTTACTTGCCCCATTTGTCTTTGGCGGGTATAAAAATGTATTTTTTATAGTAGCGTATTATAACAACAACTTTTCGATTGTCATTTCCGTTGTTAAATGAAGTACTTTTAAGCACTAGTGCTTAAAAATGACAGTTTAATGCGTAAAAGTAAAATTACTAAATATCTATTATAACTGTTTATTTATGATAAATATTTACAACGCAATTACTTAAATTACTAAATTGAACATTTGATGTTGTTCTTAATACTTCTTGGTTAACTTCAATGTGGGTAGAAACTGAAGTAGATGTGCTGCTGGATTTTGATTCTTTATCGACAATTTTTATTTTTTTAATTGCTGTTTCTTTTTCTCCCAAAATTCTTCGTAAAATTTCTTTCTTATTATCCAAAGAATTTTCAACGTAGCCTTCAGCAACAGAACTTGAACGCCACCCTCCATGTCGCTTGAGCACTGTAATGTCTGCTCCCGAATCAGCCAAAAATGTTGCAGAACACCGCCGAAAGCAATGCCCGGTATATTCTTTAGCATGTGGGAGGCCGAGGAACTCTGCAATTTTTTTAGGTATACCACCTATGGTATTTATACCTACAGGAAGCGTGCAACACTTAAAATTTCTGTAGGTTAGAAAAAACCGTTGATGTTCAGTATGAGTAGGTCGAAGTTGTGTGTACTTGCGAAACATTGCTAAACAGTTGATTCCATCGATAAACCCTTCCGTTATCATAAAAAATCGTGAAATATTCGTTTTAGTATTTGGAATATTAATTTTTATGAAAGAAGTAGAATCTTCAATATCTCCTACACGTTAAAACGTAAGTTCCTCCCGGCGACATGCCCCATAAATTCCAACAATTAACACAACCTTTGCCAATAAATAATCCTTGTCATCAGCTTCCTTCATGAAACGAACTATCTCTTGCTTAGTGAATATTTTTGATTTTTTAGGCTTATATCCACTAGCTTTTCTTTTTAAGAATGCAATAAGATTGGTAAATTTACTTATATCCCCATTCTTATTAAGGTATATCATAGTTCGGAGCATAGAGTATTTACTCCATAAAGTGGATGGCTTATAAATGGATGATAATTTCGAAAAATAGGCTAAAACTACCTTTTCTGTAATGTGTCCAACGTGTTTCTCCGCACACCAACTGTCAAATTTTTTGTAAGTTTCTTCATACAATTTTTTTTGATTTTCCTGGAACCAGTGTAGCCAATGCAGCCTCTGCACCATTTTCAATATCAGTGTCAATCTCTGAGTCACTCATTTTAAGTAAATTTATTACCAAAAATTCTCAAAAAAATTATACACCGAGCACGTTGACATCAATGTTTATTAAACAACATATTGAATCCCATAGCAACAAAAAGATGAAACTGATGCCTGCCCACTTTTAAATTTTGAAAAATTCAAAATGTTGACATTTGAGAATAAATATAAATAATCTGTTTTAAAACGCTAGTATAAAAAATCTTGTATGGAATACGTTGTGAAATCGTGTTTTAAGCATTAGACCTGTTATTCGACTCGGCTACGCCTCGTATCCCATAGCAACAAAAAAATGAAACTGATGCTTGCCTACTTTTAAATTTTGAAATATTTAAAATGTTGACATTTGAGAATAAATATATATAATCTGTTTTAAAACGCTAGTATAAAAAATCTTGTGTGGAATACGTTGTGAAATCGTGTTTTAAGCATTAGACGTGTTATTCGACTCGGCTACGCCTCGTAGGATAATTTTCACGTCGCGTGCTTAAAACACATTTCTTTCGCAACTTATTACAAAAATAGCTATTGTGTACTTTTTAAAAAATCCTGCTCCTTAAATGTTTTCTTTTTGGGGCACACTGTTGTATACACCTTTCTTGTAAGTAAATGCAAATATGGTTCAATATGTTTCGTCTGAGTAAGTTAGGAGGATTTTTTCGCCGGTTACAAATGGTATTTTTTGCCTTCAAGCACTGCGTTGTTGTTCGGGGTCAAACTAAAACTTAATCTCTTCGTTTACATGGTGTAACACGTCCAATGAACTGTCGGGAAACGCCAGCTTCTGAAATTACACCGCACACCACTATTTTATCTGAAAACTTTGCCATCCCTTTGAATCCTAATACTAAACGATCAGATTCACTATCTATAGTTCTATATATATATCTATATATATATATTTGAATTCATCACGACGATCGCCCAACTTTAGACAAGGCTACAGCTTAAACGGTTCGACCGATTTTCATAAAATTTGTACCAAGATGTAGGAAATGATTGCCTTCAGGGCCCTTCTAATGGGACGAATTTCTGTAGGATGCATAGTTTTCGAGTAAAAAATTATTAAAGATTGAAAATTGGGACAGAAACAATATTTTTCACAGTAACGATCACAGTTTTCCTAGAAAATTTAAGACGAAGAACGCCATGTTTGTCATGTCATTTTGAACCTTTAAATGGAAATATTTATGAAATGGAGACAATTTGAAAGAAGTTTAATTCATAATTATACATTTTGAGAATGGGCAATTATATCCGCACAGGTAAAAAAGGCCTAAACCATTTTAATTAAAAATTATAAAATTTGACGGTTCATATGTACTTGGACAGTGTTACCAAATGTGTCATAAGTAACTAGGTAAAAAACAAATATTTCTAACTAAACAATATTTTTCACAGTAACGATCACAGTTTTCCTTGAAAATTTAAGACGATAAACGCTATTATGTCAATGTCAATGATGACAAATTATCAGTTTTCTTCCTTTTAAATGCAATAAAATGTTAAAATAATATGTAATAATTAAAGAAAAGATGATGAATTTAACAAGGTAGGTATATGTAATGATTTTAAACCATGTTTATTATTATGTTACATATTTTATTTTGTAAATAGAGTTTTGGAAAATGTATAAGGAAACACGTCGAAAAGGATCAAAAAAGGTAGGAATAATATCACAATCGATGTACAAAATTAAAAAGATAAACATTGTCATGTCATATTTGATATGTTAATGACAAATTATGCATGTATCAATTACTATAACCGATGATATAAAAACAAGTCAATTAAGATGGTACGATCACGTACAGCAAATGAGTAATGGCAAAACACATACCACAGTAAACTCCTAGCGGCAAAAAGAAAAGAGGGAGACCTAGAAGGAATTGGGTAGCAGGAATCCAAGAAGAAATAAGAGAGAATGAAGATCTATGGCAAGACCAGTGGAGAATTCGCATCGGAAGACATGGTACAACGTTATAAACCGATTGTATATATAGGTATATGTAATGATTTTAAGACGTGTACAGGAAAATCATAGTCTGGAACAAGACAATTCAATAATTTTAGATAGTATGTTTTAATCTGTTCTTTTTTTGTAATTCATTTTCTTATTACGTTTAAAATTATTTCAGATTATACATAATTCGATATCTATCTTAAAACGGTACAGAATTTAATCTGTATTTTATTTTCTTATATTACGTTAAAATTATCTATATTAAAAAAAATTTATTCCCAATTATTGTATCGTACTAATAAAAAATCTTTTAAATTACATAATCATACAGCATGTGCCAGAAAAGTCATCTTATGATTTTTGCATTCTATCCCCTTATTAACAATCCAAACTTTATTGATATATTTTCAAATTTGTTGTAAAAGTTCAGATCTAATGTAATGTAAGTACTTACTTTTCTGCAGTTTGTAAACTGTTTACTCTAGAATTAAAATATCACATCTTTTAGTTTTGTTTGATTTATTTTTATCTTTAAATTTAGTATTGTGTACTTGTTACTAATACAGGCTGCGCATTTTAAAAGTTCCCGCCTGAAAATTCATGTTTAGGCAATCCATGATACATTTCATAAGTGAGTTGGTTTATAAAATTTTGTTTTGCTCTTATACCTACTGTGATTATTCGATTTAAAGTACTAATATTAATCAAGTGGCTTATGAAATGTATTTGGTTTTGCTTCTTCTTAAAATTTTAGGCGGGAACATATAAAATGGGCACCCTGTATTATGTTTATATTTATCCTGTAATTGGGACATTTTGTCCTGTTTGCTCGCATAAAATGCACATTTTATTATACGTTTTAATCAGTTCCTACCACGGTGTAGTATCTATAGGTGAGAGCACGAGATGCGTTGACATAACTAGCTGGTACAAAAGACGCTAACGCGACCCGTTACCATTTGACAGGCGTTTGGCAGTTGGTGTGCCGGTTGCGGTTAAAATAAGTTCGCGTTTAAATAGAAAATGTTGTGCTATAGGATGCACAACAGGGTATGGATCAAATAAAGAGATATAGACCCGAATTTTCACCTCTTGAAGTAACGTTACTTCAGAAGTAGCGCTATTTCGATTTTTTATTTATTTTATTTTATGAATAGATAAGAATAGGTTTCATATTTTTGTAAATGAAACCTATGACATTTGAAATAAATGCTTTTTACAATTAAATTTATTTTTATATCTCTAATTTTAATGTTAAAGTTGACATTTAACAGTTGAAGTAGCGATTTTTCGAAAGCAGCGCTACTTTAAGATGTAAAAATACGGGCCATAGTCTTTTTAAGGTGCCAAAATGTGCGATTTTGTAGCAGCTAGCCATGCTATAACCATAGAAACAGGTACTACGATTAAGAAAATTCTGATTGAAAGATGTCAGTGTCAAGTACATGACATAATGTTTATTTTATAATTTTACTGAAAATATAGAAGCTTTCTGTATGGAATTTGTCCAAAATACATACATAGAACTGACAAAAGATAAAAGGTAATGTATTGCAAATATAAAATATTGTGCGTTATATAGGAATAATTTATTATTTTAAATATTTGTAAAAACCGGGTCGCAAAAAACCTGACATCTAGCAGCATACTGTATGAACTAACCCGGTTATTTAGCCATTCTTTGTAATACATTATACATCGTGCACTCAGCTATAGATACTACATTTCCGAAATATTACTCACAATTTTATTAAAAAAACCAATAGCCGATCGAGCTGTCGTATTTTTGACAATTCTCTATGACAGTCCCTGAGAAAACATTTATTGTTTTTCGTATAAATTTGTCAGAAATACAGGCTGTTTCAATTAACTATGTAAGGCTTCGGAGTATAAATTCTAGACACCAACATGAAAAAAAATCCAATAAACATTGGTGCTAGAACGCTTCATAACAGAGATACCGAGGATTTATCTTAAATGAAGCGTAATACTGAAATAGAAAATAGTTGGCTGATGGCATTTGTTTAATTCATTTAAAATTTAAATGAGATTTAATTAATTAAAAATTCTACTCATTTCAATCCGATAATTATTTAATTATTACACCTGTTATTTAATATTTTGATAATATTTCTAATACAAAAAAGTATTGCCAAGCTCTCTGTATTTAATAAAAATGTAATATTTTAATAATTTACCGTAGTATTTTTAAATAATACTGATTTATTTATTGAATGTAATGGCTTTCATTTTGAATACTTGCTCTGGGATTCTTTTTATAAATAATTATTTATGACCCAATACAAAATAAATAAAACTAACCCATTTCCTGTTTTTTTAAAAAAATAAAATCCTGGGTATCTCTTTTAGTCAGCGTTATAGCACCAATGTTTATTGGGATTTTTCCCCCTTTTGGTATCAGAATTCATACTCCTACGCCTTGCACTCTTATATGAAACACCTGTATATCCTGTTTAGTATTAAATGAAAAGTTTTCTGCATGGCTAAACAATAGAACTTTCAAAATTTTGACATCAATTTGACCGGCTTTTGTTTTTCACATAAAGTTGTCAGAACCATGTCGTGATTAGGATCAAGTGAATATTTTTCTGCAGGGCTATAACATAGAAGTGTCAACAAATAGACATCTCGGTCGGCTTTTGTTTCTGTATAAAGGTGCTAGAAATATGTCGTGTTTGGTATCAAATGAGAGGTCTGGTTACGAACTTTTAGACACAAGTGTGGAAATTTATGACAGGTTGATTGGCTTTTGTTTTATGCATAAAGTTAATTCGTTTCATAGAAGGGGGAACTGGGGTATCTGACAAGACTGTTGGCGTTACCACTTTGGTTTTAAATTGTGCGTAGACAGATTGGATGTACGTATAAACTATTATAAAACACTATCGGCGGAGCCCTAGGGTAAACTCGGCGAAGCCGAGCTTAGGCTAGTCCTAATACTAAACGGTTAGATTCACTATAGTTATATAGTTTCTTTAATCAAAAAGCCGATCGCCAAACTTTATCCAAAGCTACAGCTTAAACGGAGCGACCGATTTTCATGAAATTTGTACCAAGTTGTAGAAAATGATTGGCTTCAGGGCCCTTCTAATGGGACGAATTTCTGTAGGATGCATAGTTTTTGTGTAAAACGTTATTAAAGATTGAAAATTGGGACAGAAACAATAGGTCACTGTAATGATCACAGTTTTCCTTGAAAATTTAAGACGAAGAACGCCATGTTTGTCATGTCATTTTGAACCTTTAAATGGAAATATTTATGAAATGGAGACAATTTGAAAGAAGTTTAATTCATAATTATAAATTTTGAGACTGGGTAATTATATCCGCACAGGTAAAAAAGGCCTAAACCATTTTAATTAAAAATTATAAAATTTGACGGTTCATATGTACTTGGACAGTGTTACCAAATGTGTCATAAGTAACTAGGTAAAAAACAAATATTCCAAACTAGACTAATGTGAAGTCCGTTCACAAGTGTTGCCAAAGATACCATGAGTAACCAATTAAAAAACAAATATTCCTAACTACATCAATGTGATGTTAGTTCATTAATTTTCATACTGCCAATAAAAAAGTAATAAATTTTAAATAAAACTAGAGGAGAAATTGTTGCCAAATTTGCCATAAGTAACTAAGTAAAAAACAAATATTTCTAATTGCATCAATGTGACATTAGTCAATTAATTTTTATACTGTCCATAAAAAATTGTAAATTTTAAATAATATCGTATAATTATTAGGTATCTACATATTTTAGAGATATTGAATAATAATTTAGAAAATTTTCCATCCCACGTAATGTGAAAAAAAATTACCGAAGATAAAAAGCCGGTGGTCGACAAAGAAATTTGAAATTTGCGGTGAAAGTAATGTTTAAATATTTTCTGCACCACACTATCGTCGTTAATAAAAATTAGTGTAGGAGATAAATATTGTATCTGAAATACATTTTTGAAGTTGAAAATGAGATATTTTAACCGTGTCCGAGGTAAATTACAATACAATGTACTTTACATATTTATCATGTAAAATGTCTTGATTACAACAATGCTTTATAACAATATAATCACATCACAGCATTTATACAAAACATGTGTTGATTGCAACAATAATATAGGAGCTCATTCATATTTCAACCTCATACATCACCATGTCTGTATTAATTTGAAGATATTTCAAACAGTTCAGGAGTTATGAGCCCTCAAACATGCATGTACTCTTAATTAGTTTCGGCTAAAAATGTGAGATTAAAAATTATTCAATTTCAAGATTTTTGTTGCAAATAGTGTTTATTCTTGCAAAAATGTATTTTAGAGAGTTGGTTTGTACATTTCCGGTATAAAAGTGGTTAAATATCGGATTAAAAACACCTCACGCCTCGGTTTAAAAATATGGCTTAATTTATGTATATATTCAAAATTTGGTAGCTGCAACTTTTATTAATTTTACTTTGAATTATGAATTTTTAAAAACAGAGTTATCATTGGAAATCAAAGATCTGTATTGACTAAGAAAAATATCAACTGTTACTTTGACAGGGGTGGTTGAAAAAATTCATAATTCAAAACGAGGAAAGATATCCCAAATCTTGTTTAGACGAATACACAGGAGAATGATTGAGGTATATTTGAGACAAATTTTTTATCGATTTGATAAAGGGTGCAAATTTGGAAACGGAATAAATATTAAAGAAATAAAAGCTATATACATTTTTTTACCGCTTAGCTAAGTTTACACCGTTTGTTTAAAATGTACTATCTTTTGGTATAAAAGTCATCTGGGCTCTGATTTTGTACCTTTGAAATCTACTGTAGATTGAAATTTATTAGATTTCTATTAATAAACAAACAAGAAAATACAGTGAACTTTGCGAGCGACGTTCGAAATCTGACATATATTGCCAAAATAGCAAACCAACTGAATCACCTATGTTTCACCCATATCTTTGATCTTCGGTACTCAACAAAATCTATACAAAACCATTCAGTTTACCAAAACCATATCCTTCAAATTCTCAACTTTATTAACCTCAGCATACCTAATATTCACAAAAATATTCTTTCCAAAATACCGCCCATAGTCCTTTGGAATACTCAATATAAATTTCAATCTCAGTCAATACAAGAAAAGAAGAGAAATCATTTAAAACTAAAAAATCATTTTAGAACAATCCAAAAAGACTGGCTTAAAATTTAAGGGTCAGCGGTGCAACTGGGCAGAAGTGTTGAAACATTGTATATTTTATAAAGTATAAAATGAATTTAAAAAAGTTTGATGTGGCCAGCACATTACCTTCCGTCAGTTCTGAATATTTTGTACAAATTGCATACAGAAAGTTTCTTGCAAATGACTTTATTTAGTTATATTTAAAATTTACTGTATTTTTAAAGGCAGTACGGATTTAATGGGCTAACTTCACACTAATGCAGTAAGGAATACTTGTTTTTTACATAGTTACTTATTGCAAATTTGGCAACAATATCTCCTGTAGTTTTATTTAAAATTTACAATTTTTTGTTGACAGTATAAAAATTAATTGACTAATGTCACTTTGATGGAATTAGGTCCTGAGTTACGAATGCTGTACCCACCTTGTTATTTATTTTTGATTAGTCTGGATATATAAATTGGTTGTCCTTATGGTCTTTTTGGATTGTTCTAAAGTGATTTTTCTTTTCTTGTTCTGTTAGTTCTATGTATTTTGTATAAATTCCATAGTCATTGATACGGACATCTGTGAATCAGAATTTTCTTAATATAGTACCTAGCTGTTTCCATGGTTATATCATATTTGGCTGCTTTATGAATTTAATTCCTTTATAATATTTAACTCTATACCCAATGAATATCTTGCATAAAATGCAATCAAATCGTATAGAGAATAAAATATTCTCTAATGCTTACAATAATATTAAATGTGAAAAATGATATTTAACCGCATTTTTTCAAAAAGTTTGGTTAAGCATGTTGCGTGGGCAGGTTGTGTGGACAGTTTGAGTGAACAAGTTGCGTGGGCAAGGTATGTTGCGTCGGTAGTTAGGGTGACCATGTTGAGGGGGCAGTTTCGGTGGGTATGTTGTGTGGGCAGTTTGGATGGGCATGTTGTTTGGATAGTTTGGGTGGAAATGTTACATGGGCAGTTTGGGTGAACATGTTGCGTGGGCAATTGGTTGGGTATGTTGCGTGGGCAGTTTGAGTGGGCATGTTGCGTGGGCAATTTGGGTGGGTATGTTGCGTAGGCAGTTTGGGTGGCCATGTTGCGTGGACAGTTCCGGTGGGCATGTTGCGTAAACAGTTCCGGTGGGCATATTGCGTGGGCAGTTTGGATGGGCATGTTACGTGGGCAGTTTGGGTGGGCATGCTGCGTGGGCAGTTTGGGTGGGCATGTTGCGTGGGAAGTTTTGGTGAGCATATTGCGTGGACAGTTCCGGTGGGCATGTTGCGTGGCCGGTTTGGATAGGCATGTTGCGTGGACACTGTGAAAGTCTGTTGGCGTTAGCACTTTGGGTTTAAAATGTGCCTAGAAGGGTTAGATCTACGTATAGACTATTATAAAACACCATCGGCGGAGCCCTAGGGGAAGCTCGGCGTAGCCGAGTTTTCGCTAGTCCTTAATACTAAATGATCAGATTCACTATCTCACTATAGATTCTTTAATCACGACGATCGCCCAACTTTAGACAAGGCTACAGCTTAAACGGTGCAACCGATTTTCATGAAAGTTGTAACAAACTGTAGGAAATGATTGGCTTCAGGGCCCTTCTAATGGGACGAATTTCTGTAGGATGCATAGTTTTCGAGTAAAAAATTATTAAACGTAAAATGAAACAGTGGATCGTAGAATACATGTAAAAATTTAGAAGATAAAAATGCTGTCATGTGTAAAATTTGGCATGATGTCAATGTCAATAATGACAAATTATGAATGTCGTATGGGTTGTCGACCATTTCAATGCTAAATATAAATAAATATATTGTGTAAAATTGAAGGAAAGAATATGAATTTAACGAGGTAGGTATACGTAATGAATTTAAGCAATATTTATTGTTAATTTAGATTTTATTTTGTAAATAGTTTTTACGAAATGTCACAAGTTACTAAAAACTACGAAAACGTTGATAAAGACTAGAAGAGTTTCACAATCGAACGAAGAATACATGTATAAAATTAAAAAGATAAATACTGTCTTCTGTCACATTTGAAATGTTAATGACAAATTTAAACTACAGAAAATAGGCAGTTTAAAATTGAAGAAAGAATGTAAAAATTAAACGACGTAAGGTACGCTATGAATGAAAGATATGTTTATTCTTATTTTATAATTTATTTTGTAAATAGATTGTTGAAAATGTTCGAAGTTATTAAACGACGAAATGGACGAGAAATGTAGGAAAAACGTCAACGACAAGAAAGACTGGGAGGACAATGTACAGTGTACAAAGAGAATGTCAAGGATTGTTTTCTGTGCCGGTCAGTTTATTAATTTAAGATATGTTTAGTTATATTTTATTTTGTAAATAGATTTTACAAAACTGACAAAAAGAAACTGGTAGTTTTTGGGTTGGCGATTCAGCGTATTTTATTCGCACGGCTTTACCCGTACGTTCTAAACCTAAACCGTACACAAATAACGGAGTGTGTGAGCTCTTTAGGGCAGATTGCATGGGCAGTTTGGGTTAGCAGTTTGGATTGCGTGGGCATGTTGCGTGGGTGGCTTGGTTGGACATGTTGCGTGGGCAGTTTCGGTGGACGCATTGCGTGGGTAGTTTGGGTGAGCATGTTGCGTGGGTAGTTTAGGTGGGCATGTTGCGTGGGTAGTTTGGGTGGGCATGTTGTGTGGGTAGTTTGGGTGGGCATGTTGCGTGGGTAGTTTGGGTGGGCATGTTGCGTGGGCATGTTGCGTGGGTAGTTTGGGTGGGCATGTTGCGTGGGCAGTTTGGGTGGGTAGTTTGGGTGGGCATGTTGCGTGGGTAGTTTGGGTGGGCATGTTGCGTGGGCAGTTTGAGTGGGCATGTTGCGTGGGCAGTTTGGGTGGGCATGTTGCGTGGGTAGTTTGGGTGGGCATGTTGCGTGGGCATGTTGCGTGGGTAGTTTGGGTGGGCATGTTGCGTGGGCAGTTTGGGAGGGTAGTTTGGGTGGGCATGTTGTGTGGGTGGTTTGGGTGGGCATGTTGCGTGGGTAGTTTGGGTGGGCATGTTGCGTGGGTAGTTTGGGTGGGCATGTTGCGTGGGCAGTTTGGGTGGGTAGTTTGGGTGGGCATGTTGCGTGGGTAGTTTGGGTGGGCATGTTGCGTGGGCAGTTTGGGTGGGCATGTTGCGTGGGTAGTTTGGGTGGGCATGTTGCGTGGGCAGTTTGGGTGGGCATGTTGCGTGGGTAGTTTGGGTGGGCATGTTGCGTGGGCAGTTTGGGTGGGTAGTTTGGGTGGGCATGTTGCGTGGGTAGTTTGGGTGGGCATGTTGCGTGGGCAGTTTGGGTGGGCATGTTGCGTGGGTAGTTTGGGTGGGCTTGTTGCGTGGGCATGTTGCGTGGGTAGTTTGGGTGGGCATGTTGCGTGGGCAGTTTGGGTGGGCATGTTGTGTGGGTAGTTTGGGTGGGCATGTTGCGTGGGCAGTTTGGGTGGGCATGTTGCCTGGGTAGTTTGGGTGGGCATGTTGCGTGAGCAGTTTGCGTGGGCATGTTGCGTGGGCTGTTTGGGTGGGCAGTTTGGGTGGGCATGTTGCAATGCTAAATATAAATAAATATATTGTGTAAAATTGAAGGAAAGAATATGAATTTAGCGAGGTAGGTATACGTAATGAATTTAAGCAATATTTATTGTTAATTTAGATTTTATTTTGTAAATAGTTTTTACGAAATGTCACAAGTTACTAAAAACTACGAAAACGTTGATAAAGACTAGAAGAGTTTCACAATCGAACGAAGAATACATGTATAAAATTAAAAAGATAAATACTGTCTTCTGTCACATTTGAAATGTTAATGACAAATTTAAACTACAGAAAATAGGCAGTTTAAAATTGAAGAAAGAATGTAAAAATTAAACGACGTAAGGTACGCTATGAATGAAAGATATGTTTATTCTTATATTATAATTTATTTTGTAAATAGATTGTTGAAAATGTTCGAAGTTATTAAACGACGAAATGGACGAGAAATGTAGGAAAAACGTCAACGACAAGAAAGACTGGGAGGACAATGTACAGTGTACAAAGAGAATGTCAAGGATTGTTTTCTGTGCCGGTCAGTTTATTAATTTAAGATATGTTTAGTTATATTTTATATTGTAAATAGATTTTACAAAACTGACAAAAAGAAACTGGTAGTTTTTGGGTTGGCGATTCAGCGTATTTTATTCGCACGGCTTTACCCGTACGTTCTAAACCTAAACCGTACACAAATAACGGAGTGTGTGAGGCTCTTTAGGGCAGATTGCATGGGCAGTTTGGGTTAGCAGTTTGGGTTGCGTGGGCATGTTGCGTGGGTGGCTTGGTTGGACATGTTGCGTGGGCAGTTTCGGTGGACGCATTGCGTGGGTAGTTTGGGTGAGCATGTTGCGTGGGTAGTTTAGGTGGGCATGTTGCGTGGGTAATTTGGGTGGGCATGTTGTGTGGGTAGTTTGGGTGGGCATGTTGCGTGGGTAGTTTGGGTTGGCATGTTGCGTGGGCATGTTGCGTGGGTAGTTTGGGTGGGCATGTTGCGTGGGCAGTTTGGGTGGGTAGTTTGGGTGGGCATGTTGCGTGGGTAGTTTGGGTGGGCATGTTGCGTGGGCAGTTTGAGTGGGCATGTTGCGTGGGCAGTTTGGGTGGGCATGTTGCGTGGGTAGTTTGGGTGGGCATGTTGCGTGGGCATGTTGCGTGGGCATGTTGCGTGGGTAGTTTGGGTGGGCATGTTGCGTGGGCAGTTTGGGAGGGTAGTTTGGGTGGGCATGTTGTGTGGGTGGTTTGGGTGGGCATGTTGCGTGGGTAGTTTGGGTGGGCATGTTGCGTGGGTAGTTTGGGTGGGCATGTTGCGTGGGCAGTTTGGGTGGGTAGTTTGGGTGGGCATGTTGCGTGGGTAGTTTGGGTGGGCATGTTGCGTGGGCAGTTTGGGTGGGCATGTTGCGTGGGTAGTTTGGGTGGGCATGTTGCGTGGGCAGTTTGGGTGGGCATGTTGCGTGGGTAGTTTGGGTGGGCATGTTGCGTGGGCAGTTTGGGTGGGTAGTTTGGGTGGGCATGTTGCGTGGGTAGTTTGGGTGGGCATGTTGCGTGGGCAGTTTGGGTGGGCATGTTGCGTGGGTAGTTTGGGTGGGCATGTTGCGTGGGCATGTTGCGTGGGTAGTTTGGGTGGGCATGTTGCGTGGGCAGTTTGGGTGGGCATGTTGTGTGGGTAGTTTGGGTGGGCATGTTGCGTGGGCAGTTTGGGTGGGCATGTTGCGTGGGTAGTTTGGGTGGGCATGTTGCGTGAGCAGTTTGCGTGGGCATGTTGCGTGGGCTGTTTGGGTGGGCAGTTTGGGTGGGCATGTTGCAATGCTAAATATAAATAAATATATTGTGTAAAATTGAAGGAAAGAATATGAATTTAACGAGGTAGGTATACGTAATGAATTTAAGCAATATTTATTGTTAATTTAGATTTTATTTTGTAAATAGTTTTTACGAAATGTCACAAGTTACTAAAAACTACGAAAACGTTGATAAAGACTAGAAGAGTTTCACAATCGAACGAAGAATACATGTATAAAATTAAAAAGATAAATACTGTCTTCTGTCACATTTGAAATGTTAATGACAAATTTAAACTACAGAAAATAGGCAGTTTAAAATTGAAGAAAGAATGTAAAAATTAAACGACGTAAGGTACGCTATGAATGAAAGATATGTTTATTCTTATATTATAATTTATTTTGTAAATAGATTGTTGAAAATGTTCGAAGTTATTAAACGACGAAATGGACGAGAAATGTAGGAAAAACGTCAACGACAAGAAAGACTGGGAGGACAATGTACAGTGTACAAAGAGAATGTCAAGGATTGTTTTCTGTGCCGGTCAGTTTATTAATTTAAGATATGTTTAGTTATATTTTATATTGTAAATAGATTTTACAAAACTGACAAAAAGAAACTGGTAGTTTTTGGGTTGGCGATTCAGCGTATTTTATTCGCACGGCTTTACCCGTACGTTCTAAACCTAAACCGTACACAAATAACGGAGTGTGTGAGGCTCTTTAGGGCAGATTGCATGGGCAGTTTGGGTTAGCAGTTTGGGTTGCGTGGGCATGTTGCGTGGGTGGCTTGGTTGGACATGTTGCGTGGGCAGTTTCGGTGGACGCATTGCGTGGGTAGTTTGGGTGAGCATGTTGCGTGGGTAGTTTAGGTGGGCATGTTGCGTGGGTAGTTTGGGTGGGCATGTTGTGTGGGTAGTTTGGGTGGGCATGTTGCGTGGGTAGTTTGGGTGGGCATGTTGCGTGGGCATGTTGCGTGGGTAGTTTGGGTGGGCATGTTGCGTGGGCAGTTTGGGTGGGTAGTTTGGGTGGGCATGTTGCGTGGGTAGTTTGGGTGGGCATGTTGCGTGGGCAGTTTGAGTGGGCATGTTGCGTGGGCAGTTTGGGTGGGCATGTTGCGTGGGTAGTTTGGGTGGGCATGTTGCGTGGGCATGTTGCGTGGGCATGTTGCGTGGGTAGTTTGGGTGGGCATGTTGCGTGGGCAGTTTGGGAGGGTAGTTTGGGTGGGCATGTTGTGTGGGTAGTTTGGGTGGGCATGTTGCGTGGGTAGTTTGGGTGGGCATGTTGCGTGGGTAGTTTGGGTGGGCATGTTGCGTGGGCAGTTTGGGTGGGTAGTTTGGGTGGGCATGTTGCGTGGGTAGTTTGGGTGGGCATGTTGCGTGGGCAGTTTGGGTGGGCATGTTGCGTGGGTAGTTTGGGTGGGCATGTTTCGTGGGCAGTTTGGGTGGGCATGTTGCGTGGGTAGTTTGGGTGGGCATGTTGCGTGGGCAGTTTGGGTGGGTAGTTTGGGTGGGCATGTTGCGTGGGTAGTTTGGGTGGGCATGTTGCGTGGGCAGTTTGGGTGGGCATGTTGCGTGGGTAGTTTGGGTGGGCATGTTGCGTGGGCATGTTGCGTGGGTAGTTTGGGTGGGCATGTTGCGTGGGCAGTTTGGGTGGGCATGTTGTGTGGGTAGTTTGGGTGGGCATGTTGCGTGGGCAGTTTGGGTGGGCATGTTGCGTGGGTAGTTTGGGTGGGCATGTTGCGTGAGCAGTTTGCGTGGGCATGTTGCGTGGGCTGTTTGGGTGGGCAGTTTGGGTGGGCATGTTGCGTGGGCAATTTGGGTGGGCATGTTGCGTGGGCGGTTTGAGTGGGCATGTTGCGTGGGCATCATAAACCACTATCGGCGGAGCCCTAGGGAAAACTCGGCGTGCATGTTGTGTGGGTAGTTTGGGTGGGCATGTTGCGTGGGCAGTTTGGGTGGGCATGTTGCGTGGGTAGTTTGGGTGGGCATGTTGCGTGAGCAGTTTGCGTGGGCATGTTGCGTGGGCAGTTTGGGTGGGTAGTTTGGGTGGGCATGTTGCGTGGGTAGTTTGGGTGGGCATGTTGCGTGGGCAGTTTGGGTGGGCATGTTGCGTGGGTAGTTTGGGTGGGCATGTTGCGTGGGCATGTTGCGTGGGTAGTTTGGGTGGGCATGTTGCGTGGGCAGTTTGGGTGGACATGTTGTGTGGGTAGTTTGGGTGGGCATGTTGCGTGGGCAGTTTGGGTGGGCATGTTGCGTGGGTAGTTTGGGTGGGCATGATGCGTGAGCAGTTTGCGTGGGCATGTTGCGTGGGCTGTTTGGGTGGGCAGTTTGGGTGGGCATGTTGCGTGGGCAATTTGGGTGGGCATGTTGCGTGGGCGGTTTGAGTGGGCATGTTGCGTGGGCATCATAAACCACTATCGGCGGAGCCCTAGGGAAAACTCGGCGAAGCCGAGGTTACGCTAGTTTTATACTAAAACTTTTAAGACGTTACTTATAAAAGATATACAACAATCTGTAGAAGCCCCAAAATGAAAGCAATTAAGGAGAAGGATTTTTCAAAAAGTATGCAAAATAAATTTCATAACCTGCTAGGAGAACTTAGAACTAAACTTCGTCGTATAGAAGAAAATTAACCACTAGCTCTATATTAAGGGTGCGGTTAAAAGCCTAACTTATGATAACAACCGACGTACGCTCTTTAAAGGCGCTAGTAGTCCTTTTCTAGATTTTCCATGGAAATAAATCGTGTATCTAACCTTATTTTCTTTTGGACGGAGCCAAAATTGAACTTTCCATGTGACATTAAAAACATAACTAACATCCCTCGTAACGTAAGATTTTAACTCGGACTCGGATTTTACTGTTTTCAGATAGTGAGATGCGGCTTTTGCCTTCCAATATCTGACTTTTATAATCCTAAGCCTAGTAATGCAGTATAGTACAATATGAACTTAATGGGAAAACATTTGTCGCTGATTACAGATAAACGAGAAAAACGAATTATGCAGATAAAAGAATTGTTTGTCCGGCAACTGACTCTTGTGTTTTCCTTTTCAATTTCTTACCTCAATAATAACCGACAAATTATAAATTTCCAATGTTTGTAAAGCTGTTCTTTGGAATATGCCGTCCTTATTAAACTTATTTAGATAAATATATATCAAATAAATGGCAATAATGTAAATAATATGCTTACAATTTATAAAAAGTATTATATTTATATCAACAACAATATATTTTACTATATGGGGAACTAAAAATGATACTATTTTATTCTGTTTATCAGAGTTATTTGCCTATGTACCAAAATAACTATTCGATGAGGCGTTGATAATATTTATTATGCATGAAGAATAATAATATACTTAAAATTAATAAAAATGGTACTATATTTATACCAACAACAATATATTTCCCTATATGGGGAACTAAAAATGATAATAATTCATTCAGTTTATCAGATTTATGGGCGGATGTACCAAAATAACTATACTTGAGCTGTTGATAATATTTATTATGCATGAAAAATAATATACTTAGAATTTATAAAAATTATTGCATTTATATCAACAACAATATATTTTTCTATATGAGGAACTAAAATGATAATAATTCATTGGGTTTATCAGATTTATGGCCGATGTACCAAAATAACTATACGATGAGCCGTTGATAATATTTATTATACATGAACTATAATAATATACTTATAATTTATAAAAATTATTATATTTATATCAACAACAATATATTTGATATAGCGGTGTCTACTTTTTTGTGGACCATAAGAAATACAATGGTAAAATTTTCATATTGCTCTAAATTCTGCCCAATTAATTTTAGAACAAAAGTGTAAATACAAAATTGTTCAGAATTAAAAACTGCATCCAAAAAGTCTAAAATTATTGTTTGCATGCGTTTCGTTTGCGAAAGAGAGGCAAAATGAAAGTAATAATTTTTAGCTATTTACAGAGTTCCATGAACATTTTAACAAAACTTTAAACAGTTGTATTGCTTGAATTTCGCAAATGACATCTGTCATAAAGTTTTTATAATCATTGAATTCATTAAATAGTAACAATTAAATATCAATTAATAAACTTTTATCTGTCAAAGTCATATAATACGACTATTTGAAATGCACATTTTGTCTTGCATGGCACTCTGTAAAAAGCTTAAAGACTGATATTTATTTTTTGTGCAACCGGACGCGAAATAAGCATTTCGCAGCCGCAATACAGGCCGCGAAATTAAATTTCGCAACCGTTGTTATGGTAACGGCCGCGAAATTCATTTCGCGGACGTTGTCATGGTAGCGGCCGCGAAATTAGGTAAATAATCACTTTGACACTTGAAAATTGCATGATTTTGTTTATCAAATTTTAATCCCATAGCCACCGTGAAAGCTAACTTTCTATATACAATGAAACTGTTTAAAATTAATAAAATTTGTAATTACATATATTTTACGGTTGCACAAAAAATATTGTGTACACCTTGTCCGCGAAATCCTTTAGCGCCCTCGAGATTGTCTTGCCTCGGCCGCAAGCGGCCTCGGCGACAATTTTTCTCTTGGTACGCTAAAGAGTCATTTCGCGGCCTTGATATACAAATAACTATTACGTTTATCTCATGGCAAGAACCTATTATTTCAATAAATTTAGACTCATTTGATGCAGTATTTTATTCTGAACATTTTTTTATATTACACTTTAGTTCTAAAATTAATAAGCCAGAATTTACAGACATATGAAAATTTTACCTTGTACTCGTATCTCCTACGGTCCATAAAAAAAGTAGACACCCGGTATAAATAATAGAGTTCTAATTAGTAAAAACTGTTATGTGAAATACTATTCCATTTTCTATAGGAAACCAAAAATGCCATTAACGTATTGGTTTTTCAGATATGTTGACAAATATAAGAGAAATTATTTTTTATGTACGCATACATTATTTTTTACAGATGATTGTGTTCATTTTTGAATTTGTTATACTGCTATGGTTTTGATTGGTAAGTTCTTCATTATTGGAATTATGTGATTGGTATTGCAATAGAAGAGTAAAAACAAAAAGTTGATTGGTTTAAATTTTGGAGGGGACGGGAAGCGTAAAGCCAGTATCCCATTGTAAATTTTTTTATAAAAATGGACGTAAATATTTTTATAAAAACCGTTTTGACAGAATTTTTATGAAAACTGTATTTACATGACGTCACGTAAAATTTTTGATGTGATGTCACATAAATACAGCAGTCTGTATTCATTTTGTTGGAAGCTGCGTTATGATTGGATGTTGATGCGGGCGTGCGCAATGCGGTTGTTTGAACCATGTTGTTGTTATTTCCTGATATTATTTGAACAGTGGTGAGCGTTTGTTTATATTGAAATTGGAAATAATATGAAGCAAAATGATCAAAATGTGTAGAGTGGTTGCCTGAACAGACAGCGTTTTAATTGGTTTGTAAAGAAATGAAGAAGTTTTATACCACACAATATCGCCTGAATATTATAATAAATACGCCAGGCAAAGTGTGATTTTCAACTGCTAAATGTTATTATCATATAATACAACATCAAAAAATAATAATATTAATAATAATAATTAATATTTACATGCGTCAATCTTTGCATTTCTTTTTTCTCCTTTTAAATTTTGCGTCCGTATCTTATTAGAATACTCATTAATCGTAACCAACAAAGTTTTTCAACCAATAATTTTACGTAGTATTAGTATAAATATCTTGATCTATAATTTATAGAAAGTGTATTTTATATCATCTATACAAATTTGCAAAAATAAAATATGAAGTAAATGAGAAGCCCATACAAATTCGCTTCGTTCAAGCATTTTAAGATGGACTTTATTCACCTATATACTCGCGTCGTACCCTGTAAGTAGTGACGATAAAAGGATTAATTTTTCAAAATTTATGTGTACACTAGATAGAAAAATGCCCATCTTTCATGTGCCGAAATACACTGCCTTAGATGAGTGTCACGTTTCGAACTATGTCCATGATTTTTAAGAAATGGTCTTTCATTCGAAGAATGATTCTGTAATTTATTTCATCTTTTCTCCAGCCATAGACTAGTCCACCAGCGATGTTCTGTTTTTTTTTATTATTATTTTTTGTATAACTGTGTAACCCATTACTCCAACTCTCCAACAATTATTGCAGCTAACAATTTTTTATTTGAATTGCCGTTATTCATAATGAAATTACAAAACGCAACTACCTCTGCAGAACAACGGCCACAAAATGAAGTTTAGTAGTATCATTGGCGCCAATTCTCTTTCATGAGTTATGCAACACTCCATAAAAATTAAAATTTACAGTGGGATGCAGTACTTTTCATGGAACGTTTTTATAAAAAAAATTATAAAAATTTTTATAAATTTTTTTACAGTGGGATACCGGCTTAAGTTAATCTTCTTTATCGATAAGTGCACAATTACGATATTAGTATTGTACAATTAGACAACTTTTCGGAACACGGTTATGGCCATTTTCAAGTCAACAATGTTATATTACATTTAGTGTTGTTGTTGATGCACAGTTAGTCACACGTGTTTTTTATCGGCTCTCTAATAATATTGTTTTTTTGTGGTTTTTTTGTTCAGTATTTTTTTTCCGAATTTTGCAACCAGCTTTATTAAACTGAGTGTCACACAATAGCGGTATTTCGATATTCGTGACTCTCATCATTTCCGAGTAATTCAGTTTTTAAATCTAGTGCATCTGTTTGTGTTAAGTGTAAATCTAAGTAAAAATCTTAAAACAAGTTAAGTCAACTCAGTGCATCATGTCTAAGCAGTGCGGCAAGTGTCAACGACCTATTAATAAAAGAGGCGTGCAAAGTGTTGATTGTTGGAAGTGCCAAACTTCATTTCATTTGTCGTGCGTGAATATTACTGAGCAGCAAATAGGCGTGCTCAAATCGTTAGACTCTTTGTGGGGCTGCGAGCCATGTCGCGCATCTCTCCAATCGGCGTAGTGAAGTTACTGAAAAGGTAAACATGCGCGCGCTCTTCAATGACTTTAAAAAAGAATTAACAGCTGAGTTTGATGAAAGATTTAATAGCTTAATCAAATCCATTGAATTCTGCTCAGATAAAATAACTGATTTTGAATTAAAATTAAAAACTTTTGATGAAAAAATTAAAGAAATGGACAATCTTAAAACCGAAAATAATTTATTAAAAACTCAAGTTATAAATTTAAATCAATCAATTAACGATCTTGAACAATATTCAAGACTAAATAATCTAATTATTCATAATATACCGGAGATGCGTGATGAAAATGTTAATAATATTGTTATAAATCTGGGAAAAGCAGTCGGTGTTGAGCTAAATGAATTCAATATAGATGCTTCGCACAGACTTCCGCAAAATACAAAAACATCAGCGCGTTCAATTGTTGTAAAACTTACGACTCGCTGTCTTAAAGATAAACTCTTAGCTGCAGTAAAAGCTAAAAAAGATCTTAAAACAACATTGCTATTTCCTGATAAACCTGAGAATAAAATTTTTGTCAATGAGCATCTGAGTCCAGAAAATAATAGCTTATTTAAATTATGCCGCGAGCAATTAAAATCGAAAGATTTCAAATTTATTTGGACCAGAAATTGTAAAATTTACGTCCGTAAAAATGAAACTACTCAAATATATTTAATTCGCACAGAACAGGATTTAAATAAATTAATTTAAAGACTAAAATGAATTTCGCTTTAATTTATCTTTCATTACAAATATGAACTTATCGGTATATTACCAAAATGTAAGAGGTCTTCATCAAAGCTTGATGGAGGCGGTGCGCTGATTGGAGTCCACAAAACTCTTTCCTACCTCGAAATAGATGACTGGCGTTCGAGTGCTGAAGACATCTGGATAAGTGTTAATTATAACAATAATCGTTTCTATGTCTGCTGTGTCTATATTCCCCCGGATGATAATGTAGCCTTGGTGTCTTTTTTACACAAACTTTCTTCAATAGTTGAAAAAGAACCACACAGTAAATTTATTATTTGTGGCGATTTCAATCTACCTTATCTGCAGTGGGAATATGAGTACAAAACAAATATTTTATTGCCAGCTCCTTCTTACAACAGACCATCTACTGAATTTGTTGATATTATTACTTATTGTGGACTTTCTCAGTTCAACGGTGTAAAAAATGCGAACAATAGGACTCTAGACTTAATTATATCAAATTATGAAAAGGTAACTGTTTCAGAATGTCATGACCCATTGACAAAAATTGATACGCAACACCATCCTTCCTTAAAAATAAGTATTGATTTGAAAAATTCTGTAAATATGAGGAAAAAAAACAGAAAAATATTTTTATATAAAAATGCAGATTTTGATCAAATTAATACTTTTTTTTAACGATGTCAATTGGAATGAACTCTTTTGCAATCAAAATACTGAATACTGCGTTAATAAATTTTACGAAATCTTATGGGAAGGCATTTACATATATGTTCCTCAAAAACAGTACACTAATAATAGTTATCCCCCCTGGTTTTCAGGTGATCTAATTAAATTAATCAGAGAAAAAGACAAAGCTCATAAAAAGTACAAACAGTTTAAAACGCAGATTTATTATAATGTATTTTCACTACTGAGGAAAAGAGTGAAAACACTAATTAATACTTGCTATAATAATTATGTTAGTAATGTTGAACAACAAATATCCACTAATAGTAAAAAAAATTGGACTTATGTCACGTCACTTAAGAAAAGCAACATTCCACAGCAAATGCAGTATAATAATCTGACGTCGAGCAATGGTACTGAAACGTGTAACTTTTTCTCTGATTATTTTAAATCTGTATACACTGATGGTTCCTTAGTTACCAATATAGCGAGTTCATTGCAGGCTCAATCTGATTTCAGTAATTGTTTTTCATCTATATACATTGATGAGCAAATAGTTCTAGATACATTACTGAAACTAGATGTTAATAAAGGATCTGGTCCAGATGATATACCAAGTATCTTTATAAAGCAGTGTGCCACTTCTCTGTGCATTCCCCTTGCAATTATTTTTAGCAAGTCGCTCGAGGAGGGACATTTTCCACAAATCTAGAAAAAAGCATATGTAGTCCCTATATTCAAAACAGGTAACAAAAACAATGTTGAAAATTATCGGCCTATATCGAAATTATGTATAATGGAAAAAGTGACAAGTTGACGCCATTTACACCGATTTCAGCAAAGCCTTTGATAAAATTGACCATAACGTCTTGATAAAGAAAATTGCTGGAATTGGTGTGAACGGTAACTTATTAAAATGGTTCATGTCTTATCTGACCGACAGAACGCAATGTGTGGTGGTAAATGGTTATCATTCTGATGATGCTTACGTAACATCTGGCGTTCCACAAGGGTCCCATTTAGGGCCGTTATTGTTTAACATCTACGTCAACGACATTGTTCAATGTTTTTCCCACTCTAATTTTGTTATGTACGCTGACGATCTCAAACTATACAGAACTATAACATCTAAATTTGATTGCCATTTATTACAACAAGACATTAATAAATTTGTCACATACGCAAATGAAAATAAATTATATATTAATGTAAATAAATGTTTTTCCATTAGTTTCACGAGAAACAGAACTAAAATAAATTTCAATTATAACATCGATAATAACAATATTAATAATGTTAAGCTCATTAAAGATCTTGGTGCGACACTGGACCAAAAATTATTATTTGATGTACATATTGACAATGCAGTGAAGAAAGCCTACAGAATGTTAGGATTTTTAATACGGACTTGTGTTAAATTTAAGAATCCATCTACATTAATAAAATTATATTGTTCATTTGTTAGAAGTCACGTAGAATTTGCTTCAGTTTGTTGGAATCTTCACTATACAATTTACGTAAACAGACTCGAAAGTATACAAAATAAATTTTTATCCTATTTGCATCGAAAATTTTATAGTTCAACGTTCAATTTAATTAGTTTGGAAAAACGACGAATGGTTTCAGATATGTGTTTCCTACATAAATTATTAAATAATTCACTTGATTCCCCCTTCCTTATTTCCCAGCTATATTTTCGAGTGCCAGGTTATGTTACCAGATCTAAAATTCTGTTTGATATCCCTTTTTTCAGAACCAACTATGCGGCAAATTCTTCTGTGAACAGGTTAAAATGCACCTACAATAAATTATGTGAAAACGAGAACTGTCCTGATATTTAATGTTTCTTTATTAATCTTTAAACGTCAAATTACAAGAATTCTTTTATAAAATATGAATGTATATATATATATATATATATATATATATATATATATATATATATATATATGTGTGTGTGTGTGTGTGTGTGTGTGTGTGTGTGTGTATGTATGTATGTATGTATGTATGTATGTATGTATGTGTTTTTTATAAACACATACATATTCTTGAATTTCTGCTATTATTTGTTCAAAATTTGATTTCATAACATTTAAGAACATTTACTGTGTATCAAACATATGTCAATTAATCAGAATTTTGTAGTGCCACTCTGTTATTGGGACCTGGTCCTGTTGAGTGGCCAAACCACAAATAAATAAATAAATAAATTTAAATTAGTTACTTTATAGAAATTTTTTTTTGTTATATTTCAAACCATGTTTATGAGTTTGATTTTCACAACCTGCGGCAGATTGGACAGTCAACAGTGACTGAGCCAACTATATTATGTTACATTTAGTCAATTTTTTTTCTATAATGGAACTAATTTAAATTTGACTAAATGTAATATAACATTGTTGACTTGAAAATGGCCATAACCATGTGCCGAAAAGTCGTCTAATTGTACATAATAAAAAATTTAAACAACGTATGAAGCTTCCATCCAATAAAATTCCTATCAAATTGTATTATATTATTATATTACATAATGTACCTATACGAAAAATACATTTTTTCAAATGAGATGTGTTTTTTTATACATCTACCATAATTTCTAAAAACCCGATCGAAATATTAGTGTTTTTTTATTTGTAAAATATTTTTCACACAAATATTTTTATTTACCTATCGTATTAAAATATATTTTTATATACTACAGTTTTGTTAATAAAAACAAACGGTGCCGCATATATAATTGTTGACATAAATGTAATAAATATTACAAACAGTAAGTATATGTCATGACATAATTATGATGGGTGAAATAAATTTTGTCAGCGGTGCCGATATACATGGAAAACTATTCTCTCGGCCGTATCTCAATCTCTGTCCGTCTCTATCTCTCCAAAGAGGAAACTAGTTTTGAGTAGGGTACCTTTATAACCAGGGTATGGCCATGGCGTGACTTACGTTTCGTCCGCCATTACCGGCCCGTCTGTTATATGTGTTGTTCTTGCGCAAATTATTATGTATTTTCGTGGCAATTTGTTTTATTTTAATGAAAAACACATTTACTTATCAGTTTAATATGAATTTAAAGTGTAAGTAATATATTTTATTATATTTACTTGAGTAGTTTGTTAAGATACCCTCCACGATTACTGATTTATTGAAAACAACTACAAATTACCAATATTAAGCACACTCATTTAAAATTTTAAAAGGTGAGTTTAGAATATACCATTCATTTGTAAATAAGAACAACAGATATTAAATTAAATAAAATAAATAAATATATCATCACGGCATATTATCCATTGCTGGGTGTGCCAATCTGCTTTGTACGCAGATATCGGTAATGATGATGACATATTTGTACCGTGCGGGCGTTTACCAGGCGTCACCTCACGGGCACTCATTGCTGGCGTGGAGAGTGCACCACAGGGGTCAATTTTGTACCATTTAAAATTCGAAATATTTGGCGTCGGTCGGGATCGAAGCCGGTTCCCCAGATTCGCGACCTGACACTCAGGCACAATTAGATGGAATAATAACAATCCATATCATATATTCTACATAACCTCTAAATGCATGTCTTAATAATAATTGTGTATCTCTTAAACTAATTAATTTTTATTACCTTTATAAATTCGCAGTGTGATAATTTAATATTCTTTTATAATATAGTAACACATTTATTACAAATAAATAGGGAAATGAATTACCGACAATGGCGGTGATCTTGGACCATGGCCATACCGTGGTTACAAAGGTACCCTAGTTTTGAGTAGGGTACCTTTATAACCAGAGTATGACCATTTTCGTCCGCCATTACCGGCCAATCTGTTATGTGTTGTTCTTGCGCAAATTATTAGGTATTTTCGTGGCTATTTGTTTTATTTTGATGAAAAACGCATTTACATCATTTTAGTATGTATTTAAAGTGTAAATAGTATTTTTATTTTATTTGCTTGTGTAGTTTGTTAAGATCTCATCACGATTACTGACATATTGAAAACAACTAAAAATTACCAATATTAAGCACAATCATTTAAATTTTTAAAAGGTAAGTTTAGAATACATAATTATTATGTAATTAAGAACTAGTGATATTAAATTAGATGTGATAATAACAACACATATCATATATTCTACATAACCTATATGTCTTAATAATGATTGTATATATCTTAAATATATTAATTTTTATTGCCTTTATATATTCACAGTGTGATTATTTAATATTATTTTATAATATAATATCACATTTATTACAAATAAATAGGAAAATCAATTACCGACAATGGCGGCGATCTTGGCCCATGGCCATACCCTGGTTATAAAGGTACCCTAATTTTGAGAACACATAAGCGCCACAGTTGTGAGCGGCAAAACGCTGAACTAAAATAGCATTGAAAGCCTATGGACGATATAAAATTTCCTAATAATAAGAAAATATGGGCCATATTCACTTATAAATTTTAAATAATACTAAAGTATTCATTTATCCCCTGGACATATTCCGGTTGAAATTGCATCCTAAATAAGATAAAGTGGTTTTGAACAGTTCTATAATTTTCTTTAATTTACTAATAATTTATTAATTATATAAAAATCTGAAACTTTTATGACAATCTCCATATGTTTACCTTTAAATTAATATATAATTTTGTAACAAATTATTCTTATATATCAAAATAATTAAGAAATTATACAAAAACATCATTTTATCGCGCCCTTAAACATAAATGTTAAAGCTTAACTATGCTAATAACGCATCTATACATTCGCAGAAATGGCCAGTCGAATCGCAAACCGAGTGGCGATGCAAATGTATATTATAAACATTTGTCATTCGCCTCGTTCCTCGCCTTGCCGCTCGTAGCTCTCGCTCCGGGAGCGGTTTTTGGGGACGAGTCAAAGGCTCGTAGCGATGCGGCGAAATCTGTCTTTACACTCGGTGATTGTGAAAAATTTTATTCGCGTTGTGGGGCCGAACTCGCGAATGCCACTCGCGAATTTCGGCGAGTAACAAGGCGAAACACGAGTACAAATGTGTAGATGCGCCTTATTGCAGATTTAATATACTTACTTTAAACTGCAGAATCATCCATTCAAAAAATTTCCTAACACTTATGTGACATGTTATTCAGGATTCACCAAGTCAAGCTACTTGGCTTGAAATAAAAAAGCTTGGCTTGGCTTTAAACTTCAAGCTTTTTTTAATGTTAGGCTTGGCTTGGCTGGAGCTTGATGGAGATAAAGCTTGGCTTGGCTTGAAAACTTCAAGCTTTATATATTTTAGGCTTGGCTTGATTTTCATGCTTTATCAAGCTTTTTCAAGCTATTTCAAGCTTTCAAGCTTTATAAATGGTCATGCGCACAGTAGGTATATGGGTTTTGAAAACCCGTAGTAGCTGTTCGCTTTTCGGTATCAAGATTTTAATATAAATATTCGATGTGAATTAAATTAAATATATCGATTCACCGGTAAATCCGATATATCGATGTATTGGAATATTGATGTATCAATATTATCGATATATTATGTCGATGTTTTATTGTATCGTAACGATGTATACATCACGTTTTGTTTTACAAAAATTTATTGTGGTACAATTGAAAATATCTTCTTACGTAAAGATAAACAAAACGTAAAATAAAATTTATGAAACTTACACCAAGTGTTTTTTTCTTTGTAATTATTAAAATATAAAAATATTAAAATGTATATTTTATTCATTTATTTTAGTTTGAGAGTAAACAATAAACATAAATTTATTATGTTTTATTAAATATGTACCCTTTATTTTTATGTTTCTTTTATTATTTTTGTTGACTGCATTCATTCAAGTAGGCATATGCAATAGTTAGACTTTATTATATTTTAATAACTAAAATGAATAGGACTTAGTTCATAATGTTATTTTTACTCGAAATGCCTTCCCAACAAACTGTTAAAGTTTGTCATACTATACAGGGTGTTATATTTTAATGGACCTAGCAAATATCTCGCTTATTTATTAAGTTGGCATTTTTTTCATATAACATGATTTATACAGGAACATGTAAGCTACTTGATGACGGATGTACATTCCTGATACCACTTCCGGTTTATGAGTAATTAATATCTACTTTGAAATTTCAAATAGAACATACTATATTTTTTTACAAATTTGAAAAGTGCATCAAATTTGCTTTACAATCATGTAAAATAATCCTTATGTTACACTATTAAAAATTAAAATGGCGGGCACTTTTTTATACACCTAATTGGAAAGAGAATAGAAATACAATGGTAAAATTTTCATATTGCTCTAAATTCTTCCCAATTAATTTTAGAACAAAAGTATAAATACAAAAAATGTTCAGAATTAAAAACTGCATCTAAAAAGTCCAAAATTATTGTTTCGTTTGCGAAAGAGAGGCAAAATGAAAGTAATAATTTTTGGCTATTTAGAGAGTTCCATAAGCATTTTTACAAAACTTTAAACAGTTGTATTGCTTGAATTTCGTAAATGACATCTGTCATAAAGTTTTTATAATCATTGAATTCATTAAATTATTTATCAGTAAGCAAGGATGCATTTACCATCGCTGAAAAAACTCAATGACTGTGGCTTGAAATAAAACAATTAACTAAAACAATTGTAACTATTATTATTAAACGAAATAATATTTTTTTGTCATAATAATACAGAAAATAAGAATAAGGAACACAAGCCACAGTCATGGCTCACTATTCTCTTTCCAATTAGGTGTATAAAAAAGTGCCCGCCATTTTAATTTTTAATAATGTAACATATGGATTATTTTACATGATTGTAAAGCAAATTTGATGCACTTTTCAAATTTGTAAAAAAATATAGTATGTTCCATTTGAAATTTCAAAGTAGATATTAATTACTCATAAACCGGAAGTGGTATCAGGAATGTACATCCGTCATCAAGTAGCTTACATGTTCCTGTACTAATCATGTTATATGAAAAAAAAAACTTAATAAATAAGCGAGATATTTGCTAGGTCCATTAAAATATAACAGCCTGTATAGTAATACTCACCCTGCGTACATAAATAAACCTCAAGACTCCAAACACGCAAGAACAGTGTTCAAATAAATACATAAGTATTTTGGAATGTAAAATGGGATGAAACTGACCTGAGGCTGACCTTTTATACCTACTTCAAATACATCTGGAAATCATAAAACCCTACAGACGGATATTTCCCTAAAATTTTGTTTGTTCGTGACATAAATACCTACTCGCATCTTCCTATGAAATTTGAACTGATTTTTACCTCTCGCTAATAGAGGTATTGAATTCATGCTAAAAATCGCATATCCAGATTTTAGTGAATAAAAACGTTTTAAGGTCCCTAGAAACTGATTATAACATTTTTACGATGATGTCCGTATGGGTGTGTGTGTGTGTGTGTGAGCGCGCGCGCTTGCGCGTGTTTGCGTGTGTGCGAGCGTGTGAGTGTGCGAGCGCGTGCGCATGTGCGCGGGTGTGCGTGTGTGCGTGCGTGTGCGTGTGTGCGTGCGTGTGCGTGTGTGCGTGCGTGTGTGTGTGCGTGCGTGTGTGTGTGTGTGTGTGTGTGTGTGTGTGTGTGTGTGTGGATGTTGGATCCACGATTTCTCAAGTACTATAAGACTAAAGACATTTTTAACTACGGATTCCTCAATCTAACAATAATGGGAAGAGTTGATTAAGTTTTAGTAATAATTGGACAACCGGAAGTAGTAGTTACAAGAAAAAAATTATCTAAATATTATTTATCGAAAATTGATGTAAATACTTATATTAAAGAACGTTAAATTCTTTATTTGATAAATATAAATTCATTATTATATCTTCTATAGATTTAGAGATAAAGAACTACGGATTCCTCAATCTAACAATAATGGGAAGAATTGATTAAGTTTTGGTAACAATTGGACAACCGGAAGTAGTAGTTACAAGAAAAAAATAATCTAAATATTATTTATAGAAATTTGATGTAAATACTTATATTAAAGAACGTTAAATTCTTTATTTGATAAATATAAATTCATTATTATATCTTCTATAGATTTAGAGATGAAGAATTTCATATAAAATAATTTGATGTAAAAAATGTTTTTAATTGACACATAAATGTCACTGTCGAAAATATTTGTGTGCCACTGTCAAGAATATTTGTACATCATTATGAAGATTATGAAAATAAAAAAAAGTCAACAACGCAAAAGAATATACGTAAAAAAGAATATAAAAGGAATTTGCGAAAAAATGACGAATATAAAGAAAAAGAAAAGGAAAGTAGAAAAAGAAAATTTCAGGATATTGAATATAAAGAAAATGTATGTATTGTACATAATTTATATTAAAATATCCCATAGATTTTGCAAATATATGTTAGAATTATTTTGTAGTGAAACATGAATATATGTATTTGTAAAAAATATTACTAAGCGACTCATATGTATTTGTATTTAAAAATATTTTTTGTTTTATGCGTACAACCAGGTAAAATATCTTGCGAGAGGTTATGTGCTGGCCACATCAGATTTTTGAGTACGGAATCATGTAAGTTAAATACATAAATATAATTACAGTAATTATGTCCAAATTCAAATAGCACAAAAGTAAATACCCTCAACGACACAGATATGTCGTCATTACCGAAATTTGTGAATAAAAGCAAATTAAAAACCCCCAGCACTAGGTAATAAGCCATGATTATATATGTATTTTCTTATTTATTAACTCATATTTATGGAAATAATGAAAACTTGTATCAAGGTAATATTTAAAACCCCTCAACTCCTAGTTGAGCTACAAATAGCATTGAAATCTTTGTAAATAAATATACATATCCACAAACAGAAATTGTCACGTCTATGATTCGGAAATACCAGAATAACAAAACATTGTATAAAATGCAACTTTAAAATGCAATAATTATCGTACGTAGTTTGTCACTCAATTTACCTTGCGGTGTTGAGTATATTATTATTTCTTATAATTTTTATTCTGCAGCAAAATTATCTATTTGTAGTATTCCAATAAATACGAGTAATAAATATTGTGTTGAAGCTGATGCTTAGTATTTAAAATCAAGTTAGTTAAAATTTAAATGAATATTGATTAGATTTATGTGAAATCTAATCAGATAAATTTAATAATTTTTTTTTGTTTAAAAATCAAATCTAATTTTTTAAAGCTTTGAGCTTATAATTAATCAGGTACTTAAAAATGTAAGTATTTAATAAATTAATTTTTTAACAAAATACGTTTAACTTGACACTAAGTATTAAAAAAATGAAATAGTTCTTCATGTAATGATTGACATTTGCAATAAATTTTGCATTATCATTTTTCATCATACATTTTAATGTATGTAAAGGATAAAACAAAATATCATTTGAAAACTTTTTGAACATGTTATAAATTTATATTGTACTTGATTGTGTGCGCGAACTACAATGTGCGATTAGTTGGTTCAGACTGAGAAAATAAGAATGATGAAGGGTATAGTTTTGAAGCTTACTAGACTGGCAGGTAATGAAGGCTCGTCCTTTTGGCAACTCCAATTCTTAGAAGTTCGCATAAATGTGCCGAAGCAATGTGAAAGTACGTTAACCACCGTAAAATTACGGTTTTGTCGGCCTCGTTAACATTTCTTAAGAAAAGCTTGAAAAAGCTTGTTTTCAACCAAGCTACTTGACACTCGAAGACTTGGCTTGGCTTGAAAATTTAAGCTTTTTTAATGTTAGGCTTGGTTTGGCTTGGGCTTGATGGAACAGAAAATTGGCTTGGCTTCAAAAGTCAAGCTTTTTTGAATGGCAGGCTTGGCTTGATTTTTCAAGCTTTTTCAAACCAGCCAAACCAAGCTTTCAAGCTTCAAGCCAAGCCCGTGAATCTCTACATGTTATTATAAAGCCATGTTCACATTTTATGTATATTTCAAGTGGAATATCGTTTCGCCCGGCGTAAACGTAACTACTTAAATATGCCTATAATAGTTCACAAAAAAATATTAGAGCTTTTATTTTTACTTAGTTTATTATAACGTTCAAAATAAGATACAAAACAGCTTGCAGATTGGCATACCCAGCATTGGGTAATAAGCCGTGATGATACATTTATTTTATTTATTTGTATATTACAATATTCTTATAAAAACCATAAATAACTTAATTTTCAAGAAACATTTTACACAGAAATGGTCAGCGTAGATGCAGTATGCGACGTAGATATACTAGCTTTGGTTGGTCCCACGCCACACGCGATATGTGCGTATACATGTGTGCCGGCAGAATGGGGCAAGATGGGGCTCAGTCCCACCTATGATTTTAAAAATTTATCGATAAGTGAGGTGATGAAATTTTTGTAACACCCCTCCCGAAAGTAAATTCTTTTTCAGCCCCATATTACTATTACGCTTTCAGCCCCATCTTACGAAAATTCCTGCAGGTGCCCTTGTGCATATGCACATATCAAAAAGTCCTATTTAATAAAACAAAAAGAACGACAGGCGCGGGCGGGCTCCAGTAGTCAACGTGTTACTTACCAATTGTCAAACTAATGCTAACTACCGCTACTATATTAATAGAACTTTACTTCGTTCAGAGCGATACCTATCGAGTAAATCATAAAAAAATATGTGTGGGCCAACTTTAACATAAAATTTAAGATTTACTATATATATATATATATATATATATATATATATATATATATATATATATATATATATATATATATATATATATATATATATATATTATAATTTTATTCACTTTGAGTAATAAAAAAAACTTTATTTTATTTTAAAGTACAAAGTTTTAATTTTGCTTAACTACAAGTTATAAAGAACGGAGATACTGCCTACAGCAGATATCGAACAAGAATCGTCAACATGTTACAAGTCTAGGCTTATATCCTATTTTCTAGTCATAACAAAGCGAAAAGGTCTATATCTATTGTGTGGTCTTGTTTGTTTTTATATTTAGTGTGTGGTCTTGTTTGTTTACTCTGATAAGTCAATAGGGTGGCATAATTCTTCCCCTCGAAGTTTTATACTTATCAGGGTACTTTTAGAATAGATTTATATCTCCATAGGTTTAAGAGGTATTTCTATTTCTTTAGTTCTATTATTTTTCCTCTTAAGTTTTTCCTTTAATATAAGTCTATTCTTTAGAATAAAATATATAATAATTATTAATACTAAGATTACAATAATAACAAATTGGTAATTATGATGTGGGATGTTAGTATATTTTATCAGTTCTTCTAATTCTAACATATTCATGTTTTTTAGTTTAATGTCTTTAAGTTCGGTATCTTTTAATTCGTCTAGTCGGGTTTGTTTCATATTGGGTTTTTCAATATCTAATATAATTTGTTTATTTGTCAATTGATTATTAAATTTTCTGCTGTTTATTTGGCAATTCTGTTCACTAAGTTTATACACTCCTTTTGTTTTTAATATAATGTTTTGTGTTGAACACTTTAGTTCTTGGGTACTGTCTGTTTGTATTACGTATATTATATTGGAATTTTCTATTGGTATTATAAGATTTTCCTCATTTATTTCTCGTGATTCGCAATTTTGTGTGTTGTGTTTTTCTAATAGTGTTTCTGAGCATGTATCAATGGTTTCAAATTTTGTTTTACAATAATTTTCAAGATTTACAGTAACTAGTCTATCACATATGTAATTGTGGTTATCTACTTTAATTATCAACTGTTTAATAAAGTTTAATTCTAATAGTCTATTCTCGTAGAAATAGGGTATGGGTGTAATTTGTTTTATAGGATATTTGGTCTTGGAAAATTTTGGGATTATAATGAGGTATTGTAACTCATTATCAGTAATTTTGCAATAACTGTGCATGAGGTTTAGATAGTTGAGATATTCGTTCTCTCGTATGTCTGTGTTTTGTTTTATAATGTTTATGAGTACTTTTATGTTCTCGTTTTCGATAAGTGAAATGTGAAATGTGTTTGTACTGCAAAACGCAAGTGTTATTTCTATGTTATTAATAATTTCTTCTAGTTCTATTATGTTATTGTTTATTAAGTCCAGAGTGTTTGTAATCATGAATATATTTTCCCAACTAATTTTTTTCTTTTTACACTGATTGAATCATTTTTAATTTTGAATTGATTATAAATTGATTTTCTTCAATGGCTTTAAATTGTTCGTCATATACTTTCGTAGCGTTATTTAATTGGTACGTTATTTTCTTTTGATTGTTATAGTTAATATGTGTGTTTTCTTTAATTTCTTCAAGTATTTGGTCATAATGTTCTTTATCGTTATTGTCTAAGTTTCCGGTTATTTGTTTAATAATTGATCCTAATCCGTTTAATATACCTCGTTTTACTCGTTGTGGGAATAGAATGTTTATTCTGGTTTGTAATTTTGAAAAATGTTTTTGTACGTGTTGATTTTTCATATCTATTTCTATTTTGAATTGTCTCGTTAAGTTCTGAGTATTGTCTTTAAGTTTTGTTACTTGGTCTTGTATGATTTGAAAAGCGTCTGATATCCTGTCAATTTTATAGGTGTAATGAGCGTATACTTCATCTTCGAAGATCCTTGCGCCATTTAATTCTATTATGTTTATTCCGTTGTTATCTGTATCCAGTGTTTGACCGGACGTAGTTATGATTCTGTAACAATATTATTGTTTTACTTTATCATGTTTGACCTTTCTTTCTATTCTTTTCCCTATAACGTGAGCTGTTTTGTTGTGCTCGTCAATCTTGTTAATTTTCACCTTTTCGTAGATAGGTTTTTTGAATTTTGTTGTTAGTCGTCTGTTTTGCTTTAGGTAGGCAACTCCTTTTTTAAGTTTTGACTTTGCATTTGGTTTGAATCTTTTCCGTTTATCCGCTAATATGTTTTCTTTTACCTTGTTGTTCTCTTTCTTTTTGTTTTCCTGATATTCTAATAATTGTTCTTTGGGCGTCATTAGCTTTATAGGGTGTGTGTTTGAGTAATCTTTGCCAAAAAGAATTTCATTGGGGGTTAATTGCGTGGTATTATTTCTACTATTGTTATAAGCATACATTGCGTCTCGTAATATTTCCCGTAGCTTACTGTTTGGATATTTTTTTTTTTTGAATATAATTCTGAGATGTTCAATTAAAGTGGAATGAAATCTTTCAATTTGATTGGATTTTGGGTTACTTGCACTCGTTATATGTAATTTAATCTCATTGTTGTGGCAAAATGTTTTTAAGGTAACATTATCGAATTCTTTACCTGGATCACATATTAATTTCTTTGGGTATTGATATTCTTGGAAGTAATTTTGGAGAGTGTTGGTTATTTCTTTGGCAGTTTTGGTTTTTAAGGAATAAATTTTTGCATGTTTCGAAAACTGATCTAGGATAGTTAGAAATATTTGTCCATCTAGTGTTAATAGGTCCGAGTTTATTATGTCGAAAGGTTTGTTTGGAGTTTCTGTAAATATATCATTTAATTTTGAGGGTTTTCTATCGTATTTACAAGTCTTACAGATTTCGCAGTTATTTATGAAATCTGTGATAGTTTTAATCATTTTGGGCCAGTAGTATTTTGTTTTTAATTTATCATAAGTTTCTTTAATTCCGCGGTGATTTGTTTTTCCGAAATGATAGGCATATACTATTTCATCTTGTTCTTCGAAATTTTCTATATCTTTTACCATTTGATCTACTTTAATTAAATTAATGGAGAAAGGTTCAAAATTTGTTTTTATAATATCATTAATTTGTGTCTGTAATTTTTCGTCTTTAAATATACAAAAGTATCTTACATGAGGTATAATATAAGATTTAAGGAATTCCAATACTTCTTTTTCTAAGTTCTTGTCGTTGAATTTAACCTCTAGTCTTTGTTTATTATCGAATAATTTCTTTATGTTAATCTTATTTTCATTATGTCTTTCGAATATTATTTGATTGTTTGCAATGTTAATTCTGTTTTCTAAGATTTTTATGCCGTTTACTGGATTTTCGTTATCTGAATGTTTAGTGCCGCTAGTGTTACTATTCAATATGGATTCTAAATCTTGATTAGAGTTCATAAGATTCGTTTCTAACTCATATAGATTAATTTGTATATTTGTTTCGGAGAAGACAGATTTTAGAATTTTGATTAATTCCTCTTTATTTAATTTGTCTAAGCCACATGCTAAATGGGGTATATTTAATTCATATAAATCGTTTTTTATTAAATAATCTCTAAGTTCCTTCAAGGATTGTTTTAACATTTTTATATTACAGTTTTCATAATAGTTTTCTTTTGACATTATGTGGAAGATCGTTTTATCATTATGTGTTTGAATTATAATATTAGAGTCGCGTTTGTTTTGCGTACAGTGGTCTTTGCTGTCATACATCTCGTCTATTAATTTTGCTAATCCTTTCCCAAATTTCAAATCTTTCGAAATGCAGTGCGCAAATATATTGGTGTGGGTCACGTCACATTTTAAGAAATTTATTTTGAAAGGTTCTCTCATTCTACTAAGAAAATCTGCAATTTTGTTAGTCTTTCCTTGTATGTATTCTATTTCAAAGTTGTATTCGGAGAGTTCAATCTTCCATCGCATTAGTTTTTGGTTTGCGTTTCGCATGTTAAAAAGCCATACTAGTGGTCTGTGATCTGTTCTAATTACGAATTTTCTGCCGAATAGATAATTATGAAAATTTGAGATTGCCCAGACGATTGCTTTTAACTCCTTCTCTATCGTACTATAATTTATTTCCGCCTGATTGAGTGTTTTGCTCGCGTAACATAGTGGTTTTTCTTGACCATTCTGGTTTTGGGATAACACCGCGCCCATTGCATAATCAGATGCGTCCGTTGTTAAAATAAATAATTTCTCGAAATCCGGGAAAGCAAGTATCGGAGGATTTGAAATTAATTCTTTAGATTTTTGAAACATTCCTGATATTCTTTGTCGGTGATATTTATTTTACTGCCCTTTTTTAGATTTTTTGTAAATGGTTTAGTCAGTTTTGAAAAGTTTGGGATGAAACGTCTGTACCATGATAGTTTGCCGAGAAATGATTTAATTTTTTTAGTGGTTTTTGGGATTTGAATTTTCTCTATTGCTTCTATTTTTTTGTTATTTGGTTTAAGACCGTCTTTTGATATTACAAAAACCGAGATATTCGACTTCTTTTTTAAAAAATTCACTCTTGTCTATTTAGATTTTTAAATTTGCTTGCCTTAATTTGTCAAAGACTCTTTGTATATTTTCTATGTGGTCTTCTACCGTATTTCCGAAAATAATGATGTCATCAAGATACACTAAACATATATCGTTGACTAATTCACCGAGTGCTAAATTCATCATTCGCTGGAAGGTTGCCGGGGCGTTTACCAATCCAAAGGGCATTCTTACGTATTCGTAATGTCCTGACGGGGTAGAGAAAGCAGTTTTTTCTATGTCTTTTGCTTCCATTTCAATTTGATGGAAGCCGCTATGTAAATCTAATGTCGTGAAAAATTTTAGTTTTCCTATTTTGTCGAGTAAAGTGTCAATGTTGGGTATAGGAAATTTATCTTCCTTTGTTTTTGCGTTTAATTTCCGGAAGTCTATTACTAGCCTGGTTTTACGATTACCTGAAGCATCTGCTTTTTTGGGTACAATCCATATTGGTGAGTTATATGGAGAATAGGATTTTCTGATGACTTTTTCTGTGAGCATTTTTTCGATATGTTCCTCTATGTCTTTTTCATAAATTTGCGGGAGTTTATAATTTTTTGTGTGAATAGGAATATCATCTGATAGAATTATTTTATGTTTTAAAACGTTAGTATGTGATAATTTCTCTCCTTCTTTCGGGAATAGATCTGTGTTTTTATTTATAAGCATGTTTAATTTATGTTTTGTTTCATATTCTAAATGTCCGTCTCTGATTTGTAACATGTTTTCTATGTCATTATTGTTTTTGTGTTTGAAGCTGTATTCTTTTCCTAATAATATTAGATTTTCATTTTTAAAGTTTATTTTTACATCTAATTGTTTCAATATATTTATTCCGAACAATATATTACATTCTTTATGGAAATCGTGTATGTAAAAATCAAATTCTTTTCCGCCTAATTTTAGTTTTGTCATTTCTTTAATTGTTATTTTTCCGTTCGCGGTTCTAATAGTTATAGGTTTTAGGATTTTTTTTGATTTTAATTCGTTAGTCAATTTGTAATTTATAAAGTTTATATCTGAGCCAGTGTCTATAAGAATTTTAAATTGTCCGTGTACAATTGTAGGAATATGTCCTGTGTCCGATGTCATTACGTGTAGTTGTCTGTGTATGGGACTTCTAGAAAATATTCATTTTCTTCCGTCTCGTATTGTACTTCATTTTCGTCTATGAAGCTTTGTGCGTCCTCGTCTTCATTTTCTGTTATAGGATTTTCTTCAATATTGTAATTTTGTCTGGTTTGTACTGACATGGGTGTGCTAAATGTTTGTCTTGGTTGTGTGGACATAGGTGCTTGTCTGAATGTGCGATTTGTGTTTTGTGCATTTTGTATGTTTTGTCTAGCAATCATATTTCTGCCTGTGTTTGGGTTCGCTGACTGTGCGTTTCTGGGTTGAAATTTAATGGGTTGACTGGGGAATTGTTGACCAGGAAATTTGGCTGGGGGTTATACGAATTTAAAATTTTGAATATTAGGGTTTTTATTTTGTACTGGAGTTTTCATAGGAGATTGGTGAATAAGGAAGTTGAATTCGTTATCTAGGAGTAATTCACATTCTTCTATGGTAATAGGATTTGCATTAATAAAAGCGCCTCTGTTGTTGTATGGTAGAGTTTCTATGAAGTGATGGATAACAATTTTTTGATTTTGTGAAATTATAAATTTAGTTTTTTCCTTATTTTTCTCTTGTGTTTCGATTTTACCTTTGTATGTTTGGAATAATTGTTGTATTTCTTTTAAATGTTTATAAATGTTATTTCCTTGTGGTTTCGATGTATTTATTTTGTAAAATAGTGTTTCGGGTTTTAATCTATCCTCGAAATTACTAGTCAAGTGTGTTTCTAGTTCCTCCCTGTAGCAAAGTTATTTTCCGAAATAATTGATTGCGCGTTTCCCTGTATCTTAGATTTGAAAATTCTAAATGCAAAATGTTTCTGTATGTTGGTTAATGCATAATTAGCTTCCAGAATTTCTTTTACATCCTCGCATTCTTTAATATATGCGTAGAGTTTTTTTACATCACCCGTGTATATGGGAATTGGTTCGCAAAGAGTTTTAATTTCACCGAGTGTAGTGGTGGTAGTCATTGTATTTAAGTTTAGTTTATTGAGAGTTTCACTTAATAGTTCTATAGATACGAGATCGTTTTTGATCAAAGAATATTCACTGTCTGAATCTACGTCTGAGATGTCTGATAATGAATTTGACATTAAATAATATTTGTCTTGCGATACTGTCCTCGCTTGACTGGACTGTGTTTACAAAAATGTCTTGTGATACTGTCCTCACTTGACGGACTTGTGTTTAAAAAATAAAAATTTACTTACAGTACTAATATTAAAGCTATGATTTCGCTCATTGCCATGCGGGATCTTCTTGTTTCTTTCTTGTAGTCTTCAGGCCGTAGTGGAGGTCGTGATCAGGATCTGAAGACTTCTTTTCTGCGTGGCCTGGTTACTGGACGTGGATGCCGTGATCGTAGTCTTTTCGAACAGCAAGGCTTTCCCTCTGTAGTCCGTTATAGATGGGTCGTATGAATAGACCTCTGATGGGCTCGTGTTGAAGCCGTAAGTTTGTTAGAATGCCATGTACGAGAATTAAAATTCTCGTTTCTAAAACGTTTTGAAAATTTTGTTTTCACGTTAGAGACCTTTTGGCATCCTACCGACTGCGCCAATTATAATTTTATTCACTTTGAATAATAAAAAAAACTTTATTTAATTTTAAAGTACAAAGGTTTAATTTTGCTTAACTACAAGTTATAAAGAACGGAGATACTGCCTACAGCAGATATCGAACAAGAATCGTCAACATGTTACAAGTCTAGGCTTATATCCTATTTTCTAGTCATAACAAAGCGAAAAGGTCTATATCTATTGTGTGGTCTTGTTTGTTTTTATATTTAGTGTGTGGTCTTGTTTGTTTACTCTGATAAGTCAATAGGGTGGCATAATTTATATATATATATATATATATATATATATATATATACATATATATATATATATATATATATATATATATTGTGACGTTTTGGAACATCGCTGTCACACGTTCTTCTATAAAAAGTTTAAGTTTAAAAAATTGTTACAATTTCTATTGTAAAATATTTGAGAACCTCTGATTTTAATGAAGAATTTTTCGTTGAAGGACTCATCATAAATTTAGTATTCTCATGCCATCTATAGTTTGTTTAAGGAGAGTGTATTTAATATTTTATCGAAATATTATTGCCTTTTGTCAAAATTTAGTTTACTCCAGCTTATTTTTTACCTTATTAAATAGTCCAAATGTTTTTTTTCCAAATTTATTCTGTACTATTTTATATAAAATTTTATACGTTATTTCCCTGGGCATACTTTGGAGGGGTTACTTATGTCCGGATATAAATTGCTGATCGAGGAAGACTGAAGGGAAGAGTCGAAGTCAGAGAGTCGGAGTCGAAATCAAAGTCGGAGTTTGCTCTAGTTTGGTCGCCACGTTGAGTTGCGAGTTGGCAGCATGGAGTTCTTTTGTTCTGCGTTTAATTTCTTTTAATTGTCTAAATTTCCTATGGAATCCAGCGAAGCAGTGTCTGGTAAGTGACTCGATCTTTTGGTTTATTATTATTTTTTTTGTATTATATGGTTTAGTCTACTGGTGTGCCATGTGGTTTTGGCCGGTTAGTGTAACCACAGTTGGACTATTTTCGAGGCACTTAGCAGCATTGTGGAGCTGGTTCTTTTTATTTGATTGTTGAGATTTCATTTTTGTATTTTTTATATTTCTCTATATTTTATTGTTTAAAATTTTTGTTAGTTCGTGTGGCTTCATGCTGTGAACTCAGTGGTTCTAAACTTTTTTATTAATTTCTATTTCACTTAAATTTTCTTTTCATTACTTTGTTGCTTTTTTATCTAAATTTTTTTCGTTTGTTTTTCTAATTTAATAGAGGCCTGTTTAATTTACTTTTGAGTAATGGCGACTCTATGATCTTTGTACTATATTTCTTTGTATTTGTTTGGTCCACGTGTAGCTTTATTTGACTAGTCAAAAAAAATTGTGGGCCATGTAACTTCCTTGTTATTTTATTTTGTTTCATTTTTATTTTACGAGCTAATAACCGGTCAGACTCATACTTAGAGTCACGGCTCGGACTAGTCGGACTTGTTTCCTTTTATATAGCCGGATCCGTTTCCTACACTCTACCTTTTCGCCCATGCGAGCCCCTTTTGTTTTGATAATTTTAGATTATCCATTGGTTCGTGGCGAAGCCCTAGCGGGGATATTAGCTCTAACAAGTAGTTAACTTTTTAGCTCGCACGGTTTTATTTCTTTAGTCCTATTGTTAGCCAGGCGGCCAGTGCTTCTAGAATAGTCAGTCAATAGGGACTTACCGTTTCGTAAGTTTTATTTAAGCCCTTCTTTTAGTCAGGTGGGCCGAGCGCATAGTACGCTTGTCTTGTAGGAAGGACCCTTTCTATTTTTCGTAGGTGCCTTGCATCCCACAAGGTGCGGTTTTATCCGTAAGCGCGGTTATTACAGTTTATTTTTTCTACTTTCAATTCTTATTTCTTTTCCCTTGTAGTGCTGTATTTATTTGTTGTTATTGTTTTGTTTTTGTATTGTCCATTCATTCTTCATTTTGCTTCAAATTTAAATTCAGAGTTTTGTTTGTATAACTTCCGGACGGAGCACAGGAGTCTTTCATTTTTGTAATTTCTGTTTATAAAGTACCCAGGCTCTTCAAGCCGCGTTGTGCCTCCAAGTGGTGGATGGTGGCTGACCCCTAGTCCCGGATTTTGGAACTTTTGATCCTTCTACGAGTTTAGCCAGTCAAGAGCATTAGATCCGCCGGACTACGGAGCCGTAGCCAATTTAAACTTCGTGGAAAGCCGCATAGTTCTTACACCACTGCAGGGTGAAGCTTACACCGAACCAGCGACTGAGGGTTGCATCTCAGTATCGCTTGTGCGGCCAAGGGCTACTCCAGCTCGTGAAGAAGTCCGACTGGGTTCCCGCTCTACGTCTGGGCCAAGGGTTCGGTTAGTGTTTCATCGATCGTAGATAGGGGACTATCTGTGCTGCCGCCGTTTTTTTTTTTTTTTTGGTACAAATTTTATCTAATTTTTTGTAGATTCAAATATTTCCTTTTGGATTCTTTTATAATTCTTTTCTATTAATTTTTAACCTAAATTAATTTTTTTTATTATATTTGTTCTGTGTTCCTTCTCTCGAGGACACCTCTTGAGATTACCCCTTTCAAGGTGTTGGCGCCCGCAGAATAAATTGGTGGTATTTAAAATTTTTTGCATAGGCATTGGCCTGAGTCATTTTCGTTTACAGTTACAGGCAATCAACTTGTGCGGCACAGGTGAGTAGCCTTCATTTGTGTCACAATATATATATATATATATATATATATATATATATATATATATATATATATATATATATATATATATATATATATATATATATATATAAGTTACTGCATCGTTAGTGATTTATAATGATCCTAATAGTTCCGTTAGTGCTTTTGCCGTACACTAGAAAATAAGGAAACACACTGGGTGGGCTAACTTCAAATTAAATCTTAAGATTTAATTAATATGTACCCTGCCTCTAGTTAGTACATCATTATTGCTTTCTAATGAACCCAATAGTTATGTTCGTGCTATTACCATACATTCGAAATTAAGAAAAAAAACTCTAGGTGGGCCAATTTCAAATTAAATTTTAAGATTTAATTAATATGTACACTGTCAAAATTAGTGCATCGTTAGTACTTTCTAATGAGGATAAGCCAGGTGAAAACAGAATACTTGACTACGGGGAGTGCTTAGGACGTGTTCGGACGACTCCAGGACGACAGGCTGCCATAGAAGAAGAAATTCAAGCACCTTGGGTCGGTTATCGAGAGGGGTGGCAGATTAGATGAAGAGATACAGCGGGTGGATGAACTGGAAGAAGAGGAATGGGGTCCTGTACGACATAAAAGTGAAATTAAGAGAAAAACACTGGGCGGGCCAATTATAAATTAAATTTGAAGATTTACTTAATATGTACACACTCACTGGTTAGTGCATCGTTAGTGCTTTCTAATGAACCCACCAGTTTAATTCACTACTACCATACACTGGAAGTTAAGAATTTGTATATATATAGCTCTCTTTTTCTTTATCATTCTTTATCTTTTCTTATTTCTCTTTCATGAAAGATTTTTGTAAAATTCATTGCTTATGCTATATTCCTGGCGATTTTGCTATTTTTGCATTATTTATGCTTGTCTATAGTTCCAGTAAAGTTATTTTGGAATCAAATACAGGTTGAAAAGAGCCAAAAAATATAGTATTTAATTTATTTATGGTCGGAAATTGTTGCCTATAAAAATCTTCCCATTGTTCTACTGTAATATTCTTTATAGATTCCTTTTTTGGCTTTAATTTTTTAATTTTGTTCCAAAATTCAGAGTTGTTACGCATGTTAGCTAAATCATATGATAATTTTTTCTGAAATTCATTTTGGTTTTTCTGAATTGCCTTTCTATAGATTTTCATAGATTCTAGGTACAAAGTTAAATTTTATGAAGTGGGATGCTTTTTATAAATTTTTAAAAGTAAGAGACATTGTTTTTTGCTATCTGAGTAATGATGGTTAAACCATGGTTTATTATTAATATTAATGCTATTTGTTCTTTCAGCTCTAGTTATCTTAGACATTTTGGATTGACAGGCTGCCTCTTTAATTGCAATTAGTAAATTTTCATAAAGCTCTGATGAGTTGTTACTATTAAAATAAAAATAAGAGAATTCGTTCATTAATCCTTGATTTGTTTCATTATTAGCTTAAGAATATTTAAATTTAATTTCATATTGAATTATACTAGATTTCTTTATTTTTGTGGTAATAAGCATGTCATTTAAATACGTAGTGAGCAGGGGCCGCGGAGCCGGGGGGGCAAAGGGGGCTTCAGCCCCCTCTGTAAAATTTCAGAGGGGGCTAAGCCCCCTCTTATTAAATCTGAAATTGGCCTCCAAATTTTCATTTTTATATAGGTAACAAAACCAAATTTAAATATTTTCTTTTTGTAACTTGCCGCATGAAGTTTTTTCGTTTTATGTATGTCGTGTATAAACTCGTGGAGCTTCGTACAGTTTCGTGATTTTATAGTTCGTTACCATGGCAACTTGTTTATTTGAGACCCTTAGGACGCAAGACAAAGCGCGCGGCGCGCTGTGCTGTTGTGTTATATTTCAATTACTAACCGATAATATTTACTCAAAATTTTATTCACCCTAACTGCCAACTAACTACTATAGCTGCAATTTAAAAATACATTGGAATTATCAAAAAACCATAACTGAATAGCTGAAAAAGAGGATGCACAGCAATACACTAACACTAAGGAGAAAATAATAATAAATAATTAAACATTAAATAACATTTTTAATTTCATTGAATAAATATTATGTGACTTTATTTAATAAATTCTTGCATTTCATATTTTGTTTATATTGTGTAAACTTTCTGTGATTTTCTACAAATAAAACAAATACATTTAGTAGCACATTAAATATAAATATTCTTTTGCACGTTAGACAATTATATATTTTACTGGTCTACTGTATGTGTTTGATGAAACACTGCTATATACGCCAATGTGGAAACTACAGTGGAAAGTGAAGCACGTTAATGCATGCTGTAACTGCTTAAAGAGCGCAAAGCGCACGCGTATCACTGATTGACATAAATGCTGTCTCAAAAACATTAGCTATTCGAACAGTTGCTGCCTTACATACTTGGGAGAATAGTTATATGTTGCTACCTTATCTATGCTAAGCTTTGCATTGGTCTAAGGGTCTTGTACTGCACAAAATTTTCGAGTAAGACGTTGTTCTGCAGACTTGTGAATTTAAATCATTTAATTCCTATTTCAAGGTAAGTTATAAAAACGATAATTGATTTAAAATATTTTAACTCATAATACTTCGATAATATGAACAGGTAATAGGAACACAATGGCGAAAGCAAAGAGAAGCAGTTCAGATTTACTTCTTAATTGGCTAAAATCCCACGGAGGAAACGAAGCATCCACTTCAATAAATGCGTCAGTATAATTTGAAAGTGAAACAAGTAAAGGTGATGAAGATATGCATTCTACAGAAGATAATGCCGCTTCTTCTAAAAGTAATTATCATGAGAATCCCAATTCCATGAATAAATTTGTTCCTAATAAAGACTATAAATTTCCAAAAAATTCAAATAATCGTTCATGCCAACAAGAATGGTTTCAGAAGTTCACCTGGCTACATTACGAAGTATCACGAGATGTAGTATTGTGTTATGAATGTATGAAAGCCTACAATCATTCGTTGAAAAAGATATCTGATATGGAAACCGCTTTTATAATAGATGGCTTCAAAAATTGGAAAAAGGCTTTAGAAAAGTTGCGTATGCATGAAAATAGTTTACGTCACAGACAATCATTGTATGACAATTGCCAAAGAGAAAAGGGTGTAAATGTTCTAAATATGATCAGTATAAAGAACACGCAACAGCAAAAGGATGCACTTGTAGCACTTACTACTATTATCAGTTCTATAAATTATTTAGCACGAACAGGGCAGCCATTACAGGGCCATTTTGATGAAACTGGAAACTTATGAATTGTTAGATGAACGTTCAAAAGACGTTCCAGTTTTGCCAACGTGGTTACAGAAAAGAAAAATTGGCTAAGTCATGATATCCAAAACGAAATTTTAGGTTTACTGGCACATGAAATTGTACGTAACATTATTACAGATATATTAAATAGTCCATTTTTTTGGTATAATAGCAGATGGCACGACGGATATGTTACAGATATTATTTTGCGTAAGATTATTTTTATTAAATTTATTATGTTTTGTCTCTAATTAGCTATTTAGGTACGTAACCGATGCTGTTGGATAAGAGCTACATTTAATGATACTGGTATTCACGTATTTTATTTTCAGTTTATTTCTAGATTTCAGTGTGAGAACATCGATATTATAGTGATTCAGGTGAGAGAGTTAATCTAGCATGTGTATGATTGTGAGTGTGCATGTGAGCAGTACTGGGTACTGTAGTGGCCGCATCGTGTGAACCCGAGGGTCGCCAACGGTAGCAGCAGGGAAGGCTGTAGTGACCCACATCTGGTGTCGCCAACGGCAGCAGCAGTTAGGGCTGTAGTGATCTGATCCAGTTGGTTAAGAGGAATGTCTCCGGATCACCACCGAAGCGGCAGTGGTTCCGTAGTGGCCGCTCGTGTGAACCCGAGGGTCGCCAGCGTAGCAGCAGGGTAGGCTGTAGTGACCCACATCTGGTGTCGCCAACGGCAGCAGCAGTCAGGGCTGTAGTGATCTGATCCAGTTGGTTAAGAGGAATGTCTCCGGATCACCACCGAAGCGGCAGTGGTTCCGTAGTGGCCGCTCGTGTGAACCCGAGGGTCGCCAGCGTAGCAGCAGGGTAGGCTGTAGTGACCCACATCTGGTGTCGCCAACGGCAGCAGCAGTCAGGGCTGTAGTGATCTGATCCAGTTGGTTAAGAGGAATGTCTCCGGATCACCACCGAAGCGGCAGTGGTTCCGTAGTGGCCGCTCGTGTGAACCCGAGGGTCGCCAGCGTAGCAGCAGGGTAGGCTGTAGTGACCCACATCTGGTGTCGCCAACGGCAGCAGCAGTTAGGGCTGTAGTGATCTGATCCAGTTGGTTAAGAGGAATGTCTCCGGATCACCACCGAAGCGGCAGTGGTTCCGTAGTGGCCGCTCGTGTGAACCCGAGGGTCGCCAGCGTAGCAGCAGGGAAGGCTGTAGTGACCCACATTCTGTGGTCGCCAACGGTAGCAGCAGTTAGGGCTGTAGTGATCTGATCCAGTTGGTTAAGAGGATTGTCTCCGGATCACCACCGAAGCGGCAGAGGGTCCGTAGTAACTAGCGGTACTGCCCGTAGTTGCCAACATGTGTGTACGGTGTGTGAATGCCTGAACCTTTTGTAAATGATTGCCTCCTCACTGAGTATTTCTCATGTGTTAATTCTTTTGCAGAAATAATCACGGCGTGAAGGAGGATTCCGCGTGACCGGGTTCGGCCAGGCGACGGTCATCTAGTTGTGTTATTATTTTTGTATTAATACTGTATATACCGGTTTGGGTGATAAATGTGTTTTAATATTCTAATTTTCAGCGCTAACATTTAATCGTCATTTATAACAGATATCTCTGGCAACGAACAATTTACACTTTGTATTCGGTGGGTTGATCAGGTCTCTCTTCAAATTAGAGAAGAATTTGTAGGTATGTGTAATCCACCAGATTCGAAAGCAAATACATTGTTTTTGGTTATCAAAGATATATTTACAAGATTTAATTTAAATATTGAAAAATTGCGATCCCATTGTTTTGACGGAGCAGCGAATATGCCTGGAAAAATATCTGGTGTACAAAAAAAAATTAGTGACATGCAGCCAAAATCAATTTATATTCACTGTTCAAATCATGCGTTAGATTTAACATTGCAAGAAATTGCACGTAGCTGTGATATTGTTTGTAATAGTCTTGCTACAGTGAAGGACATATCAAATATTATTTTAGAATCGGCAAAGCCTAAAACTGTTTACGCAAATATTGTTTTACCAGTAGATCACGGGGAACTTATTCGTAATCAACAATTGATCCCATTATGTCCAACTCGTTGGGCAGTTAGAGTAAAATCTATAATAAGGTTTATTGATAATTACAAAAAAAGTTCAAATTACAATTGAAGAACTGCTAAATGAAACCGATGCTATAAGAGATGAACGAAGAGTAGTTTTATTAGGTTACCGAAAAAGATTTAAAAAAATTTGAAACGCTCTTTTCATTACTTGTTTCGAAGTATGTCTTTGGTCCCTGTGAAGAATTAGCGAAAGCGTTACAAAAGAAAGATTTCAGTGCTTCTGGTGCTAAAAACGCGTCAGATGCGCTTATATTAACATTGAAAAGTTTTCGCTGTGAAAACGATTTTAATAAGTTGTGGCGAGAAGCTAAAACTATAGCGGAAAATTTAGAATTAGATGAAGCCAAAGAACCTCGACAGAAAAAAATTCCTCGGCGATTAGAAAATATCTCAAATCCATCACCTTCAACAACGCTAAATGCAAAAGATTATTTGCGAAAAGAATACTTTGCAATTTTGGATCTTCTACTCGCCGAACTAGAACGACGATTCAATCAAGATGGGATGAAGAAATTGGTGGAATTAGAAGAATTAATAATAAAATCTGCCAGAGGAAACAAATATAGCAAAGAGGAAATAACAATTATTCTTGGTAAACATGTAAGTGATTTTGATTTAGATAGGATAATGTCACAATTATGCATTTTACCAAGTTTATTAAAAGAATGGGAAGACAATACAGAAATAAACATTAACCAGGTTGCGAACGAACTAAAGAGACAAACACAAACAGTGAATGCACTTCTGGATCAAGTTGTTTTATTAATTATTTTACTCCAAACTGTGCCAGCATCAGCAGCTTCTGGGGAAAGGTCTTTCAGTGCTCTTCGTAGAATAAAGACGTATCTTCGCTCTACCATGAAACAAGATAGATTAAATAATTTAATTATTCTTCACACGCATAAAGAAAGAGCAAAAAACATAAATATTAATTTAATTATTAAGCAATTCATAGCCAAATCTTCAGAACGTATTGCGGTTTTCGGCCTGCCAGAATGAAGATTATAATGATTTTTTTAAAATATAATATACATATATATTTTTCATTGTTTAATTTTTTGTTTTTATTTTTGTATTCTTAATAAAGTACTATATTTATTGAACCATAATCTACTTCTTTATTCTGTTCTTTTGTACAGGTACCTAAAATTAATTAAGACTTTTTTAGGCAATTTAATAAAAATATTGAGTGGTAAAGGGAGTTACATAAAATATTTTGAGCCCCCCCTGAGATAAAATCGTTCCGCGGCCCTTGGTAGTGAGAAGACTTATACAGCAACTAAACTAAAACTCTAGACTATGAGTAATTTCCAGTGCATTTATGTTAGTCCAAATTAAGTCTATAATACTGTTACCATTGTGCCCTAGAAAAGTGTACGCCGCCGGGATATCCTCTTGGGTGCGCCCATTTGAGACCTGCAAGCCATTCTGTTCCTTAACATTGCACAGTCTGATATAAATAAGCGTCGCGTATTGAATAGTTGGTGATATAAACAGATAGTCGACAAGTGGTAAACATAAATAAATATAATTACATAAATAAATGAGTTATATTTTGTTTAAATATATAATCTTAGTGTTTAAGTGTTTTATAATATTCCTAGTTTCAATAAGTGTTTAATATTTGTTTAATCGTAATGTTCGTTATATTTATCATCTTTTAATTATATTTAATATCTATATATCGTTATAATAAATTTTTATTTTAATTAATAATAATTGTCTAATATTTACACTTCACCCAAATAAACAAAACGTTACAATATTCTAAATGCTTATTGTGAAAGTAAGGTTCTTTCAATCAATACCTAAAACAAAACCAAAACAAAAATTTTTAATTTTCATAGGGCCGTACATGCACCCGCCACGAGATGTTTAAATATGAATACTCAAATATTCAGTTTTTGAACGAATACTGCTATTTAGAAGTAATATTTTCAAACTCGGGTAATTTCGCAGAAACGTCATCTCATGCTGCAGCTAAAGCAGCAATCACAACAAGTAATGTTAGAAATTTACTAATAAAGAGAAAATCGGATATATGGGATGAAAACCGAAAACTTTTTGATTCGATAACTAAATCAACTGCTCTCGAGACAGCAGAAATCTGGGGCTTGAGATACCTTGAAAAAATCGAAACTATACTTAAACTAAATTCCTAAAGATTATTTTCCAATGCCCAAAGAGTACACCCAATATTATGCTGCGAATAGAAGCGGGAATGATACACACATCAGTAACGGTTTTAAAACGAGCGCTGAACTGGCTAATTAAACTCCACCAAATGGAGGATACAAGAACTCCAAAAATCATTTTTAAACGTTTATTACAGCTCAACTCGTACAAATTTAACAGCTTGGAATTTAACTGGGTTTCGCAACTAAGATTAATCCTCCCCCTTGCACAAAGTAATAATATTATTGAAACGAAATCAAATACAAATGCACCTCACCGTTTCCAAATATAATGACTTCTACAAACTACAAACTAATAAAAACTATACCACAACTTGGACTATCTCAAAAATATCGGCCCACAGTTGTAATCAAAAATATATCGTACAAGCTCGAAGCAAACTATAATTGCACAATTTGTGATGGTACAACAAATAAAGGATCTGTATCATTTACTTTTGATATGTCCAATTTACAAGCACATTAGAGAAGTGTATCTGGCTGAGTACATTCAAGATCTGAACAAGGATAATTATTATAATCTTCTAGATAATCTTTCAGCAATGAAAAAAATCTTCCATTTTGTATTCGGGCCCAGGCCTCTCCGTAGTTTCATTATTGTTGAGTAATACGATCTACCAGTTATCGATTTGAAATCGTATAGAAGATCATGCTTCAATTGTAGTAAGCCACATTATAAATATATATATATATATATATATATATATATATATATATATATATATATATATATATATATATATGAGTCATTGTCATTGTAATTAATAAAAATATGTATATTTAGGTAAAAAAAGGGTATAATAATAATTTTGTACAAACTTTCAAATTTTGCAAGCAAATGTATTGGAAAACAAAAAGTAAATTGTGTTGTATGTAATAAAACTAACCAATATTAGTAAAATGTACTTATGAAAACAAAAGGGGTATAATAAATTTGTATAAACTTGGATTCAAAGAAAAAATGTAAATTGTATTGTTTGTAATAAAGCTAACCAATATTGATGTATAATCTATTTAGGAAAACAAAAAGGGTGTAATAAATTTGTTTAACTTGAATTAACAAAGTAAAAGAAAATGTAATTTGTACTGTATATAAAACCGTCAACCAACATTATTCTAAAGTTGTACTAAACTTTTTTAAACAATTAAATATATTATTATTAATTATTATTATTACAATTATTATTATAATTACATTTATTATTATTAGATATTATTATTATTATTATTAATTATTATAATTATTATTAATTATTATCATTGTTATTATTATTAGATATTATTATTAATTATAATTATTATTATTGTTATTATTATTATTATTATTATTATTATTATTATTATTATTATTATTATTATTTCTCATTCGTGAGCTGACTCACATTCTCCTTTTTGGTATTATTTTTTGTCTCTCACATACACGCACACTAACATACGCGCGTGCACGTACACACAGACAAGGGCATGCGCACTTACTCTTGATCCTGAAAATTCAGAAACGCACATTGAGACGCCAGTAAGGTACGTGTACACCAAGCGCGCTTTACTTAGCGCTTCGCATGTTGCATAAAGCTAGGCTGGTTGGCGTTATTCACCAACCTATTGTTACCTAGTGTACAAATTGACCGTCTATGTCTATGCGATGCGAAGCGCCTAGCACTATGACAACCGTAGCGCTCGGTAGTGTTGGTTTTAACGCTTAGCTGCATATATAGCTGAAACCGTGTGTGGAGTGAAAAGTATTGCAATTTTAATTTTTTCCCAGTTGCGCTTTTTTGCATTTTTTAATTTATAATTTTCAAGCAATAATAGCTTGCGACTTAGTCAATACCATTTTAGCGCTTTACATTCGATGTGAACACGTTAACTTAAGCGCTTCGCTCAGTGTTTCACCTAGTAGTATGCAACATGCGAAGCGCTAAGTAAAGCGCGTTTGCTGTGCACGTACCCTGACATAGGCGGTGTAGAGCAGTTCAGCACAGGAAAAAACTGCACACAGTCCAGAACAGAGTACACTCGCAAAGTGTGACACAGTTTCAAGTTGTCTGTGTGATTTTGAAATTTCTCAGACGCTCGTGCATAGGTCGTAAAGGAATCTGTTAATTGAAACGTATATTCATATCTGTTAAAAACGAGAAATCTGATGATTACGTAAACAAGTAACAGCACCAATTGCTTGACATGGCATAGAAATAGAGATCGGTCCTACTTCTGTGTCATGTCAAAATGAAATTAACGTTCGACATGGGCTATGTAATGAATGGGCTCAGTTAAAATATACGTGTTCTAACAGGCTTATTCTGTAAAAATATTGTTATATAACAACTATCGTTATTTATAAATGTAACGATGTGATCCTGAACGACATTTTGTAAAAATCGTATTCACTAAGCAATGTCGTTATAAACGTCTTCATACGGTTTGCACAACGACTTTAGCCAATTTTTTTAAAAAAAGTTAGTAGTTATTATTGAAAATTCATTTGTCATTGTAATGTCATTTTGCAAAAAAATATTAACAGTTTTATTTTAATTATTATTTCTTTATTGAGTAAAGAATATTTCTAAAAAAACTATTATTAAATGCATTAATATTATCCCATAAAAGACTTTCACGGCCACAAACATTTCTTCTAAAATGTAATTATAGTAAAAATAAATAAAAATTAATTAACCCTTCTATTTGCTAACATTTGACATTAACGGACTGAATAACGACAAGAGAATGCTTATCGTTCACAAACTACTTAAAATAACGACAATACGATTTTAATATAACGTCAATGGTTTTATAGAATACGCTTTTTGAAAATTATCGTTATTTAACAACTTTTTCAGCATAACGATACGTTATGGTACAACGATATTCTCACAGAATAAGCCAGTAACTCTAGTTTTGAAGACTATGTTTAAAACAAAAGCAGATGAAGCATCAAGCTGTAAAATTTTTGACATTTGAGCATGGCAACCCATTAGAAAACTTTTCATTTGACACCAAAGGCGACATATTTGTGACGATTTTACGCAAAAAAATAAAAGTCGATCAATCTGTCAATTTTTTTTTAAATTTGTGCAAGGTGGCACTTCAGAAAATTAACTCATACAAATTGTCCTACGGGACTTCAGAATAATGTATTTTGTTAGAAGCCATGTAGGGATAATATGAGCAAAATTAGGGCATGTATTAATCAAATCTTAAAATTTAATTTGAAGTTAGCCCACCCAGAATTTTTTTCTTAATTTCGAGTGTATAGTAATAGCACGGATGAAACTATTGGGTTCTTTAGAATGCCTAACAATGTACTGACCAGTGACAGTGTACATATTAATTAAATCTTAAAATTAAATTTGAAGTAGATCCATCTAGTTTTTCTTAATTTCAAGTGTATGGTATTACCACGAACGAAACTATTGGGATCATTAGAAAGCACTAACAATGCACTAACTAGTGGTAGGGTACATATTTATAAAATCTTAAAAATTTTCTTAATTTCGAATGTATGGTAGTAGCACGAACGAAACTATTGGGTTCATTAGAAAGCACTAACGATGCACAAACTAGTGACAGGGTACATTTTAATTAAATATTAAAATTTAATTTAAAGTTAGCCTACCTAGATTTTTTTCTTAATTTATGGTGTATGGTACATACAAACAAAACTGTTGGATTCATTATAAATCACTAACGCTGCACTAACTAGTGATAGGGTACTTAAACTTAAATTTTAAAGTGGCCCACCCAGAGTTTTTCTATATTTACTAGTGTACGGTAATAGGAGTTACGAAACTGTTGGGTTCATTACAAAGCACTAACGATGCACCAACTAATGATATGGTATATATTTAGTAAATCTTAAATTTTATGTTGAAGTTGGCCTACTCATAATTTTTATGATTTACACAATAATGCGGTGTACAATAATGTTGGTATTGCATTAAAAAGAACTAACGATGCACTAACTAATAAGATAAAAAAGGACGTTTGTACTAGATTGGGCGGGGCTAGCTATTGTACATTGTACTGGCTGAAAAACGTGATCTACTCTTTCTTTAGTGTTATACTTACTTCCGTGATACGAATTTTCAATGTGTGACGGTTTTCAGTGGACTATGTAGTAATGTAGTGAAATAATTGAATTTTTTTCCAATAAACGTTCCCAGTAGCAGTGATAGCTGATTTCCTGACATGCTGTGATCTGTGATGCCTCTATTGGCCAAATTGCACTGAAAGTAAGCGAGGTTATCTCATTTAATTTTATGATTCTTCTCTAGCTTATTAATATTACTTAATCTGTCCACAATACAGATTGTCCCACTGAGAATACAACAGATAATAATTAAAAATTATTTTAACTAAATTTAAATATAGTTAACTGGTACAGAAATTGATGTCACAATTTGACTAAGTTTATTTCAACTAACATATAAAGACTTTTTGACCGTGTGAATATTTTTACAGAATTTTCATTTAGTTCAACATGATATATGTATGTTAGGTGCTTTACTTAATATTGCATCTACTTTTATATTAGGGACCTTAAAATGTATAAAAAATTAAATTTAAATATTAATTATTTCATTTCGTTTCGCGCCTCCCTTGGAAAATCTCGCGCCCCACAATTTGGGAAACACTTCGGTACTAAAAAGAAAGTTACATATATTTTATAACATTATCAAAATATGACTAAATTTATAATTATTTATGGTACAAGTGTATCATATTGCAAATAAGTCACGCAACATGAGGCCGTCAGGCCAAGTGGGGTAGATAATTTTCTTAAGTGACTTATGTAATTAACGCTCATGTGCCATACAAAATTTTATCCAACACGTCTTCAAATGTTTTAAAATGTATTTAAAAGATATTCTAATTTGACATTTGGTAAAAAAAAAATGCCGGGAAGGCCTGGTTTGGTCACGTCAAGCGGAGGGGCTAGGAGTACGTTGGGAAGCGAGTGGAGGTCCTAGTGGCAGAGGGGAGAAAAAGAGAAAACGGCTTAAGCTTAGATGGAGGGAAAAGGTGGCGGAGGACTTGCGGGAGAGAGGATGGAGCCCAGGGGACGTTTTGGACCGAATGAATGGAGGAGGAAGCTAACATGGGAATGCCGACTCTGCGAAAGAAGGGGGAAAGCTCTGAGAAATAAGAAAAAGAATTAGAAGGTGTGGGTAAAATAATTTTATACCAAAATTTTATTAAAATGGCAATTAAAAATAGAATACACACAAACTTTGGGAAATGCGCAAATGTTTTCTATAAATGGGATACAATACCGTCGAAAAATGAGTATTTAACTCTATTAGTACAGTTATGGCCGGATTTATAAACGATTTTCAAAGTAAATAAAATGCGGGCCAGGCTTTTTTCAGAACTACGACATCCTAGAGGTTCAGGAAAAAAACTAGCATAACATAATCCTATCTGAAGAATTTAATGGTAGTAGTCTCGATTTCCGGAAATTACACGAAGTAGGCGTAACTACACTGCTCGACAAAAAAACCCGGACACTTAAAAAACATAGTGTTCCTATCGTTTCTATCGAGAAACTTATGATGTATTTTTGAATTTTAGTATTTATTCAAATGTTTACGTAGAAAGAAAAAAATTCTTATAAATAAGCATGATTTATTAGCGATATAAGAAATTAAGAAGAAGAATATTTTTTTAACACGACAATGTACCACAAATATAAACACTAATAACGTGTATTTGTACCTCTAGCTCTAATAAGATGTCTCATTCGTTGTTGCATGCTATTAATTAGACGCGCAATGTCTTTCTGATTCAATCTATCCCATTCATCTTCTAGAGCATCACGAAGTTCAATTAAGGTTTCTATAGCGTTTTCCCGGCTTCGAATACGACATCCTAACATGTCTGACACATGCTCTATTGGATTGAGATCAGGACTGCGAGTTGGCCAATCCTTAACGTTAATATTCACCTCATCCAAATATCTGCTCATTGATCACCTACAAAATGTGCACATGGAACAACATGGATTTCCAGACAGTCCGTTATGTAATTCTAAGCATTTATTGTGCCATTATTCATGAAGACAAGGACCGTACGTTCTTCCAAAGGTTTACCGGCCCATACCATAAGAAAGCGTCCATGGAAAGAAGTCCTTGGAGATATTACACAATCAGCATATCGTTCGCCAAGTCTTCGCTGTACACGCTCGCGGCCATCTGGTGATCGTAAAGTAAATCTGAATTCATCTGTAAATAAAACTTCGTTCAACTTCCGGGATACTATTCTTACCGAAATTGCCACTCCTCAAACTCCAGATAATCGACGAGAGACGGTACTTGCTGTTTCGTGTCGATCTCGAAAACCTGTGGATACTATAAATTGATTATCCCGGTCGGTAGTACCTCGTTTACGACCCGATCCCGGTCTTTTTAAACAGCGGCAATATATCGAATACTTCGTCCATCTTCACTTAAAGCAATGGCTTTGGCTACATCTTCAACTTGCATTTCAAATTTTGTGTACTGAGTGATGCATAAAACATTTATACTAACAGTTCAATCGTTGTAATCACACCAAAATAAAAACAAAACATCTTTAAACAGATTCGTCAAAATTTGATTTTAACAATAAATACTTTATAAAATCAAAATAATCGAATATGCCACTCTAATTCAAAAATTTTGCTCCGCTAATATTTGAATTTATATTGCAATTCAAATATATATCATAATTTAATGGATAGAAACGATGGGAACATTATTAAAAAAATGTGTCCGGTTTCTTTTGTCGAGCAATGTAAAATCAGGTTCAGAATTTCATATGGTTACCTATAGTCCTGATTTTAAAGGCGAAAAAAGTTTGATTCCTATGTTGTTGGAGCTATACTCTACTGATTACGAGATGTAGCCACCCGGAAATGTACAGAGGCACGAGTTATTGCGAGTTGTATACACCACTGGCGCAGTTTTTTTAAAAGTCGCAGTGGTGTGCAAACCATTGGATCTACATAGTTGATTTTTTACATTAATTATAATGGAAAAATCTTTAATGCTTTTTTTTGGAGAAAATTTTGCTTTTTTGGCCGATTGTGCAAGAACGCTATGTTACCCCGGAAAATAACCCCCATGAAAGTTGTAGTACGTTCAAAGTGTTATCGATAAGTGAGCCGAGCCGCCTGCGCAGGACAGGCCAATGCTCTACCGATGAACGTTAACTGTGACCCTTGAGTAATTTATTTCAAGTCCGAGGCGAGCGCTAGTGTGCTTTATTTTGCAGCAAGTCTATATAGAAGAAACCTTTATATTTGCTAGTCGCAAATGTTGGGTACCCAAATAATAATTTTTATTCCTTTCAAATTTTAAAAATGTTGAAATCAAAACAATACATTTCAGAAATATAGAAAATGTACAAAAATAGATACATACTTTATCGTCATTAAATAAATATCTTCCAAATATCGTTCAATTTTATTTTGTATTAGTTTGCAATAATTTAATATATTTTTACTCTAAAAGTACATCAATAGTTAATGTATATAAGTAGTATAAAAGAATACAAATTGCGAATTTCTCCGTGAAACGAACATAATAGTAAAAATATTATTGATATAAAACTAATCAATTCCAAATTGTAGATATTATTTCAATTTACGTTTCATTTCCGAACCTACACTTATTTATTTTTGTTAATTATGCTGCTATTGAAAACATTATTGGCGTATTATATTCAAAGCGGTGATGGCGAATTTATAAATATTAATTATTTCTCAGAATATTTCTAGTTCTAGTTGCGTCACCGTATCGTACCTAACAATATTTTTATCCCTTGCAAAATTTCCTCACGAACTGGCCTATTGAATGTGGTTTTGCAAATGTTATTCATAACAGTATTTATTTCAAATATTAATAAAATAAAATTAACATCCTAAATATTTTGAACGTTGCACTATTTGACAATAAATAAAATAGCTATTTACTTCCGGTGAAGATAGGAATTCAGAAATATAGTTTTGTGATTCAAGACTGCATTCGCAACTTCTCCCTCTACTTTTCAAGAAACATAGATCATTATTCGATTTTCTCCTTTTAGTACCTGTGTACTAACATGCTTCTATCTTTGTGCAACGCAATATCCTGCCCGTACAATACGCAGTATCTGATACGGCCCATCACGCTTCGGTCATAGTTTCCCAGTTATGCCTTTACTGGCATTACTGAGTTGGGTTCAGGGAAAAACACGGTCACCGGGTTCATGCAAGGGTGCAGAGCGGCGATTTCTATGAGCGTATCTCTTTTGTCGGTCTTGCTCATGTTCGAATTTCTTTTCTTCTTCTTTTAAGGTGTGTTCTAGTTTTACCGAGTATGGGGTCATCAGTGGCACGAAAAGATGATGTAGTACGTCGAGTGAAGTCTGTAACTCTTTTCCAAACATTAAATAGGCTGTGGAACTACCGGTACTGTAGCAAATTCCGGAATTCATCGTAAAACAGATCGTATGAAGTTTGCTGTCCCATGGTGTATGATCTTTCCCAACCTGAATAGCCAATTGCGGTTTGAGTTCGTGGTTTTTTCTCTCAGTGTGGTTTCGGGTGCTATACGGCGATTAGTAATTGGTGGATTCCTATTCCGTAGCCCATCTACTGAATGACTTAACTAATAAACTGAAGTCAGTTATCACTGATATTACGCCGGGGTAAACCATATCGTGTGAAGGTTTCTTCTATTAATAGTATCGCAGATTCATAATCAGTTGCCTTCTTCGTAGCGAAGAGTTCAACCCATCCGGTACAAAAATCTTCCAACACTAGAATCCTTTGATTCTGATTACTTGTTTTTGAGAGAGGTCCGAAAAAATGGATGGGGTTTGAAGGAGTCCAACAGGCTTTTGGTTATTCGACTTAAACCGCTGATATTCGGAACATTTTTGCACATACTCGGTTACTGTTCGTCTTATACCTAGCCAATAATAGTGACGTTCGATCCGTCGAATGGTTCGTTCAGTTCCGTTATGACCAGCAATAGCAGTAACATGAAGTTATTGTAAGATTCTTCCATCAACGGGAACAATAAGTTGAGTTTTGCTGATCTCGGATTCATGATCATAGTGATATAATACACCATTATTCATGATATAGTTAGGTTCACTCTAAAAATATTCTATGATTCTATTAAGATCACTAGTATTCAATTGTTCGGCACGTAGCTCGTTTGCAAAGTAACTACGGAGATCGGCTTTCACTATATTAATTTCAGTGTCTTCTTTTCCCTCAGGATTTGGTCTGGGTGGACGGGACAGTATATCCGCAAAATAATTCACTTTACCAGATGTATACTGCATATTTAAGTTATACGCTGGAATCTGGAGTGCCCATCGAGCTAGTCTACGTGTGGGAGTTTTTATGGATAATAGGCATCGATGGGGTTGGTGATCAGTTATTAGATTTTTTTATCCTTCCATATATCCTCTGAATTTTTGTAAGGTCCATACGATCGACAATCGAATAATATTATCGAATCCCGCTCCGTAGTCGGCACCCTGGGTGAGGACCGCACCAAGTGCATAATCACTGGCATCGGTGCGAAGAGTGTATGGATGGGTATGGTCGGCTTGTCGTAATACTGGGGGGGAGATTAACATCTTCAACAATTTGGTCACAGACAGCCTGTTACTTGGTTCCCCAGGCCACGATACGTTCTTCTTGGTGTGATTGGATAAGGGTCATATTATCTTGGCATGATTTTCGATGAAACGCTTATACCAGAAATAAGTCTGTAAAAATAAAATAAGTTCTCAGAGTGTTCGATAGGGCTTCCACTTTGTTGCGGTTCGCTTTTGTCTCTTCATTTGTAAATATGTGACCGAGATATTGTACACAGTGTTTACAAAAATGACAATTTATCCGTTTAGTGAGCAAACCGAACTCTTTTAACCGTTTGAAAACACCGTCTAAGTCTTTAATATAATCACCAAATTTAGTCGATAAAACGATAATATCGTCAAGGTAAGTTAGTAGATTAACGATTGTTACACCAGCCCGAAATCTATGTATCAAACTTTGAAATTTATAAATCCCGAAATTGGTGATGAACGCGATTTTATTCCGGTCGCACTCCCGCATTGCAATTTGCCAATACCCGTTCTTAGATCAATGATCGACATGTAAACAGTTTGTTTCGCTCCATGTGGTAGATCGTCTATACTTGGCATCGCGTGCTGGTTACTCTGAGTTATCAAATTCAAACGTCTATAGCCCACGGAACCATCGTCCTTATCACCATCATAACCGACGCGGCCCATGGCAAATCACATTTTTCGATGGTTCTAGTAACATCTTGTCGAGTCCGGTAAGGAAGAACTGAAATAGGTACCTGATTTGGAGCAATATTGATGCAGTGTTGGATCTTTTTGGTTGGCTCTCGCTCTAGATTAAAGATTCATTTATATTCTTCTAGTAAACAATAGATCCGGAATCGTTTGGTTGGTGTTAGATTACTACCATCGTCAGCTCGAAGTTTAATTTTTTTAATGGTGGCTGTCTTAAGACACAGTAGTCTTAGTATTAAAATGCTTAAAGAGAAAATATTGCCAGAATTGTCGCGAAAGAACTATGTCTTGGTTCCTATGTCTAGAAGAATATTCAGTGAGCAGATGAGCAGATTGTGATTGTCAGTTACATCTGGAAAATGATCATCTTACTGATTGTCGTACGCCTTTTGATGGTTAACGAATAATTTAGATTATTTTCTATAATGCTTCGATTTGCTACGGTGTTTACTATAGCTGTTTCTTGGTAACCGAAAATCTTGACAGGTACTAGTGGCTTGGTATATTTCTTTTCATCAGACAACTTTATGGGAGTCATCGTAAAAATTTGCTGTAGCAACGTCAACCGTGCTTGGTGTACTCTTGGGATAATTGGACCGTATAACACAGGGGTTACCACATCCATAGCACGTAATTGTCTTCGTTACAATTTGTGTAGGTTAAGTAGATGGGATAGGCTTTATATCGGAATGATAATCTTTTTTCTTCTCTTTCTTTCGAAGTAAGGTTCTACATTCACAGTATGATCAATCTTCCGACAATAATTGCATTTGTTTTTAGTTTTATTGTTGGCAGAATTATCTTTCTTCTTTTCGTTTTTATTTCATTCATCGTCTTCATATTATTTTTCGACTGAGCGGGCTTTTTTCAACAATTTGGTGAATGTGTCAAAAGAATCTCGTGTAATTCGTTTTCGAATGCGACGATGTTGCAATCCAAACATCATATCCAACTGGATTTTCTCTAGCAGCTTGTCTCGAATTTCTGAAAGTAATGATCGGAATTTACTTATAAAAATATCAATCGGTTCATCTTCTAACTGGCCCATTCGAAATAAATCTCTATAAACTTGATATGGTGCTCGTTTCTTACCAAAAGCACTGCGGATTTTACTCAGAGCTTCTTCCTTGCTTCTGTTGAAATCTCTGTTCGTATTCCTGTGCAACATGTTCCTGTTTCTTCCGTCAATAACATTGGCAAATCTTTCTGCGCATTCTAATTTGAAACGTTAGCACACTCTTTGAATACTTTACACTTCATATGAAAGCTTCAATATCGTTGTCCTTTTTCCCATTAAATCGTGGGGAACATCTTATGAAATTACCCGTCTATGTAGATTCAGGTGTGATGAAGTCGAAGTTTTATTTTATAAATAATATTAATTGACACGTGTGTTGGTTCTCCCATTGTCGGATCTGTTATAGTTTCCGAAATCCCAATGGTGGCCTTCAAAAACTCGGACACCCAGTATAAAAAAATGAGCGCCCCAGCTGAAATGTGTCTGATTTTGAATAATTGAATAATATATCATCAAAATCGGATCTGTTTTTGTGGGATCAGATGTAAAAACTCGGCAGCTTTTATACCGTGATACAACCGAAATGACGAATGTTTCTACTTCAATACTATTTCTAATGATTTATCAGGCTTATTGAATGGCTGCGGTTCATGTACGCAATGTCCACAAAGTTCCTTCGCGAACGCTTACGCAACACTTTTCACTTAAACTTACGTTTGCACTTAAACCACAGTATAGCGAATACAAGCAGTAGCGACACTCGTGTCGGAACCTTTGATGTTTCGTTCTAGGCTGTTCGGCGTACAGGGGGTAATAATGAGGAGCGCGAAATTTGAAGAAAACATAAAAATATATATTTAATATTTGTTATTTAATTATTTAATATCAAATGATAAAGTATGATATGGTAAAAATAGATAATAGTGAAATATAAATATGTAAAAAAATTATATTTAAAGCCAATAATAATAATAAATAATTAAATAGTTGTAATAAATATTATATATCAAATCCAAATATAATAAATAATTATATATTTATATAAATACTAGTATTAATGTAATAATAAATCTATTCTTAGTACTGAACACAAGATAAATATAAATATTATATATTAATAAAAAAAATCGTATTAAAGTAACAAATACATAAATAATAATCAAGTACCAAATATTTATAAAAATACTAGCAATAAAGTAATAAATATAAACAATAACCAAGTATATAGTTGCTTCCAAATCATCAATTGTTATACGTTTTCGTTTTCTATAGTTTTTTCTAATTTTTGTTTTGATGCAATATTTTCAATTCGAAGGCGATCTATCTTTAGTCTTAAAGTATTTTTTCGCGGTGAATTGAAGCTCAGTGTTTCTTCTGTTTGTTGTGATTCATCATGAGAAGATATTTGTGGTGATATTATAAAATTTATTATTAAATTTATAATTTTATAATACCATATGAATTATATTATATACCTTTCCAAGTCTCCAAAGAACGAAAAAAAAACGAAACTTTTGATATGCTTGTCATATTTTTACAAGTTTGTATCGCACATTCGTCTAAATATTTTTTGGAACTCATATTGTAATATTTTAACTGTGTCTCTTTAAATATAAATGATAACTGAACACATCTACGAGTTCTGAATCTTTGTGTTTCAACCAATTTGTCACTTTAGGTGCATGTGTAAACAAGTAAGAAGTAAACTCTTTTATTTAAAAAAATATATATTTATCACCAAGATAAAAGTATACATATATTATAAAAATAGCTATTTCTGCAAATAAGGAAAAATATACTTTTCCTACGTGTTGTACACAAAAATTTTGTTATTGTTCATATTTATTATAAATAAAGCTATTTGTTACATATTGTAACGGATAATGTATTTTAAATTTATGATAGAATGAACTTACTTCCGAGACCTGTACATAATATTAAAATATATTTTTTTTATAAAATTCTAACAAATACATGATAGTTATTACAAATGCAATGAATCTATACGTAATATATTATTTAAATCGGATTCATAGTCCCGCTCCTCAATATTCCCCCTTCAACTCGAGCAGGTTGGAACGAAAATCAGAAAGGTGTTGCTACTGCTTAATCTCTATACTGTGCTTAAACTTTCGGCAGTACGTTGTGTTGGGCGCCAATTGTAGGGGTCGTGTTTGTACTAAATATAATGTTTTAATGAAAGACATATTAATACGAAAGGAAAACAGTACAGTTTATTTATTCACAAAACGGTTCACATGCTGCATCAGGCTTCGTGCTAGCGCTGTTTCTTCCTCCTCTCTCTCACAGCTGTAGTTCTCGACGTTCCGCCACAGAATATATACATGACTAACGTCAACACTGTTGTATGTATTGCACTTAGTGTGCTCATGGCTATGTGTGCGTGGACTTGGATCAGGGAGGAGTAACGCAAGGAGATTGGGCGTACTCCGGTACGCCAAACTATGCCAGTGACAGAGGGACGTCGTTCATGTGCAGGGCGGTTCAGCGCAAGAATATTGCGACTACCAAACTAGACTACTAGATATAATGTCGAGTGGTATAATATATTGTTGCGTAAAAGGTTGTCCAAATAATAATAATAATAATAAAAAAGATAAAACAATTCTAAACAGCTTTTTTAGATTATCGACTGACCTAGAAAAGTATTATGTTTATTTTATTTTACATTTTTATCGATCGCCTCAGTATAATATAGTTACACTAAATTTTATATTTAATTTTTAAGGTGTTTTATTAATTTAGAACAATTATTATATTTCTATATTTATCAAATGAACATTCAAATTTGAATTATGTTCTCTGCATGTTTATATTTTAATTGAAACCGGAAAAGGTTTTAAACGGATGCTATTTCAAAAATTTTCATAGTACTATCAAAATGAATAATCTTCCTCCTAGATACCTAGGCTGATATCTTACGTACGCCTATGCTAGCGCGTAAAGCGAGCCTGTTGAAGGTCACCAAATTCAAATACACACGTACAGCGGACTCGGGTGATTTTTGTGTTACAATATTAAATAATATTTTTTCTAAACGCATTCTCATACAGCTCAAATAATTGGTTTTACAGTAACTACTTTATGTAATCGCATAATTATTTATTTATAAAACAAATATGCCAATATAGCTGCCGCGCGATAAGTTGAGACTGATCTTGTATGCGCATAACCTAAATTTCATACTTGGGCGGGTCGAAATGTAATAGTAATTATTACTTATATGCTATTAATATAAAAAGGAAAACATTCCGTCAATATAAAAATTTGTATAAAGTTGAATGGGATTCATCTATAAGCGAAAGCATGCGCAGTGCTAGTCTCAACTAAACGTGCGCCAGCTATACTAAAAACGTACTCCTTAAGTAAAGTACTCTTAATTTTATGATTACTACGCCACAGTATGCACAAAATATACAGTAGCGAAACTCTGTGTCGAAAAAACTAAACTGAATGACCGTGAATAAAGCCGCCATGTTCTGTTACGCGTAGTGGCGCCAATTCAAATGGTACTGCAAAGTACAATGACGTATTATACTACAACCAGTTATACAATACAAATAAAAAGTATTTTATATGGTTTTAGTATAATAACAGTATACAACATGATGTCTTTTTTACAAGTTATGCACAAATTTTTGTCAGCGATTTTATTATCGTTCAAGACTATTATATTCCCGCCTTCTGTCAGAATCATTGAAAACAATGCCATAGGCGGCGATATCAACAGGCAGACACGGATGTATGTTTCTTGAGACTTATTTTGTGTACAAAATATACTGAAATTTAGCTAAATTATCATAAATTTTAAATATTGTATTGAATGTTTTAATTGTGATAAAACTTAAACTCTACGCTCATGTTCCTAATTAAAGGGACGCCATGTTTTCGTTGCGCTGATTGACGCATGCGCGCTGTGACAGAGAATTTTGAGTTTCGCTGCTGTATAATACTTTTTACACTATGACTACGCTAAGTACTGTGGTACCATATGCCTTTGCAATATATACCTGAAGTTTAGAACCACCTGTATGTTCAGCTCCGTGGAAAATCTTAAAAATTGGTATAAAATATTTCTTCTAATATTACGAGTCAATATTTATACTACATAAAAAAATATTAAATTCTAAATGTTAATCGAAAAATAAATAGTAAATAAATTTATAAATTAAATAAATTTTTATTTATTGCATAGAAAATCCATATTTTATTTACAAGAAGAAATGGTGATTTGCTAATTGGTCAGTATAGTAATAGCGGACGTCTTGCATATATGTTAAATATCCTTTCCCAAAATTCATAGTGATTCCAAGGGTTTTCTCTAATTTCTAATTTGCCTCCAATGTAAATATAAGGATTACCATCTGTAATATATTTCGGAAGAGTTGGCCATTTTACGTTATCCAGTTTTCCATCTTTATATGGAGTTGGATCTCTGTAATAATAATGTATATGAGATCACGTGTATAAATAAATCAACAAATCACAGTAAAAATACATAGATGGATGATGTGCACATTAATATTGTTTCTTAAATAGTTTGTAATTAATATTATGTAATTGTTAATATTCTCTCACTTTTTGTATGTATTTTGTATATTATTCTGTAATTGAGACTAATGTCCTGTTGAATAATCATAATAATAAATAAATTGCCTGGCAAATGTAGAAATTCCCTTACAATTGTTTTCGCTTGCAATGTAACTATATATAACACAAACGCACAAAACTCGCCCCGAGTTTTCCAAGAGCGACTTTTGTGCGTTAGGTGAGGTTATTGTTGTTGTATTTAGTTTAATTGGAAGCAAAAGTAGTTTTGGACTAGTCTCAACATTTACCGGCGATGTACAGGGTGTAAATCGAAAAGTGAAACATAGGAATTTAACATGGGAAATCAATTTTTATTTGCGCAAACGTTACCTATTTATTTTATGCAAAAATACTTCAAATAAAAGTTACAGAAACTTAAATGCACCATCTAAATCATGTGGAACGATTATTTTATCTCTTCATGTAAACGTAAAAATTAATTACAAAGTTACAGTTTTTATGAGCTTTGTCTAAGCAACCATGGGTTTATGACAAAAAAAAACAAATGTGTTGTTTTTTTGTCATAAATCCATGGCTGCTTAGGCAAAAAGCTCATAAAAACTGTAACTATGTAATTAATTTTTACGTTTGCATGAAGAGATAAAATAATTGTTTCACATGATTTAGATGCAGCCTTTAAATCTCTATAACTTTTATTTAAAGTATTTTTGCATAAAATAATTAGGTAACGTTTGCGCAAAGAAAAATTGATTTCCCATGTTAAACGCCTATGTTCCACTTTTCGATTTACATCCTGTACATATCATCCCACTATATACATTTACTGTAACATATTATAATACTCGTATAAGTTATAGTACATATTACTATATTAACACCCTCTACATAATTTTGGAAGTATAGTCAAGAAATTTGACTCTGTCGTGTCCAGCAAAAAAAAAACTATAATTGACAAAGCGGCATACAAAAATAGCATTTATGTTCAAGGAACTGTAAGATTATTTAACTATACAGAGCACTCACGGCAGGTGGCGAACCCGTAAGATTTCAAGCAATGAATGTCTTCATTTCAACAGAGCGGCGCAAGTAATAGCCCGTTGGTATCTAATGTTATAAAACGACCAGTTAATGGCGATATGCCGGTTTGTCATATTTCGACAATACGATATTTATAGTTTTATTTCTGGAACAGACAAGTTTTCCTACTATAGCTTAATATTATTATTTTCAGTTTTCGAGTAATTTACAGCAACAAGCAACTTTTAATTTTCAAATGGAACAGCCTATATATTTATTTAAATAAGTACTTGAAATTTGCTATCTAATAATATAAAATATAAAAACAATCATAGGTCATATTATGAAAAAGTACAATGGGGAATGATTAAACTATTATATTTTTATTAAATGCAGAAGGCTTCACAATAAACCTTTTTAATTTAACAACTATCTCTTTCTATCTCTATAAGTAAAATAGCGCCTGCAACTGTAACAGGGTTGTCAAACGAAACGTCAAAAATATTGCAGTCACTAATGGTATATTCCAATAATAACAAATTTTAAACGTAGTTAACCAAAAGTGTTCCAATAATGTCAAATTGTAAATATTGTACATTTATGATAAATGATATCGGTTAAAATGACTACAACCGAAGCGCACCAGCGCATCAGTGTTTTTCCTCGGTTTTGTTGGTAACGTCTTCTATCCTTTTTCATAAGATGTTAGATTTTATAGATTAGTGTGGTTAGATACTATTTATTAACCAGTTGATGTTTGCAGCTGTTTTCTACGGTTTGCATTCTATGCATTTTAATTTTTCGCTGTATAATTTAGGATTATGAAAGACGATAAACAAAATATTTAGACAGAAAACTTTTCGTTTACCACGAAAGTAACCGAACTGTTTCAATTATAATAGTCACATGACTAACTAACCAGTCGGTAACCGAAACCATGGTTTTGGTTAGTATTATTTTTTTTAATATACCATAAAATACCTGTATTCTCGGTGAAAATCGTTAGATATTTTAGTTTCAATAAAAGCTTTTGTAACTTCTTTCGCGAAGCTTTTTAAAGGTGTCAGAGACTTTTCTAACATTTTACGTCTAAATTTTTTATAAAGAAACGCCATGGGTCTTATGAAAAGGGCATAACCATGGCTCCCGCAGGTTGTTCGCTTACTATGCGCAGGGTCTCATTGCGCATATCTTCTATCTCTTTAAAATGAAAAGTTCTATTCAATTTAACGTTAAATAACAGATGTAATGATTACATGTCAGTAAATTTGTGTTCACATTTCTGAAAAAGTGTTGCCTAAAACGTAGTGAATATTTAATTTATTAATTTTCTTTATATTTAAAAGCTGTAATGCAAAATAAATGAAATGCAATGCCTTCTATATATAGAAAATTTACAGGCTGTTGAAACTATAACAACAAATATACAGTTCTATTTATTCGTTATTTCGCCATATGTTTTCAAAGATTATTTTGATCAAATAGTTTAATGTACATTGTACAATGTTCAACCGTTACCCGAAATTTACGTGCTCGCACTGATAAAAAGCTCGCTTCTCTCGCTCGTTACGTACCGTGCTAGCCCGTAAAGTTCTAAGTAACAGACTTTCTTGCAATGTAAATTACTATAAGATTTAATTATAATCTACTGTAAATGACAAAATTTTATGTTTATTATACATTACCCATTTCTGGCAAAATTTGTCCATAACGTCGTCATTTTCTCTCTTACGACTCTTTGATCATCTGTTTCATTTTCGCCATTGTTAAATTCTGGGGCATTCCAAAGATATCTAAGTTCTCCTACATGTGCTACTCCTATAATACAAATATATAATTAAACTGTTTTGAACAAAAAGTATTATTCAATTATACATTACCAGGATAAAAAGTTCTTTCTCCTATATATTTATAACCAAATACATAATAATAGATAGGATTATCTCTTCTCAAAAATTCTACTGTTTTTATTATGCCACGAATATATTCTTCGTCAGTTTCATACTGTAAAAAGTAGGTATATACACAGGTAAATAATTAGGGTACAAGTTTCTAGGTCAAGAATAATATTTGGGCATTTCCATAATTTTATTTTTTTGTTATAAAAAATTATAAAATCTCTATTTTTTCTACAATTTAATAATACCAGAGAAAAAAATAAAATTATTAAAAATTACTTATGACGTAAAGAGAGAGATACTTGGGTTCGTTCTCAGACATAAGTAGAATTACAAAGAAAGTAGTGTGAATACAGCGTCAAGGCTGAAGTCAAACAATATTTTTAAAACCAGGCAGGATATATTTATATCAGGTATTGAATTTGTAATAAAATAAAGTTGTACGTGTATCAAAAAGACACAAACGTCAAATAAGTAAATTCACGGCAAATTAAATCAAGTATATGAAGTTAGCTGTATTTTTAATCCTTAACCACAGGCCTCAGGCCTCTAGTGGATTTGAAATTTCAGATTTACTTCCTAGATCATAACTGACAGATTTGAAGTCTTATGTATCTTTCAATAATCAATTTTGTTTCAATATTCAGAGGGTGAACTTGTTGCCTGTTATTCTATGGGTTGTACATTAACTTGAATGTAGCTCGTCTGTTTAAGTGTGATTTTTTTAGCTCGCTTTATTTCCAAATTCATGAAGTTGAAGAAAATTCAGAAAAGCGTAAAAAGTGTACATGTGTCCTTCTGCAAAGAACGAGAAGACTGTACTTTTGTATTGTTTTATGCATCGAATGTGCCAGACAAGTGTGCTAGGCTGCTACATTTATATGGCAAAATATCTCTAGTTTGTACCTTGCTTTTTTTCTGAAGCAATATTTTATTGACGTTATTTTTTGTATTCCTTTTAATTAATATTTTTTATTCTTGATATACATTACCCTAAATATAATCAGGTTTTTGTTTTATATCATTTTTATGTAAAATGAGCAATATTTTGAGTTTTTATGTAAATAAAGATAAATTTGTATTTTGTTGTCATATGTGTGTTTTATTTACATAAATGCAAATCAGACGATTCATTACACTAATTAATAACTAATAATATTCTAAACTTAAATCTAAAGTGATACATGATACTAATTTATTACAAAAATATGCCTGTGTGACCGCACCTCTGTAGAAATGTAAGTGAAACTACACCTCTGTGATTGATGGCTAATATAAGTAAAGTATGTACCCCCGGTATTAACAACAGACATTTAATTTTAAATGAGCATTTAATGAACAAAAGCATATCGAAATGATATGTTATATGAGATTTCTAATATTGCAACCTGAATTTCGATGTGCTTATTTTTGAAAAATGCGCATTTAAAATTAAATGTCTGTTGATAATACCGGGTGTTAGTGTGTTAAAAAAATCTAATTCGGAGTGGACTATGAGCGTATGTCTGACCATTATTGAATTCAGAAGTCAAATGGTCAAAATTGATCTGGAACTGTAATTTTAAGGAGAAAAGATAATAAAGAAGGATACAGTATAGGTATTGACATTCGCCGTTTTTTAATTTATTTCCATTTCTAAAATAAGATTCAAGAAAAAAAGCTTTGATTTCTTTAGATAACATTTTTGACAATATGTTTGTTCATAGTCTACTGCGACTTTTTTTAATACACTGTATTTTATAATTAACACACCTTTTTACCTCCCGTCATACCGTAGGTAAGGGAGGTAATGTTATCAGTCCAAAAATTCGATGGTGAGTTTTCAGTAAATAAGCACGAATTAGGGTCGCCACAACACGTTTTTATTATTTTTACGACGATATGTGTGTGTGTGTGTGTGTGTGTGCGCGCGCGTGCGTGCGTGTGTGTGTGTGTGCGTGTGCGTGTGTGTGTGCGTGTGCGTGTGCGTGCGCGTGTGCATGTGCGTGTACGCGTGAGCGTGTGTGTGTATGGGTGGGTGGGTTTTTGTGTGTGTGTGTTTTTGTGTGTGTGCGTGTGTGTGTGCGTGTGCATGTGTGTGTGACGATTTTTCGTCCACGATAACTCTTATATCAAACTTTTAAAAATTTCTATTTTCTGTATTTAAGCTTTCTACATTCATATAAAAAGTTGATTAGATTTTAAAATTAAAGAACCGGAAGTATTAATTTACTTGAAGCCCTTAACAGTTTTTAACGGAAAACTATACTAAAATATAATCCAATACTTTTCAATTTTAGTATGTAAGACTTTTATATTAAAGGGAATAACATATTATATTTTGGTACTATATTTGGTAATTGATAAACCGGAACTGATACTTTACTTGAAGCTCTGAATAGATATTTGTGAAAAATATAATATAAATCAAACCTTTTCAAATTTACTATTTAAGACTTCTATATGAATGGAACCAACATATTAGATTTTGGCTAAAATTTATAAACCGGAAGTTATACTTTACTTAGTTCAAACAGATTTTCGTGAAAAATATATTATATTATGATACTCCAAAACTTTTCAAATTTGGTAGTTAAAACTTTTATATTAATGAGAACGACATATTATTTTTTTTTATAAAATTGATAAAGCGGAAATAGTACTTTACTTAAAGCTATAAACAGATTTCCTAGAAAAAAATTATTAAAATATGATCCGAAACTTCTCAAATTTTTTATTTAAAATTCGTATATAATTTGAAACAAAATCAAACAGAAGTGACACTATACTTAAAGCTCATTGCTTTTTTAAACATGGAATTGGCGGGAGGTCATGTGCTGGCCACATCAGATTTTTTAAAAAGGCGTTGTCTTGGAAATCCCCATTAAAAAGAAATAAATTTACAAAAAAACTTTGTAAATATTTTTACCTCTCATCCATATAGGAACGCGAAGTTTGATTTGATCAAGAAATTTTAGTTATTAAGCAAGTTTTATAATTTCTAAAACAATATTTTACTATTTTTAAGAAATATTTTGTAAATGTGTGTACAAGATTCCAAAAATTATAGTTTTGAAACTGAATGTCTGTGTATACATATTATGTACAAATATGAGGAGCAGGCCAATTTTTAGTTATAATAATTAATCAACTAAAAGTGTATAATATTTTAATACTTACATTTGAGAAGGAAACATTCCATGGTACAGATTTATTATTAAAAAATTTGTGATGTATTTCGTCTAACACTAGATTTACAGTAGCTGTATCATTCAAATTAATATTCAAAGACTTTGGAAGTAGTAGAGTTGGATCAACAAGATATTGCGTCAAGTTATTTATAAGGATAAAGTACGATCGGAAATTGGGATCTGAAAATATTGGTATATGAAATACGTTTTAAATAAAACAAATACAGTTTGATACCTTGGAAAAATCCTGCTTCATTTGAAGTCTGTCCAATCATAACGGGTATTGAACGAATAATCCGCTTTTCTAGAGTGGCCCAACTAGATTCTGGTATAAATGCATTCTTTCTTGTATATTCAATGCTTGGAGTGAATCTGGCTCGATCAATAGATTGTCTTTTGTTCTATAAAATATGCATTGAAAATTAAGTAATGAAACTAGATTTATTTATATTTTAGAAATAATAATAATTTGAAATAAAATAAAAATGTATATGGGCCACGACAGACGCATAGTCATATTTTTTTAGAATTTTATAATAAATATGTTCAAAGTAATTGGCTATTGACTTCAATAATAATATAATTTGCCATCATTGCTTCCACTTCATAAAAGCTCCTAACCTATGTTCATTTGTTAAGGCGCAGTTACACGGCGCGTGCTTCGTCGAACCAGGGTACTGGAGGGCAGTGCGCGATGTCTTGCGTTCTGACGAACCAGGGCCGACAAAACGATGCGTGGGTCGTTCAGATTCATGGCGTGATTGGTTCGCCGAACCAATGTAGATACTTTCGTGTTTTCGTCTTCAATTCAATATGTTATTTATATGTTTTATGTAATTTTGTCCTGTAAATGGTATTACCGTTGGGCAATAAATATATTTTTATTATTATTATTATTATTATTATTATTATTATTATTATTATTATTATTATTATTATTATTATTATTGTGACAACAAAATAACAATCATGGATGCTAGGCAACAAATGATTGCATCTACTTCCTTGTGTATTATATAATCTGAGGTGGGATTCTATAACTTCGGTTGCTATCCTTTGAACTTGATATGGTATCAATTGCAAATATCAACTACAAAGTGAACTTGCGGTTCTATAATAGTAATCGTTATTTGTAGTTGCTACGTGTTAAGTTAAGTTCGAAGGACCAAGTCGCTAATGGACTAATTGTATGTTGTTATTTGCAATAATCGCGAGTGGACTGTATTATTAAATTTGTTTGAGGTATCACAAGCAAAAGCAAGAGTACTGACCTTGACTTAAGGAGACTTTAAAAAAGGGGCAGGGACTTGGGATCTAATGACAGGAAACAGGAATGGGAATCGCTGGATGCGTCTTGAAGCGGTGACGAAACAGGAGTAGGAGACGCTGGTTGCGTCTCAAAGCGGTGATGGGTTCGGATGCGTGAGGAGATGGACACGCTGCGCTTGCATGTGCGCAACGGCAGTAGGGATCTAGTTGAGACGGCTGAATGCCGCTATTCTGGTTGATGATGCGTTGCGCTTGAGGGCACGCAACAGTAGTGGAGATCTGGTTGAAACGGCAATCCTTTGCTGTCCTGGTCGATGCTCGTTCTGGCTCGACTTGAAGACGATTGCCGTTGTCCTGGTCGACGCTCAAATTAGCTCGACTTGAAGACAGGGTTTGAGCTCAAATGGCCCACTGCTGGCGAATACAATACTATTCACAAGCACGAATAAACACTTACACTTTCACTATTTCTGAAAGGAAAAGATCCCCACTAGACAATTAAACGACGATATTCAATCAATAATATTTAATTATTCAAATTTAAGATTATAAGGTGGAATTCAAAGCCAAGATGCAAAAATTAATAATGAATTTTTGATTTTTTAAAGAAAGATTCAGAGAGAATGAAAAACACGAGTGAACCCTCACTTGGTTCGTCACCGACTTTTTTGTTTATATATTTTTTTTTTCATCGTTAAGGGTTTTTAATTGTTGCATCTTTGTTTCTTTACAGATGACTATGATTACAAAATATGAATACAGAGTTGACTTGGTTTTTTAAACAATAATAATAACATTTTTATAATCGTCAGTAACTCTGATCTTGCTTGTCACACCTCATAACAAACTTAACATATTCCCGGGCACAAGAAATTTGCGTGGTGCATAATAATTAATTCGATTTGGCGAAAAAATGCACTGCAACTAACAATTGCTTGGAAAAAACAAGTACGAACAGAAAAAACAAAAAATAATCAACTCGACAGAAACATCGAGTGACAGTTAACAAGTGACATTATGTCTATCTGACAATATGTCAGAGTGGCATAATGTCAAAATGACATTTTGTGTCAAAGTGACATTTTTACAAATTAACAAAACAACAATAATGAAAATTGACGACAATTAAGCTATCTATTGAGTTGGTAGTGGACATAATTTATTAATTGGGCGTTTGATTACACCGTTTTCTGTTTTTACCAACGCGACGCGAGCTATTTGTCGTTTCCAAAGTATAATTTAGTGATAATTCCTAATGGCCATTCTAATGGTGGTAATCGAATTTCTTTAATTATGACTACCTGCCCAATTTTTACTGTGTTAGTTGATGTTAGCCATTTTTGGCGTATCTGTAGAGAAGTTAAATACTCTAATTGCCATTTTTCCCAATATGATTTTATTAGTGAGTCTAGTAAATATTTGCGATGTACCAAAGTGGATTTGGATTTGAGTGGTTCAGCTATAGGCAATCGTTTTAATGGGGTTTGAAGCAGAAAATGGGCCGGTGTTAATAACTCTGGATTGAGTTCTGCACCTTGTACACATAGAGGACGAGAATTTAAAACTGCTTCTATTTGTGTTAAGAGCGTTATCAGTTCTTCGTAGCTTAATAATTGTTTACCTATGACTCTGAATAAGTGTTTCTTACAGCTTTTTATTACAGATTCCCAAATCCCTGCGAAGTTAGCACTATATGGCGGGATTGTTTTCCACTCTATTCCATTCATTGCTAATTCGTTGGATAATGTTTTATGAAATGTAGTCGACTGCACAAAATTATACAGTTCATTAAACTTGTTTCGAGCCCCTATGAAAGTAGTGCTATTATCGGAATATAAATGTGAAACGGGGCCTCTCCTTGATACAAATCTTTTAAACGCGTTAATAAACGAATTTACTGTTAGATCTGAAACCAATTCAATATGAACAGCCTTTATAGTTAGACAAATGAAAATGCAAATGTATGCCTTTTTTGCGTGTTGGCCTTTATGTCTTGATTTTATGAATTTAATTGGGCCTGCATAATCTACACCTGTGTAAACAAATGGCTTTGAAACAGTTACTCGATAATCCGGTAAATCCCCCATCTTAGGTTGTGTGCTAATCGGTCTTGCCTTAAAACATTTATTACATTTGTATAAATTTCGTTTGATTGCATTTCTACCGGCAATAATCCAATATTTCTGACGAATTATTGCTAGTAACAAATCTGTTCCCGCATGACAATTTGAAATATGATAATAACCTATAATTAATTCGACTATGTGATCAGATTTTGGCAGCAAAATTGGATGTTTAACTTCAAATGGCAATGTTGCATTGAATAATCTTCCGCCAACTCTTAATATTCCGTTTTCGTCTACAAATGGGGAAAGTTTTAATATTTGTTTGTTTTTTATTGACCGATTATTTCCCTCTTGAAGCGTTTTTATTATTTCATAGAAGTATACAAATTGTACAGCCCTTAAAATATATATTTCTGCTATGGCTAAGTTTGACGCGGATATGTAACCTTTGAAAAGTAATTTTTTGCCAAACTTTAAAATGTAACTTGTTACCCTTAACAATTTGCTCCAAGAGGATATATTTTGTGCCAAAGTGTATAAAATGGGATAATGAATCACAGATGCAGTGGTATTAAATGTTTTCGAATTAATTTCCGGTAATTGGTCAACAGACAAAGTATTTAATTGATGAATAGGCCAATTTTCGATTGTTGACTGTAACCAATCGGGGCCATTCCACCATAAATTACATGTAATTAATTGGGCTGGGAGCATCCCTCTAGATATTAAATCGCTAGGGTTTTCTTTCCCTGCCACATAATAAAAACAACTTGGATCTAAATTTTCTTGTATTTGCGCAACTCTGTTGCTTACAAATGTTGTCCATCTATGCGGAGATGATTTTATCCATGATAATGTGATCATAGAATCAGAAAAAGCATATATTTTATCAATTGGGTATTTTTTAATTATATAATCTTTAACATGTTTTACAAGTTTTGCCATAAGAAGAGCAGCACACAATTCGAGCCTGGCTAAAGTGATTATTTTCATAGGAGCTACCTTGGATTTTGAACATAATAGTCTAATTGTGACATTATTTAAATTTACTACTTGAAGATAGATGACGCAACCATACGCCTTTGTACTAGCATCGCAAAAGGCAACCAGGTTTACTCGGCAGCCTTCCGAAATGCCTATATGTCTAGGGACCGACAATTTCTCTAAACAGTTGAATTCTGCGATCAATTTGCAAAAATTCGAGGTTATGTTTTTGGGTGGTATGTCATCCCAATCAACGCCGGCTTGCCATAACTCCTTTATTAATAATTTGGCATATAATATTACAGGTGAGACTAATCCAAGCACGTCAAATAATCTGGCAACTGTTGACAATATAATTCTTTTTGTGCAGTGTGCTGTGTCAAAGTTTGACGTTTGGAATGTGAAAGTGTCAGTGTTAGGATTCCAAGATATTCCTAAAATCTTTAAGTTTTCTCCCTTTGACAAGTCTATACTGGTTTTGTGTGAGGTTGGTAAACTCTCAATGAGTGATGTATTGTTACTCGCCCATTTTATCAAATCGAAACCTCCAGCTGACATTAAATTAATTAAATCCGTTATAAGACTACTAGCTTCAGTTGAATTTATAACAGATACGACTAAGTCGTCCATATATAATTCAGTCTTTGCCCGATTTGTCACATTTGGATAATTTTTACTTTCGTCTTCCGCTAATTGTCGGATAGTTCGCATTGCTAAGTAAGGGCTAGATTTTATTCCAAAACAAACACAATTAAATTGAAAAGTTTTTATCGCTTCAGAGGTGTCAAATCTATAAAGAATTTTCTGATATTTTCTATGTTGTTCTGACACTAATACTTGTAAATACATCTGTTTTATGTCAGCTGTCAAGGCTATGGGAAATAATCTAAAATTTAACAATAAATTAAATAAATCTGCTTGCAAATTTGGGCCAGAGTACAATAAATCATTCAGAGACAGTCCAGTATGAGTTTTAGCGCTAGCATCCAGAACTATTCTAACTTTTGTTGTAGCTTTGTCTTCGCGAATGACAGCATGATGTGGAATAAAATAGCCTTCATTATTCGTCACTTCTGACAGATAACCTTTTTGTAAATATTCATTTATTATGTCATTGTATTGACGTTGCAAATCTACTGACTGACTAAAACGTTTTTCTAAATGTAAGAGCCGACGTTCGGCTATTAAGCGAGAATTTCCCAACAAATTAGGATCTCTCTCAAATGGTAAGTTTACTATGTATCTGCCATTTTCTAAACGTTTAGTGGTTTCCGTAAATATTTTTTCACATTCAGCGTTTTCAGGACTCTTTATTGTGTGACTTGGAACTTCTTCTAGTTCCCAAAACTTGTGCAAACAAGAGACTAAATTATTTTGTGCAAATGCAGAAAATGATGAAAAGGATTCAGAAGGTACAACTTTATTATTTATTTCTCCGATTAGCACATAACCTAATGTTGTATCATAGGCTACTGGTGCGGTTCCTAATCGATTCGATAGTATTAAAGAGGGATATATTTGAGCCCCTAGAATTACGTCAATTTTTCCCGGTACATTCCAGGAATTATCGGCTAAAAGAATGGATTTTAAGGACCGAAACTTTGAAGCATCTAGTTTACACGAAGGTAAATTATCAGTTATACATTCTACTACTAATGCATTTAAATTGTACTTATGAGGCGATACTCTCGATTCTATGTCAAAATTTACATACCCATAAACTGGGCGACTTGTCATCCCGATCCCCCGAATTTTTGAGTTTTCGAGCGGTGTGATCGGTAATTTTAATTTTTCACAACAATTCTTTGTTATAAGATTATTTTGTGACCCATTGTCTAATAGACATCTAATCATTAGTTTCTTTTTATTTATATTCGTTGCATAAACTTGTGCTGTCGACAACAAAACATAACCATTATTATTTGTGGATACATGACATGAAGTGTCAATTTTCTCCGGTTCCGTTATTTGTTTGGTTGGAGATTGAGTAGAAGATGAAAAATGCAAAAATGTATGATGTTTTTTGTTACATTCCCGGCATCTATAGCGTGATGGACAGTTTTTTACTGAATGAACATTGGATAAGCAATTATAACATGCATTTTTTGATTTTATAAATCCAAATCTGTCTTGTACTGACATTTTATGGAATTTTTCGCAAAAATACAGATTGGAATGTTCCGCACTGTTGCACAAAATACAAGGTATTTTACAAGGTATTTTTTGTTTTGGTTTTTCATCTGCCGCCAAAAATGTGCGTGAATGATTCGCCACTTTTGGCGATCCCTTTACAGATGAAAAACGCTCCAAGATCTTTGCCTGATCTCTAACAAAATCTAAGAAGTTTTTGCAAGTAGGAAATTCCGTTTCGCGGAATATCGTATCAAATAGCAATACTATTTCTGGATCCACCTTTTTGGATGCGCAGTTTAATAGCACGAAATCCAGAATGTCTGGAATATTAAGTTGCTTGATAGCCTCTACGGAGGCGGAAAATTTATTGACAAACGTTGTCAAATGACTTGGGTTTTTTGAACTAAATTTTATATTGAAAATATTGTCTAAGTATTGCTTAGCCATTGTTCTTTCATCCTGGTATTGCTTTACCAGGCCGTCCCAAATAATGTCATAGTTTTCAGGTGTGGGCAATATCCCCCCTGTTATTTCTAGAGCATTGCCCGTAAGTTTGCCTATTAGATAACTAATTTTTTGTTCGTTTGAGAGCGCCTCGTTTTCATGTACATTTGATTTGAATGATTGATAAAATAACGGCCACATTTCTACTTTCCCATTAAAAGATGGCAATTCAATAGCGGGCAGTTTTTTACATTTATTTAGTGCAGTACTAGATTTTGACGGCTGCGCTTTGGGGGCCAACAAGGACAGCTCACTTCTCGTTCTTTTTATTTTTGAAAAATACATTTCTATTGTCATTAATGTATCAAAATTTGGATTAAAATTAGCATCAATAGATAGCTCAAGGTCATTTATACGAATTAAGGCATTTTTAAATTCCTCCCTTAACAAATCGACTTCTTGGGATTCGTCCAAGAAGCGTTCATTGGCGCATGTGTCCGTTGGAGTGCACTTTTTCGCGAGATCGTGTATTTTTACAATACGGGATTCGTAGCCTCTTGCTAGGGCCTTTAACGTTTTTAAATCAACTTCCATAGTACTAAAATTGACAGTGGAACATCCGGCTCGAAGGACCAAATTTTTATGTTAAGTTAAGTTCGAAGGACCAAGTCGCTAATGGACTAATTGTATGTTGTTATTTGCAATAATCGCGAGTGGACTGTATTATTAAATTTGTTTGAGGTATCACAAGCAAAAGCAAGAGTACTGACCTTGACTTAAGGAGACTTTAAAAAAGGGGCAGGGACTTGGGATCTAATGACAGGAAACAGGAATGGGAATCGCTGGATGCGTCTTGAAGCGGTGACGAAACAGGAGTAGGAGACGCTGGTTGCGTCTCAAAGCGGTGATGGGTTCGGATGCGTGAGGAGATGGACACGCTGCGCTTGCATGTGCGCAACGGCAGTAGGGATCTAGTTGAGACGGCTGAATGCCGCTATTCTGGTTGATGATGCGTTGCGCTTGAGGGCACGCAACAGTAGTGGAGATCTGGTTGAAACGGCAATCCTTTGCTGTCCTGGTCGATGCTCGTTCTGGCTCGACTTGAAGACGATTGCCGTTGTCCTGGTCGACGCTCAAATTAGCTCGACTTGAAGACAGGGTTTGAGCTCAAATGGCCCACTGCTGGCGAATACAATACTATTCACAAGCACGAATAAACACTTACACTTTCACTATTTCTGAAAGGAAAAGATCCCCACTAGACAATTAAACGACGATATTCAATCAATAATATTTAATTATTCAAATTTAAGATTATAAGGTGGAATTCAAAGCCAAGATGCAAAAATTAATAATGAATTTTTGATTTTTTAAAGAAAGATTCAGAGAGAATGAAAAACACGAGTGAACCCTCACTTGGTTCGTCACCGACTTTTTTGTTTATATATTTTTTTTTTCATCGTTAAGGGTTTTTAATTGTTGCATCTTTGTTTCTTTACAGATGACTATGATTACAAAATATGAATACAGAGTTGACTTGGTTTTTTAAACAATAATAATAACATTTTTATAATCGTCAGTAACTCTGATCTTGCTTGTCACACCTCATAACAAACTTAACACTACGTTATATATCAATTGGAAAATAACATAAGCAACTGTTATCTGCAGTTGCTATTGCCTTACAGAATACCGAATACGATTTGTAATTGATATTTAACAAGAGCAATGATTATTTGTAGTTGTAACGAGTTATGGAATCCCACCCCTGGATTGTTGAAGAAAATTGTTTAAAAAAAAAGGAAAAAGTTGGTGGAATGGCGTCACATATGAGAAATATATAAAAGTAAGCAAATCTGGCTTTCTAATTGAAGTTCTATTATGAATGTCAGACATTTATCTGCTGGCCACGCCATAGTTCACACCTTTTTACCTTCCGTCACCTTTAAGTAAGGAAGGTATTGTCTTTGGTCAAAAAATTCGATGAGTTTTTAATCAATAAGCACGTTTTAGGGCCCCTAGTATACGAATTTACTATTTTTACGATGATGTCTGTATGTGTGTGTGTGTGTGTGTGTGGATGTGTGTGTGTGTGTGTAACAAAATTTTCGTCTGCGATAACTCTAATACTACAGTTTCAAAAATTATAATTTTTTCGTATACTTCTTCGCTACATCCATATGAAGAGCTGATTAGATTTTGGTTACAATTGGTCAACCGGAAGTACCATCATTTGAAGATTTTAACAGTTTTTCTTGAAAAAACTATGTTAAATATCATTTATTCACATTTAATGTTATTATAAATATTAAAGGATATTTTATTCTCTATACGATTTGACTGCATTTTATACTTAATATTAAATGGATATAGAGTTAAAAAATTGTAAAGAAATTAAATTTCATAAAGTAGCTATAGCTATGAAAACAGCTACTATATTCAGAAAATTCTGATGTCAGTGTCAAGTGAAATTGACATAGTGTGTTTGTCTTATAATTTTATTGGAAATATAGGATCTCTTGCTTTCTGTATGAAATTTGTATAAAATACATACAACTGCTTTAAGGTAATGTACAAGAAATAATAATAATAAATCTTTTATTTCTGCAGATACATTACACTGTATATAGAAAACGTCACAAAATAATAATTTAAGACATAAATTTTCTGTATGAAATTTGCATAAAATACTTGCAGCTGCCGGAAAGTAATGTACAAGAAATAGAATATTTAATTTAGCAAGGAACTTTCCGTATGAAATTTGTACAAAATACATAGAACTGACGGAAGGTAATGTGCTGGCCACATCAGATTTTTTGAATATGTCAAAGCTTTACTACTGTAACTTGCATTGCAAGTGGTCTGCGATAAGGCGAACCTGCACAAACCAACACGAACCTTGCACAAACAAATATGTTCAACGCCTTTGATCCGACAGCCTATATGGAACCTGCCGAACCACCGCGAATTAGGCACCACGAACAAGCCGTAGCGAACCGTGTATGTCAAACGGTGTAAGGTTCGTGGTTCGGCGAAACAAATTTGCCGAACCACACACCGTGTAACTGCGTCTTAATGCTGAATGGTTTCATGACGATTTTTTTCGTCCGCGATAACTCTTTTAACAAACTTACGAAAATTTATATTTTCCGTATTTAAGATTTCTAAATTCATATAAAGAGTTGATTAGATTTTGGGTAAAATTGGAAACCGGAAGTGAACAGTTTTTAATGAAAAATTATATTAAAATATAATCCAAAACTTTTCAATTTTAGTATTTAAGACTTTCATATCAAGGGCAATAACATATTAGATTTCGGCTAAAATTAATAAACCGGAAGAGATAGTTTACTTGAAGCTCTGAACAGATTTTCGTTAAAAATATATATTATGATTTATTCAAAAACTTTTTAAATTCAGTATTTAAAACTTTTATATAAAAAGGAACAACATATTAGATTTTATCTAAAATTGATAAACCAGAAGTGATACTTTACTTGAAGCTCTGAACAGATTTTTGTGAAAAATATATTATGATGTATTCCAAAATTTGTACAATTTGGTATTTAAGACGTTTATATGGAGGGGAGCAACATATTAGATTTTGGCTAAAATTGGTAAACCGGAAGTGACAGTTTATTTATAGCTCTGAACAAATTTTCGTGAAAAATATATTGATACGAGTACAATCCAAAACTTTTCAAATTTGGTATTTCAGACTTTTATATTAATGAGAGCGACATATTAGATTTTTTTCTAAGATTGATAAACCGGAAGTACTTTACAGAAAGCTATAAACAGATTTTCTTGAAAAAATATATTAAACATGATCCAAAACTTATCAAATTTGGTACAAACTCGTCTATAATTTGAAACATCATATTAGATTTTGACTATACTTATATATGTCACAGATATTATTTTGCGTAAGTTTATTTTTATTAAATTTATTATGTTTTGTCTCTAATTAGCTATTTAGGTACGTAACCGATGCTGTTGGATAAGAGCTACATTTAATGATACTGGTATTCACGTATTTTATTTCAGTTTATTTCTAGATTTCAGTGTGAGAACATCGATATTATAGTGATTCAGGTGAGAGAGTTAATCTAGCATGTGTGTGATTGTGAGTGTGCATGTGAGCAGTACTGGGTACTGTAATGGCCGCATCGTGTGAACCCGAGGGTCGCCAACGGTAGCAGCAGGGAAGGCTGTAGTGACCCGCATCTGTGGTCGCCAACGGTAGCAGCAGTTAGGGCTGTAGTGATCTGATCCAGTTGTTTAAGAGGAATGTCTCCGGATCACCACCGAAGCGGCAGTGGTTCCGTAGTGGCCGCTCGTGTGAACCCGAGGGTCGCCAGCGTAGCAGCAGGGAAGGCTGTAGTGACCCACATCTAGTGTCGCCAACGGCAGCAGCAGTTAGGGCTGTAGTGATCTGATCCAGTTGGTTAAGAGGAATGTCTCCGGATCACCACCGAAGCGGCAGTGGTTCCGTAGTGGCCGCTCGTGTGAACCCGAGGGTCGCCAGCGTAGCAGCAGGGAAGGCTGTGGTGACCCGTATCTGTGGTCGCCAGCGTAGCAGCAGTTAGGGCTGCAGTGATCTGATCCAGTTGGTTAAGAGGATTGTCTCCGGATCACTACCGAAGCGGCAGAGGATCCGTAGTAACTAGCGGTACTGCCCGTAGTTGCCAACATGTGTGTACGGTGTGTGAATGCCTGAACCTTTTGTAAATGATTGCCTCCTCACTGAGTATTTCTCATGTGTTAATTCTTTTACAGAAATAATCACGGCGTGAAGGAGGATTCCGCGTGACCAGGTTCGGCCAGGCTACGGTCATCTAGATTTGTTATTATTTTTGTATTAATACTGTAAATACCGGTTTGGGTGATAAATGTGTTTTAATATTCTAATTTTCAGCGCTAACATTTAATCTTCATTTATAACATTTCAGAAGTGGGATCAGAACATTTTTAACTTTCAGCTTTTGGGATCACACCAACACAGCTTTTGGAACAGTCCGGATATTGATTACGTTTATGTTTAGCTGGATTACGAACCTGGAACAACATTACAACATGACTTTACCTAACAACAGTCCTCAATTTCAGTATGTACGTTCACTTTACGCGCTATGCATAAATGGGGCAAAATAACTACCATCATGTATGTGAGATGTCGCTGGAGAGGGTATGCAGAAATATGGTATAAAGCGCTGCAAGGAATAAATCATTCTTGGGAGTCATAGAAGGTTATGTTGTTGAAGGCATTTCCGTCACAGGAAAATTATTTTCAGTTGCTTCAAGAAATGATTTCTCGCAACAAGAAACCGGATGAACTTATGATGCAATACTATTATGAGAAGCTGGCGCTACTCAACACTTGCCCTTGTCAGAGAATGCGAGAAGCCGCAGTTTCTTTTATTATTTTTGAAGACGATCGAAGATAAATTAGCGACACGAAACCTTCCTACACCCGTTAAACGCGATTTACATCGTACTTTTCAGAAGAACAAGTGGCCTTACTATACTACGCAGCAACACAACGATGGAATGGCGAACATTTGATGTTTTATTTGTGGAAAATTGGGACATACACGCTCACATTATAATAAAAAACGGCAACGAGTATCGAATCGTGCAGAACGAAATGGAGGCGAATTCAGTGGAAGTAGGAACCAGCGACCACAACATCGTCAACATCAGCATGTTCAACGTCAACAAAAGCCACAGCCACAACTGCCAGAAAGGAACATCTTAACAACTTCTGCGGAGGTAAGTGGTAATTGTCTAAGCGTACGTCGCTATGGGGTCCACTTGCATAACCATGAAGGAATCGAGCACGTATTCCCGCGAACAATTGTAGTAGCAGACAAAGATATGGAATGCGTTCTACCAGTCTTGAACTGATCACATGCGGAATTAACAATTCAGAAGGAAAAAATTATAACAAGAATATAGAAGCGCAGAAAATAAAGGAATTTACTTTACGTAGGATGAACTACACGTGGGAACGGATATAAGTGTGGATCAACGCGAACAACTACTACGTCTGCTGAAGGAATATACGGAATGTTTTGTAAAAACTGTGAAGGATATTCGATGCACGAATGCGACCGAAGTGGATATTTTACTGACTGATGATACACACATTACTTACAGGCCGTATAGATTGTCAATTCCAGAGGTAACACGTTCAGGGAATAGTACAAGAGCTTCTTGATGGCGACATTATATGCGAATCCACTTCACCCTTTTCAGCACCGATTCTTCTAGTGAAGAAAAAGAACGGAGAAGCGCGAATGTGTATAGACTACAGGCATTTAAACAAAGTAACAGTAAACAACCGATACCCCTTTCCAAGAATTGATGACCAACTAGATCAATTGCAAGGAGCGAAGTACTTCACAACTTTAGATATGACGTCAGGACATTACCAGGTGCCTATCGCGCAGAGCTCGAAGTACAAAACTGCATTTGTAATACCGGACGGCCATTACGAGTTTAATCGTCTCCCTTATAGATTATCTAATGGACCATCAGTTTTTCAGAGGCTGGTCAATAAAGTTCTAGGATCATGTCGTAACACCATCGCCATGGCTTACTTAGATGACATTATCTGCCCATCATCATTTACAGAGGGAATTCAGCGACTGACGACACTATTTGACATTTTGTTTAGGGCAAACAACTTTACACTGGATATGAAGAAATGTTTCTTTTTCAGAGCAGCATCAATTATTAAGGATTTCAGATTGCTCGAGATGGAGTTCAACCTGGAAAGGAGAAAATAAAAGCCGTCACCGGATTTCGGGCACCGAGGAATGTGCATCAAGTAAGACAGTTTGTAGGACTTACAAGTTATTTTCGACATTTCATTAAAGATTACGCTAAGATTGTGTGACCGATTACTAATCTAACGAGAAAGGATGTACGGTAGTGTTGGAAAGCGAAACAACAGAAAGCATTTGAAGACCTAAAGGAAAAGGTTACGGAACGACCACTTTTGCGACTATACGATTCGAAAGCCGAAACAGAGGTGCACATCAACGCCAGCAAGTTAGGATTAGGAGGAATCCTGCTGCAGAAATTGGACACAGGTAAATTCCACCCAGTTGCTTATTTCAGTCGTCAAACTTCACCAACGGAAATGAAGTATCATTCGTATGAGCTGGAGACTTTAGCAGTAGTCGAAACTTTAAAGTAATTTAGAGTATATCTGCTGGGAATACATTTTAAATTCGTAACAAACTGCAATGCACTACGAACTGCTAGCACTAAACAGGATTTGGTGCCTAGGATTGGAAGATGGTGACTGGAACTGCAGGAATATTTATCCGATATAGAATATCGCTCAGGATTAAGAATGGGTCACGTCGATGCGCTAAGTCGAAACCCCGTGTCAGGAGAAGGACTTTCTGTAGAATTTGAAATTTTTCACATAACAAGCTGACTGGATACTCGCCGGACAAATGACAAATTGAAAATTATCAAAAACATTTCAAGTAAACCACCGGAAACTAACTACGAAAGGAATATTTATAAAAATTACTGTTTACGAGACGAACGGGTTTACCGAATTACCGCGTCCGGAAGTGGGTTGTACCTAGAGGACAACGGCTGCAGATAGTACGTTCCTGTCTTGATGAGTTTGGACATTTTGGAATTTACTGGTTTCTTGGAGTGAGAAAATTCGCGAAGTACATTGACTCGTGTAAGGATGTCTTTACCATAAACAACAGATAAGAAAGCAGCCAGAACTATTGAATACAATTGAGAAACTACCGATTCCATTTCACACCATCCATATGAAGGACCATGCCAAATAAAGAAAGTTCTACTGAACGATAGATTTTCAGTAGAAGATTTGCCTGGTACAAATCGAAGTAGAAGAGGAGAATATAGTAACGTAGTGGCGATTGACAGGATGAAACCATATTTAAGTACACGTGAACTGTCGGAAGATAACAGCGCTTCGGATGTTGATGCTGATGCTGCAGGAATTTGGGATTGATTCCTCGAGGACGAGGAACTTTTCAGGATGGCCGAACTGTCACTGATATTATTTTGCGTAAGTTTATTTTTATTAAATTTATTATGTTTTGTCTCTAATTCGCTATTTAGGTACGTAACCGATGCTGTTGGATAAGAGCTACATTTAATGATACTGGTATTCACGTATTTTATTTCAGTTTATTTCTAGATTTCAGTGTGAGAACATCGATATTATAGTGATTCAGGTGAGAGAGTTAATCTAGCATGTGTGTGATTGTGATTGTGCATGTGAGCAGTACTGGGTACTGTAGTGGCCGCATCGTGTGAACCCGAGGGTCGCCAACGGTAGCAGCAGGGAAGGCTGTAGTGACCCGCATCTGTGGTCGCCAACGGTAGCAGCAGTTAGGGCTGTAGTGATCTGATCCAGTTGGTTAAGAGGAATGTCTCCGGATCACCACCGAAGCGGCAGTGGTTCCGTAGTGGCCGCTCTTGTGAACCCGAGGGTCGCCAGCGTAGCAGCAGGGAAGGCTGTAGTGACCCGCATCTGTGGTCGCCAGCGTAGCAGCAGTTAGGGCTGTAGTGATCTGATCCAGTTGGTTAAGAGGATTGTCTCCGGATCACCACCGAAGCGGCAGAGGATCCGTAGTAACTAGCGGTACTGCCCGTAGTTGCCAACATGTGTGTACGGTGTGTGAATGCCTGAACCTTTTGTAAATGATTGCCTCCTCACTGAGTATTTCTCATGTGTTAATTCTTTTACAGAAATAATCACGGCGTGAAGGAGGATTCCATTATAATTTTTTTAAGTAAGTGACTCTTAAAAAGTTTGGATTTTTCAGCAGTTTATTAAAAGAAAATTATAGATAAATATGTGTCGTTTATTAAGGAATAATTTTCTATATATTAATAGAATCCATAAAAAGTCATTCAATGGAGAAGGATATTTAAATACACAGACCGGCACTGAAAACGGGCCATTTCATTTTTTAAAGAGTAAATGTAAAAATTTTATATTTGAGTATGTACTACAAAATATTACTATTACTATTACTATGTATAAATTAAGAGAACCTGGAACTCACATCACATTTCTTCGTAAAAATATGATTTATTTACACCAATATTCATATTATTTGCTTATCGTAACGGAATAATGAAATTGAGAAAATGTACTTGTATACTTATCATCAATAGGTTCGTGTCTTTCAGTTCCTTGTTTTATTATTTATTTGTCAAAAATGTATGTATTGTACATAATTTATATTAAAATATCCCATAGATTTTGCAAATATATGTGAGAATTATTTTGTAGTGAGAATATATGTATTTGTATTTAAAAATATTTTTCGTTTTGTGCGTACAACCAGGTAAAATATCTGGCGAGAGGTTATGTGTTGGCCAGATTTTTACTAATAAAATATTACAAACATTGCAAAAATACACAAAAAAGTTACTCTTGCTACAACTTGATAAAAGCAGTGGTTTTTTAGTTATTTCAATTTTTTAAAAATCAGTGTCTAATAAAATAAAAGATAGGTAAAAACTAGTTACTGATTAAATTCATATAAATTCATTCTTGGACGCGCAACTATACTATTACCGTTACAAATATTCATAACGAAACACCAAATCTGAATTTTCACCAGCACGAAACTTTTTAATTTTTTTTTTTGTTGATCAATGGAGAAATTTATCAATAAGATAAAAAGCATTACTTATAAACAGATTTTGTTCTTATTTCTTAATGTTCTATTTTCTGAGGCTAAGGTAACTTGATTTTATTTGAACTGTAAAGAGGCTGCTGCTCGAAAAAGTGTAATATAGTCAGTAGTGTAGTAGTCAGTCAGTTATCAGTAATAATTAAAGATACAAGTATTTGATCGTTTTGCCGGAATCATGTCTAATTTTAAAAATGAACAGCGCATTAATCTGAAATTCTTTATAAAATTGAAAAAATCTCCGAGTAAGTGTTTGAAACTGTTGACGGAGGTGTACGGACAAAAGAACGTTGAAAACCGATAGAAGTTACATGGTGCCAAATCTGGCAAGTAAGGTGAATATTCTTATGCAATAATTTTCTCCTCAGCCAGAAACTGCTTTACAGCCAGTGCTTTGTGGGCAGGAGCATTGTCCCGGTGTACAAGTACGACAGATATTGCAAGACCAATTAGACATGGACGAAGTTTGTGCCAAAATGGTACCAGAAAACCTCAGCCAGTGACAGAAATATGCCCGGAAACAGATTTGCAGTGAGGTTGCCTCTGACCTGCCGAAAAAGATAATTAGATAAAATATAGATTTTCCAGTACCATCCGGAAACCAAGAAGCAATCAATGCACCGGAAAGAGAGCGAAGGGACTTGATTCCTCGAAAGAATTTTCATTGTGTTAGTGGCAGAGTTACAATGATATATGTCACCTTCAATCAATATGTGCAGGTACACATAGGTACTATAAATTCTGAGAATAATATACTTGACGCATTTAATCTTTATTAGAAAATAGTAATTGTAGTCAAAAAAATCAGACTCAATCTTGTGGTGGTATACTGCATGGTATAATGATCAAAAAACTTTTCCTGCTATAAACTGCAGGCAGTTTTTTATTTAAATTTTAATTTAATTTTAATAAAAAAACATTATGGTTATTCTGTTTTAGAGAAAAACGTCTATGATTTCTTTCTTTTAGCCTCTGAAATTTATAGCCGGAATGGTAATTCTGATTTTTAAACCGTTGTTGAGGAATCATAAGGCTTGGACAGTGAAAGTGCTAGCCTGTAGCCTGTCTCCTGTCTCCCTTCAATATTTCGTAAATAGGGGTGTATACTCTGTAGAAGGGGGGGGTATTTGCGGCCCAACCCACAGCCTTCTTCGTCTCCCACGTCGCGGGCAAGCTTACCGAACCGTGAAACTAACATCAGGCTCTTAATGCGTTGTAAATGTCACTAAGCACAGACACGTATCTTGGTTGCGTGGTTTTGTCTTACACATTACACGTAGCCAACAAATAAATACATAGTATCATGAAGTACTGCGAATTCATCTTTTGTATACCCTAATGAAAAATTTATCGGTATTACTTGACTAATTAAAAATAGTTCACAATTATACAATATCACGGAGAAACAACAATTTTCTAAAAAAAAGTGGTTCAGTGTCCGTGTCGCTCAGTGTATTTTTAAAGTGTTTCGTATTATTTTTCACTGAATTCATAGGCGCCGACTATGCGGGGGCGGGGGCAGAAGGGGCGTAGACTCCCCTGTAAAATATAGAAGGAGCAAAACTACGTTTTACCCCCCCCCCCCTTAGCCTATATTTTTTTTAGCGCTTTTGCTTCGATCTCGTTAATTTGAAAATATTTCAATCATGGCATTTGCAACACTAGTCAAATTTCATTTACAACTTATTCGATAGACGGCCACTAAATCAACAACTTTCATTTTAGTTTCACATTCAACAGTGACACAAGGCAGGTTAAATCATGTCGCTATACTTATACAAAAGTTACAAATATGTCGGCGCCTATGACTGAACTACTTCTAGGAAATTATACTCACCAATAGTCGTGAATCGTCTGCAGCGAGAAATAAGTCTCGATACGGTATTTGCCTTAAATTTTCAACAAATTGCGTGAGATTTTCTGTATTCATATTTAACACTTGTCCAAGAATGTGTAATACTTCTATTGGGTTTCTTTCAAGAGCCATATTATTTAGAGAACTACCACTTTGCATGATCGCTCTGTGAAAAAGACCTAAAGAAAAGTCATGGTATCTTAAGTATGTTTGTAAATCATTTTTATGATACTCAAATTTGTACTTACCCCTGGATAAGGGTGATTGTAAATGGTACTGTATACATTCTGAGCCTGAACTGTGACCAAAAATAGTGACTTGTTTTGGATTTCCACCAAACTTTTCTATATTTTCTTGCACCCATTCCAGCACAGCTACTTGATCTTTAAGTCCTACATTACCGGGTGCTGTCTCTTGCATAGCATTGAGGTATCCTAAAAAGTTAATTATATTTGTTTTAATTGATTAATACATAAAATATAGTAGGTGTTCTTCATGTAAAGCCGGGTCCACATTGAAACGAACATTGTTATGCTCAAATCGGATAAACAAGCAATGCACATCATGATGAGAGTTCGTCTAGCAATTTAATTCACTTAAGTAATGAGTTACTGGAACAAGCAGTCGTCACGACGGACGAATGTCGGCTGCTTGTCCGATATCAGTATAGCTAACATGTTCAGCAACATAGTTTTCCTTATGCTAGATATAAAAATCGAAGACGGCAATGGTATTAAAGTTTTTGTGAGAATGTCACCATCAAATTTTTAATAAGTATTTAATAAATATACCTAATAAAATCCAATCTTCCTCGCCAGGCCACTAATATCCAGAAAAAGTTAGCTAACAATGTTCATTTCAATGTGGACCAGGCTTAAGAATGGCATTGCGCAATAATGCTTCGTTCTTCGTTTATAAATTTTCGATATTTTTTGCAATATTAATAAATCACGTCAATCAACAGGAGGCACAAAAATGTTAAAATACACGCCAATGTATACGAACTATGTTGACAATAGGGCTATTCTACTATTTTTTTAAAATTATTTTATATAATACTAAGACTATTGGTGAACATCCGGTGAAAAAATTCTAATTAATAAGCGAGTTATGTTGCCCCAAACTCTGAAAAAAGAAATATGAGTATTCACCTAAACCTGCTTTTACGAACCCAAATGTTCTTGAAGTGTAATATTTCTAAATTATATTTAGAATAAATAAATTAATATTACAACGCTGTAAAAGACTATAAACTTTTTAATTGCAAAAAATGTATTTAAATTATTAAATTTATTACAAGAAAATTATGTTGAAATAAAAACTGTTTGAGAAAATATACCTATAAAACTAAAATATACTGCTGGTGGGAGTGAGATTTGTGAGACGGACATTGGAGGAGTGCAGATATATATATATATATATATATATATATATATATATATATATATATATATATATATATATATATATATATATATATATATATATATATATATAGCTGCACTTTTCTGTAAGAATAACTCTGCGCAAGCGCCGGATTGCTTTGATTTTATTGGTGTATAACGGGAAAGGGGAACAACTAGCGAGAGGGAAATTCTTACACTAACTGATAAGGATAGGCAATAATGTTTGTAGCAGACTCCTGAGAGATAGAGCATCAGCGGTATATTTTAGTGATATAGGTATATTTTTGAGAATGGTACTGGAGTGAATTTGCAGGTTATTTCGTTATTTGAAAGTATTTACACCCATTGGTAGTACGAACAACCTCTGAACACGCTATTCGTTAGACACTTATAGGCGGTCTTTTAGTCGCCAATCAAAATAAATTCATATTCGTGACGTGATGCTTTAACAAAAAAATTCTTATTTCGGTTGAGTAGAATAGCCTATTCCAAATTATTTCCAGAACAAATTCTATGTCCTGTGTGGCAACAATAAACTACTTCATTTACGTATATGTTGTCAAGAATCATACACTTTATTGCGCAATGTCAATCTACCATCGAGAATAATATACATGTACTTGTAATAATAATAATTTACCAAAAATATTTAGACGATAGTTGCAAGTTACCAAAATAACATTTTTATTTATTAAAAAGTCTGGGGTATATGTAACCTTTGTATCAGATCCTATAATCCACATGCCACCGAAAAAGTATACCATTACTGGCAGCAGTTCGCCGGAATCCTCTGAGCAAGGGACCTAGAATATTATTTTATAGACTGAGTAGTAGTATAAATGTAGGCACACTAGGAATAATGTCTAGAAACTGCAATATGTAGGGTCAGCAAAGATATTGAGAGCCTACAAGATAAGGAAGGTGTAGATGCAATGATTTTTTTTTTTCTTCAAACTTCACGAAAGTTATTTTATTTTAACAGTTACTGATAACAGATTGAACTGGCGCTGGAGTATGCAAATTTATTATGCAAAGTTACGTTATATAGACCCTGCAGTGATGCAGGAATAAACGAATAAGATTAATACACTCTGTATCTCCCAGTTGATCCCCATGTCATCAATTTCTGATGCAAGAATTACACAATTTTATCTACCATCTTTTGTTGTATACAATTCGCTATCTCAGCCGCTTTCTTTTTATCAAGAAAATCAACTCCGAGAAGCACACATCTACCCTAAATCGTTCTTTTTAAAAGGGGATAAATGATCTTGTACTACCCATTTTCTTCGTCCCCGCCTCGGCGAAGCACCACCTTTGAAACATAATCATATAGATCCTGAACTGATCCCGAATATCAATGCCACGTCAATATGACTGACTGCTATGTATTTTGTCTTTTTTGTAAGTATTTTATATTAAAATGACATGAATAGAAGAAATTAATTAGTTTGAAACGTTATATCATGTTTCATTACCATAAGAAATAAATCCATATTTAAATACTCAAAGGTAAAAGAATTTAATATGTCACATATACAACAGCCTATAACCACAAGCAAGTTCAGCATATTATATTATAAATATAATGCTATATATGTTTTTATCTTCTACTTCTTATTTTAAAAATATACTGTTCTTTTTAGGAGTAGTTCAATTCAGTACGAGGTAAGATCAGTTCATTTTCCCCCTAAAAATAAAGCGCCTCTCATTATCGTAGGTTTACCAGAGGGGTATATGCTATCTCGGTCTAATCAATAGCAAAAAATGAAATAGAAACGGTATTGTAGCCGCGGATATTTGAATTATTTGAATATTCATGTCATTCTGTCATTCATGCGGTTAAGGTGATTTTGGCCTCGATAATAATTTGTGCTTCATTGTGTGTTGGTAATTTTGTCAATTCTTGGGTTTATACATATTGTGCATTTTGCTACTGCAAAGACGGTGTTTCTAAGATGTCAAATGTCCGACAATTATTGCAACATATTCCTTTTGGACAATAAAAAGAGGTATATTTCGATTTCATCCATTATACTTATCGCATTTATTCAGTTAGTTTATTATTTCTAAATAACTATTTATACTTAGAATTTTGATGAATAACGAAATTGACATAGTAAAGGACTTATTGTCAGTTTTTACCAGTTTTAAAGTTACATCATAATTATTCAATTGCGAAATATGTAAGTGTCACTTCGAATTTTGATGAATAATAACATTCACACAGTAGATATATGTTATATTAGCGAACAACTTGCAAATAAAATATTGAAAATGTCAAACTCCACCTTATATCAAACTAGAAAGTTCAATCCCTATAATAAAACCATGGTAACAATATGACGTCATCAATTCCCTCCCACCCCTGGCGATTTGAACCATGTTCACTATTGATGACGTGGGGACCAAGTCGAGGAAACGGACTTTATGCACAATACGCACTGGGCATTGAATATTTAATTAATTTTATGATGTTAAACTAATTGACATTTCGGCGAAGCCTATTACTAATGCTCAGTTGCATCACCGCCACTTAAAATTTAAACTATGTACAAATTTGTATAACATACGCCAAAATCTGAAATTTAAAAATACATATCTCCCCAAGCAACACGACATGACGTTTAACTGACGTTTTTTTAACGTAAAATTTTCGACGCTTTGAGTCTATGCGACGTCGCTTACTTGACGTAAAAATGTTCGATACACTATTAATATTAGCTTGTCAATGTTTACGTTACAAAAACGTTCAGCGGCTGCCTCAAACATTAGTAAATTAGAATGTATAGTTGTTTTTTTACTTTAGTATATTATTATTTGATAACTACCGTTATTATCATTGACTAAAAAACAACAAGTATATATGAAAGAAAAGTGGTAAAGTGTGTTCGGAAGTTATATTTGAATGTTTACGTGTGAATAATTGGTGAAAATAGTGTTAAAATTAATATGTTATGTTGTAAGTTTGTATAAATGCACTTGTGCTGTTCTCGCTACTCCTGTTACTGTGCTTGTAGCTAGAGCTATGCTACGATCTTGTCGTTAAACCACGTCGATTCGACCCACGTATAATTGTTTTTGTGTAGTCAACGAATTGCGTCATATCCGTCGATATCGCGTCATTTGGTTGCTTGGGTCGCTTATTACATAAGATTTTTAATTCTCGTTTACACTAAAACTCTTAGTTCATCCTGTCCTTGAAGAAAGAAAATAGTCAATAAAAATGGTATAGAACCTTCTATTGGGGGTTTCATGAATGTGAAGCCAAACGGAGACAGTTGGGTCTCAGATCAGTGAATTATTGGTACATAAAAAATTACACCACCGCCACTTGAAATTTAAACTTGGGTTTATTCAGTTAGCCAAATAAATGTGAATAGATGTTAATGTCAATTAAATATTTTTTTAATTACAGTATAAAATTGAATTGACTAACTGAATAAAACCTAGTTTAATTAAGAGTTATAGCTAGTTGCATCATCGTCACTTACAATATAAACTTGGTTTTATTCAATTAGCCAAATTAATTAATATTAATTCTAACTGAATAATATTTTTAATTGCAGTGTAAATTTGAGTTGCCTAACTAAATTAAACCAAATTTGAATTTTAAGTGTTGGTGGAGCAACTGGGCATTAGTAGTACAACTGGGCATATGTGTACCTATGCGCGGCTTAAACTTACGGTGGGAGTGAACACGTTCAAATGCAAACAATCCTCATTGCCTCCAGTCCTTTGTGTACATCTAGGTCCATCCTCTTTGGTTTCTAAAACTCCTTCCCAAGGTTTAGGCCTGACAGGGGGTAGGAACCTCAATTTTCCAAGTGGCGCTTCAGCATATGGAATCCCTCGAAATGAAAAGTATGATTTGTTGATTGCTTTACTATAGACATACTTTCCTTCAATCACTCCTGAACTTATCCTTATTCTAACGGCTGTTTCAATCTAGGAAATAAATAAATTATACAGTAATAATTAATTTTCGAACACTTTTGACTTACATCTGCATAAACTACTGAAATTAAGACTAGAAACAAGAGACGGAGCATGTTTACTGTAACTGTGTAGAAGTGCATTTTGTGCAATAGTTGTTCAGTACTATAAAAAAGCAATAGAAAAAAAAATGCTTACCGTTAGATAATTTTTAGTACTCTTTCTTTTATTGTAAAAATATTGTTGCATAAAATTTATCTATAATTATAAAAGAATGTTACCATCTCAGACGAAATTATTACGGGTGGAATGTCTGATATATTATTATTTTATACTTCTATAAATGAATATATGACACTAGCTATTACACCTTGTATTTAATATTTATTGTGAAAATTTTTGAGTGGGAAAAAATATAACTATTTATTTTTAAAGATGTACTACTAGATTACTTCAAATATAATTTTTTAAATACTACAAAGAGTTAATAGTGATCTGATATCTCGAATTGAATATATCGACTCACAATAACTGCTTACTGGATATTAGGTACTCATCTACTCATATACTCTAAATATCAGTGCCGGTGCCGATTTTATACAGTTAAAAATAGAAAAACTTATGCAAAAGTAAAATACCTGTAATTTAAAGATAGATATAAATTTATTTAAAAAAATTGTTTAAATATCATTGTTGATTCAGATACGAAATATTAAGACGATTGACAATTTTTAATATTTTTATTTATTCAAAATATTTTCCATTACAAGTTAAGTATTTATAGCACTTATTAAACATTTTCCATAAATTTAAATAAATGTACTGTGAAATAGATGTGTTTATTTTAATTAATTTTAGTGTAATACATGTACTCTGGTTGACTTTAAACTTGTTTTTCATTTGCAAGAATCATTTAGGAAATTTAAAAATCCTAAAATTAAAAGAAAAACAATGAAATTACAAACGTTCAAACGTATTTTGCATTTGAATACTACTTATAATTATTATTCCCACTAAGTGGGAAATGCGTGATTTTATGTATGTCCGTATGTAATAATATATTAAAACATAAGTAGCAGAAGGCAACATAATCTAGCACGAGTTACAAATTCGCTCACGAACGTGCACCGGCGAGTGGGCGCACGAACGAGTGCTTGAAATGCCTTCTGTAACAAGTGTTTTATACTATTTTCTCTATTGAGGCTTCATTTACATAATTTTTTTTATAAAAATATTTGACAATTCTCATTAGGTTTGTGAGTAACTTGTGCTTTTTATTCTGTCCGTTGCCTAGATATTTAGTGTTTTTATTGCAGATAAGCGAATATGGTTCATTTTTTATTATTCATTTACTGAAGACAGCAAACATATTGAGACTAATGAATAATAATAAAAATAATAATAAATTCATTTATTTTTACATTTACATATTGTGTACCGTTACTGCCAGAAATTAATATGCTGAGAGTGCTCAAATAAGGTTTGCCTTCACTGAATCGAATTTTTTTCACTTTTATGTTTGGACGTTGCAATTTTTAAATAAAATACAATGTTTCTTCTTGTAACTTTTTTAGTTATTTGTAACATTTTTGTTTTAGAAAATCATAATTTTTATTATGTTTTCAAAATAATTTTAGAAGTATAACAATAACCATAGATCATGGATATATTTTTTTAAAATGTTACGTTTCCGAAATATTTTTATATTTGGAATAAAAAAACTAATAAATCGGTAGTACATGATTTTAATATTTAAAACAATCCTTATAAACATACTAATCAGTACATAAAATTGCGTGATACTGATATATTAAGTCCTTAAATCCAGCGGTCACTGAAACCCGGGTACTTACCTATTGAGATATAAGACCAAGGCCATATAACGCTCTATATTTTTTATTCAGTAATAGAAATATGATAAAATACAGAATTTAACAATTTTGAGCAATAATGTAATCATATAATAGTTTTAAAAAATCTGATGTGGCCAACACATGACCTCCCGTCAATTCCATGTTTGAAATAGCAATGAGCTTTAAGTAAAGTATCACTTCCAGTTGATCGTTTGTAAACAAAATTTAATTTGTTGTTCCAATAAATAGAAAAGTCTGTGTTACCATTTTTTGGATTATATTTTATAATGTTTTTCCTCGAAAATCTGTTAAGAGCTCCAAATTAAGTACCATTTCCGGTTTATCATATAGGTATAATCAAAATCTAATGTTGTTTCAAATTATACACGAGTTTTAAATACCAAATTTGAGAAGTTTTGAAGCATGTGTAAATATATTTTTTCAAAAAAATCTGTTTTAGCTTCCTGTAAAGTAGTTTCTTAATTTTATAAAACATCTAGTATGTCGTTCATATTCATATAAAAGTCTTAAATACCAAATTTAAACAGTTTTGGATGGTATCAATTAATTTTTCACGAAAATCTGTTCAGAGCTTCAAATAAAGTATATCTTCCACTTTATCAGTTTTAGCCAAAATCTAATATATTGCTTCCCTTTATATACAAGTCTTAAATACTTAAGACAAGTTTTGGAATATATCCTATTATATTTTTCACGAAAATCTGTTCAGAGCTTGAAGAAAAGTACCACTTTCGGTTTATCAATTTTAGAAGAAATCTAAGAGGTCGTTCTCATTAATATAAAAATCTTAAATACCAAATTTTAAAAGTTTTGGAATATATCATAATATATTTTTCACGAAAATCTGTTGAAATTTTCAAGAGTATCACTTCCGGTTTATCAATTTTAGAAAAAATCTAACATGTGTTCACATTCATTTAAAAATCTTAAATACGAAATTTGAAAAGGTTTGGTATATATCATAATATATTTTATCACGAATACCTGTTGAGAGCTTCAAGTAAAGTATCACTTCCGGTATATCAATTTTAGAAAAAATCTAACATGTCCTTCTCATTAATATAAAAATCTTAAACACTAAATTTTAAAAGTTTTGGAATATATCATAATATATTTTTCATGAAAATCTGTTGAGAACTTCAAGTAAAGTATCAGTTCCGGATTATCAATTTTAGCCAAAATTTAATATGTTATTCTTTTTCATATAAAAGTTTTAAATACTAAATTTGACAAGTTTTGGAGTATATAATAATATATTTTTCACGAAAATCCCTTCAGAGCTTCAAGTAGGGTGTCACTTCTGGTATATTAATTTTAACCAAAATCTAATATGTTGTTCCCTTTGAAATAGAAGTTTTAAATACTAAAATTGAAAAGATCTGGATTATATTTTAATATAGGTTTTCATTAAAAACTGTTATGGGCTTCAAGTAAACAGTCACTTTCGGTTATCTAATTTTACCCAAAATATAATCAACTCTTTATATGAATGCAGAACGCTTAAATACAGAAAATAGAAATATTTGGAAGTTTTTTATAAGAGTTATCGTGGACGAAAAAAATCGTCACACACTCGCACACGCACATGCACACACATACACGCACACACGCCCACACGCACGCACGCACGCACACACGCACGCACACACACATACACATCATCAACATCATCATAAAAATAGTAAAAACGTGTTGTGAAGACCCTAATTCGTACTTATTTACTGAAAACTCACCATCGAATTTTTGGCACGATTACATTACCTCCCTTACCTACGGTATGACGGAAGGTAAAAACAAACTAATACGGGTAAAATTTAATACTTTTAGTGACACTATTTTTAATCAACTAAAGGTGCTTAGGTGCCCAATAAAAATTTAAATTACACTGAAATTTCAGTAGATCATGTAGTATTTTATTTGGATTTCGTGTAAAAAGTATATACAAAATATATTTGGTACTAATACAATTTATTTATATTAATATTTTTTACAAAAACATGTACTTAGAAACTAATTGTAAATTATTGCTTGATTCCGTCACCGTGTAATTCATTTGGTTCTTTATAATAATTTTGTATAATAATTTTCGTAGAGCATATATCTATAACTGACTCGAAGTATTATCTTTAATTATTTCATACAATACTTTTTTAAATGCTAAAGAGTAAACCAATTAATTATTTAAAAATATTTTTTATTAAATACTTCAACTGTATAGTTAGATTCTCAGTTATTGGTGTTTAAAAGATGTCGATTCATTCTCTAAATCTAATTAATCATCAGAGAAAAAAGGACTGGACCCAGCTATTTCGATATCAATACTCTAAAAAATACTCGGTTGTCATTAAGAAAGACAATTCTTTTTAATTATAAAATAACTATTGAAATTAGAAATACTATAATAATAACACAAATTATATATTTTGTCGTAACCTAGCAATTAGGTAGTAAATTTAAATTTACCACATATACCATCGAATGATATATTGTTATCGTCCGACGACGGTATGACCTCGACATAATAATTTTGTGAATTCATTAAAATAGGGAACAACATTTTTATTGCAAATCAAAGAACACCGAAATGAAGTCATCAGAATAAAACCTGGCGTACTAATGTTTTTCCACTCGTTCTCAATCTCATTTAGTCGGGAATGAACATGTTTGGGTGAGGGGAATTACCCGTTGTACCCTTTTTAGTATTTTTGAGTAAATATATACTTTTACAAAGTAAGAAATGCGTACAAAAAGTACAAAATGTGCATTAATTTAAGTGATTTATTATATTTATTAGTCAACCCGGAAAAAATTGTAAAGTAAAGGGTAAAATTAAATTAAGTAAAGAATAATAAGTACTCAAAAATAAGTATTTATTAAAAATCGATAAAATTTTACTCTTGCTCTTTATTGCAAAATACATTTTCGGGTAATAGAAATTTTATAAAGTGTTTTATTGTACATTTATACTTGCCCATCCAAATATAGGCTGTGCCCACCCGGGTGCCCACCTAATTTTTTAAATAATAAATATAAAAATAAGTGATTATTTGCAAGCAATTAATTCTGACGTATCTCATGCTTTGTTAATAGAAGGGATCAAAAACGTATTTAGCGATCAAAGAGACATTTTTGAGCAAAAGTTTTCTTTTGAAATTGTTTACAAAGAAGCAGTAGCTATTGCCGAAGAAAATAATATAAAACTGCAAATTGCTTAAAAGAAACGAGTATCTAAACTCTGTAAAAAATTTCCAAATTATATCATTACAGAACAAATGCATTCTCTTGAAGAAGAAATGAACACAGATGTACAAGGTAGTTTAAATCCTGAAATACCAGAAAAATTTTTACAATATGATACTATAATTCCACTTGCAAAATATTATTCGTGTGATTTAAATTTATTAAGATCAGAATTAAATATTTTACCAAATACAATTTCAAATTACGAAAAAGAATATAATATAAATATTTCAAACATGCTGCAATTTGCTGATATGATAAATAAATATAAACTTGCATTTTCGCTGGTGCACAAACTTTTAACAATATGTATTACAATTCCGGTTTCAAGCGCTGCATGTGAGAGATCATTTTCATGTCTTAGAAGACTGAAAACAGAAATAAAATGACCAACGATAGGTTGGCAAGTCTGGCAATAATCACTATTGAAAAACATATAGCAAAATCAATTAGCATGGAAACAGTAGTAAACGAATTTGTCATACAGAATCCAAAACGAAGAATGCAATTAATGTAATGTAAGAATTATATCATATTAATTTTATTCTCCATAATTAATGTATCATGTAATGTTAATCATTTAGTAATAATACGGTTTAGTTTTTACATGTTTACATTTTAATTTAATTTTTTGAAGCAATATTCAATGTTTATTTTTAACTAATTTCATTTTATACCTACATTTTGAACATAACTTATCGTATCTGCGAAACTATATGCATTTGTTTGTATTATTAATTATATTTTAATAGTTACATTTTTAATTAAAATTATATATGTATAATAATCAATATTTCTTATGTGCCCACCTAACTATTTATGTACCCAACTCGTGCCCACCCATTCACTCAATCCTAGCGCCGTCCCTGACCCCTATCCGCAAAAGTATACACCCAGTGCATGGACGAATTGTTGGAATACGGCTCTCGTGAATAGACATTTCTGAGCCACTAGCGGTACCGTAGCCACATATGCATGTCCCAGACATGTTGAGTTCCCAGAACTCGACCTCCCAGAGGTCAATGGGTCCCAGACCCATTATGAGAGATTAACTTACGATCACACGTGTGTAGGTCCCAGACCTATCATGATAAACCCCAGGTTTATCCTTAACGTCCCAGACGCTCTCGTGTATCTCAGCCTCTCACGCATGTCCCAGACATATTGAGTTCCCAGAACTCGACCTCCCAGAGGTCAATGGGTTCCAGACCCATTATGAGAGGTTAGCTTACGATCACACGTATGTAGGTCCCAAACCTATCATGATAAACCCCAGGTTTATCCTTTACGTCCCAGGGTCCCAGACGTTTTCGTGTGTCTCAGCCTCTCATTTGGTGTTCTCACACCTCGGAGCATAAAGCTCCATGGACCCAGAGTTGTCCCAGACAACTCTTCGGATAATTAGGAAACTACTACATATGTTTGCGGCCACAAACAAATAATACAAATTTATATCTCACATATACCATGCCTATCAAATACACAAGCAGTGTATAATATATCAATCAAGCATCTGGTGATCCACACCACGCTATACCTGTATAATAATTAGAATGACAGCGAGTTCTACCACTCACCTATAATTACTGCAAGCATCTCGTCTTTTCTTTATTGACACTATTCACAGTTTCACCCACATCCGTATATGACTGCTATCACACAGCAACTAACTACCCTAACCATCCAAGGGTCGGGGGTTATTATTGTGTTTAAAAATGTCAAGTGTTTTTGCCCTAAGCCAGAGCTTCTAAACCAGGGGCGCCCAGTCGAAAAATGAATCTTACACTTTTAACCTTGCTTTAATATTATTTACAATTATTACCCCCAAACAATGTTTATTTTTTTCTTTTCTTTGTTTTTTAGAAATAATGTTAACAGAATAAATAAAAATATATTTAATATATTTAAAAAGAAAGTATTAATAATTTATAAAAACTCAAACATAATTTACAGTTTATTTATAATCCTTTAACAATTACTGGGGCTTATTTTGTCGATAAGGCCATACCCTCTGGTTTTTAGCCGAATGATCCCTCAGATCGGTGCGTGCGTTTGTGTAAAAATTTAGTGCGTGTTGTGAAGGGTTAAACAAATATAATATGCTATCCTTAAAATTAAAGGTGATTACTTTTACTTTTAAAGTTTAAGTTTTAAATTTTGTTGATTTCTATATTCCCCTGTACTGTAACAGTATTATGTATTAGAGCTTGAGTATCCAAAGAATTTCTGTGAAGAAGTTCTTTAATCGGAAGAATAATAAAAAACAGAGACGTACTGGTTCTTAGGACCGGCCCGGGAAAATAAGAAACTGACCGACCTCCCCCTAGTAAAAAAAAAACTGTAATGTATAAGTTATCCGTAGTTCAATTATTTTAAATTATGGGGACATTAAATTTATTTTTTTATAAATAACTTTGTTTATATAAACAATTTTGATTATTTATTACGTCGGTGGCCCGGTTTAATAAAACAAATTAATCTATGATTAAATTTTATTTCCAAAGTATTTAAATTTAAGCACATGTTTGTATGTACTTCTCTTTCATTGATAGATTCACTAGCGAGACTGATTCTATTAATCGTGTTTTTTGTTTACAAATGCCGTAAAGTGTAAAGGAACATCATCTTATTCTTCCCACTATCACAATCATCTTCTGATTAACTTGGACCACGACTATTTTATCAGCTTGACTGATACTTGAGCCCTGCATTCAGCCATTGCAGAAACTTTTAACGGAATATTTTTTAAATATTGAGTAATGTCATTATTTTCTTGAGTTAGGACTTTTAAAGCATTTATTTACAGATTTTCACGTTTTGTGTTACATTTTGATTCATATTTTGGCTAAATCTATGGTTATCGTCACTCGAAAGTTGCTCATCTATTTTATGATCAGAAACTTTATCTACAGTAAGAATTACCTTTTCTTCTAATTTATTGTACCTTAGTTCTCATCTAACTCTCGCCACAAACTCTTTATAGAACCAATCCTTCGAAATTTTTTAAGTGGTCCACACTCTTTTTTGACCGTAATAGCGTACAGACTTAAATGCTCTAGGATTGCGGGATTTATCAATAACGAGAATTTTGAACTTATGATTGCCTTTTGTATTGTTACAAAGCATAAAAGTTATCTTTTTCTTGCTAATTTTATCCAGGTGCTGCTTTCTAAACCAAGATCTTTAATTAGGTATCTATTGTAAATCGATTCAGAATCGTTGCAAAAACTTTTTCCACCGTTATTTTTAAAGAACGTGTTTCAATTCATTGCTGAAACCTTTGGAACCAGCCTCTGCTGGCCGCAAATTGGTTGTTTTTTTCTATATCGGTGTATAACTGGGCGTAAAAATCTTGAGATTTTTAAAAAGCATGTTCTCTATGTCTCTTTTGCAAAAACCAAGAATACACGACATCTTCCACTTTTTTATGTTTTCCTCGAACTCGGGGTACAACTGGGCATAAAAATATTTACATTTTACAGAAGCATTTAATATTTGTCAAAAAAAAAATAGGTGCTAGGCCCACCGGCCTTCTATAAGTCGCGGCCTCTCGGGAATTTCCCGATTTCCCGGTGGCCCTGTCTGTCCCTGATAAAAAGTATGCTTTTTCAATCACCCTGTTTATGTAATTGGAGGACCTAAGGCGCTATTCATTTTGCATGGATTAAATATTTATTTGGTATATTTTTCTGTGAACAAATATGATATTGAACGATAAAATTTATAACATGTATGTTATAGCCAACTTTTATGCCAGTTAACCGGTCTTTTGGGTGTGATGTATAGCCGGTTTTCGCGGTCATACAGTTAACCACGGTTGGTATTTTCGGTTCTCTAGTTTGGTTACTACGTTCTACAGATTTTGACACGTTACGTGTCCCATATTTTATTGGCTTACTGTACACTGTTGGTTTTGAATTCATAGACAGCTTTGAACTTGAAAATATGTATTAGTATCAGGTGACCTTAGAAACAAGTGTATAACCTAGAAGGTATGTAAACAATAAATATTAAAAAGTACTTTATTTTTATCATTGAAACACTTGGGTAACTTATGAGTGAAATTAAATGCAAGAGGACAAGGACATGTGCGATAATGCTGCAGTAAATGCATTTTTGAAATTATATAATTTTATGTGAATAATTTTCACAAAAAAATGTGTATGAAAACAAATAAAAAAACAATTTTAGTTTATAGTTCTGAGTCTCATCTTTATTTGAAATTCAACGTCTCCGACCTTTAAGAACATAAAATAAATATGAAAAGAAAGTTGACGTAATATGTCTATATTCTCTTACAAAATATGCTCTATTATGAAATATTGTACAAAATACACTCGTTAAGAAAACACAAATATTTTTCAAATCAAAAAATACATTAAAAAAGTATCAGTACTGAATGAAGGGTCGTCTTCCATATGTGTTGAATATTCTTTCCCAAAACTCATAGCTTTCTCGCCAAATATTCTTTTTGATTTCCATGTTTTCTCCAATGTAAACATATGGAGTTCCATCTTGAACTGATTTTGGTACCAGCGGCCATTGTATGTTGTCTAGTTTCGCATCTTTATAAGGTGTTGGATTTCTAGAAAATAATAATTACAATTGAATTAGCAAATGTGAATTTATATGTATAGTTGAATTCAATAATTAAGAATGTTAGGTTAGGTTTCAAGACCGAAATCGCTAAATGAGCGGAAAGAAAACAGGCACAACGTGTTGTGGATATATCTAAATGAACGAAGACCTAAATTTATTTGTTAGTTTTCTAAACACACTGTACATCACCTAACGCACAAAACACCCGCGCTGGTCAGGGACGGCGCCACCGCATGTACAAACTGGGTATTTACGTAGGGCGGTAAATGGCAAGGAAAGAAATTTTTTCACAAATTTATAAAAACGGGCGTAAAATACGTGTCTTGCCTCGAGCGGCAAAAATTTTAGCTCTGGTTCTGGCCTTGGTTAGTAGGTGTTTGTTAGTCTTCTAAACATAACCTAATATAACGCACGAATATGATATGATTTCTGTCTTTGATCGTTTTAAATTAACCGAACAACATTCAACATGCTTATGGCTATGGCTATGTGATTCGCTCTCTAAACAATTTTGGTCTTGGAGCCTAACATCTATACATAAGGCCAATCGTCTATGTATATACGCAACGCGATACTTCAATTCTGTGACATGTCGTTCCATTTTTCAAGGAATATTATTAAATAGAGTATCGTGATTACGTGAATTAGACAGACATAACAGACAAGCTCCAATACTCCAACGTGTTGATATAACTATGTATTTTTGTACGACAATGCAATCACTGCATGCTTCAATTTCAAGCAACTTGTCGGTTATATTTTTTTCCTATGGTTTGGTGATATAGCTTCTCGAAACCTTGAATCTTGTTTCTTTATTTTTGGTCCCAGTTTATCAAGAAGTATTTATAAGCTCCCTCGTGTCTTTTGGTTGACTGTTTTTGAATATACTGCGATATATATTCGATGGACGTATCCAAAATCTTCGTTTATTTTTAACTTATTTTCATCTTCGTAGCATCAAAGTGCATCGTTTCAACCGACAGCATTATTCTTACAAATGGACGAGGTCCGTTATTTGTTCGTAACGCTAAAAGACATATTTAAAATTTTAAATGGCGCAAAATTAACCCCTGTTTTGAATTCTCCACGCCAACAATGAGTACGCATGAAGTGACGCCTTGTAAACGCCCGCACGGTACAAATATGCCATTAACATTACCGAAATCTATGTACAAAGCAGATTGGCACACCCATCAATGCGTAATATGCCGTTTTGATATATTTATTTATTTAACACAAAAGAAATACTATTTCAGACATGGCTGGAATACAGATACCGAAATTTCCGCGAGTGCACGAACAAGAGAATGGGATCCGTGCAAATATTTTGTCATATTATGAATATATTACTTTATGGCTAAATTTAATATAATATAAATATTTTATATATACCTACATATATATATATATATATATATATATATATATATATATATATATATATATATATATATATATAACTTTTCATTCATAATTTTAATAAAAACTATTAGGGCTATAACAATTTCAATTTTGTTAGTCTACCAAGCGAAAAGAATATAATTTTATATTATTCAAAACTTGTGAAAATAAAATCCATATATTCGTATGTAGTTCTATATTACATGAAAATGTTTGAAACACATCATTTTTATTAAAATAAAACATTTATTCAAAATCTTTATAACAACGGATATTTCCTTTTACAAGTACTATACTGTATCTGGTTTAAGATTGCAGTGGTGTGAAAATTTTGATCTTGTTTCATTGGATAATAACGGGGTATTATCCAATCAGAAAATAAGATCAAACTACTCCTATCTTCGCACCACTGCAATCTTAAACCAGATAGAGTATTCTATAATTTTTGAAAGTGACTGCTGTCACTAGTTAACCCATCTTGACATCAATTTTTGGCAGAATTAATGACATTGGCTGATGTAAACAACCTTAGTCTGTAGGCGAAGTAAAAGTAAAGATATGACGTCACACAAAATCAATTAAATTTAAAAAAATATATTTCTAAAACTATACACATTTGGAAGGTATAAATAACGCTAAAATTCTTCATTTTATTCAATCTTTCAGAAACAATAAATTCGAAATTGCGTATCGGACCCCATAGTACAGTTTTCATTTTCTAACATAAAAATGGGTAATAATTTGTTCAAATATATAAATTACCATGAGGAGGAAACTTGCCCTATGGGTATTAAGTATATATATATATATATATATATATATATATATATATATATATATATATATATATATATATATATATATATATATATATATATATATATATATATAAATTTCAAGCCTAAATAACTTAACTGCAATAAATGTAAAATATGCCTGTCTATAACTGATGTGCAAATCTACCAAAATATAAGTTTATGATATTTTAGTTACCCAGTCTTAGCAAAATTTGTCCATATAGTTGTCATTTTTTCTCTTATCCTTTTCATTCGTGCATTTTCCGGTATACCGTGTGTGAATTCTGGGGAATTCCAAAGATATCTTAGTTCACCCACATGTCCTATGCCTTAAATATAAATACAACTATATTTTAGCGATATAAATTTATTCTGCAATGTATTACCAGGGTATGGAGTATGTATTTCTGCATCTCTATAGCCAAAAACGTAATAAAAAACGTAATTATCTCTTCTTAAAAATTCTATTGTTTTTACTATTCCACGAACATATTCTTCGTCAGTTTGTAGCTGAAAAATAATAATTAAATTTTATAAAAAAGCATAATAGATTTATACTTACATTTGCAAATGAAGCATTCCAAGGATAAGTTGAATTAAAAAAGAAATGTTTAATCTCGTTTAGTACCGCTCTTTGAGCAACAATATCATTTTCTATATTCAAAGATTTTGGAACCATTTGAAGTGGATTGGTCATATATTCCGATAAATTAACATAATAGTGAGTTAAAAAGTATGGATCTATCAACAGAAATAATAATAATTAGATATAGTAATAGTTATTTTTGTTAGAGAAATGAGTGATGTATTATTTCACTATAGTTAGCAATAACATACTTTCATTTGACTTGTAAATGTACAAAGTCCATAAAATGAGCAGAGCTGACACTGCACGGCCAATGTCAGCATTTCGCAAGACTGTTAGATTTTGTTTACTGTTTTTTTCTCTCTCAACATTTGACCTGTAATTTTTCTAAACATATCTTAAACATAAAATAACCTAAAGCGCACCTTAAAACTCGGGGCGTGGCGTAATAGATGTTTTTGTATTATATGTATAAAATAATAATATATAAAAACAAAACGACTAGTACGGCCCGAATCTTGCGACCGTAACGCTACATCCCACTGCATCAGTTTTTCCATTCGACTCGGCCGAATGATGTAGTCAGGTTAATAGTTTTTTACAACAGAACAAAACTTTATAACGTGTTTCTTAGCCATTTCAATACCAAACAAACTTATAGGTTATGAGCGCCAAACGTCAAATTCTGGTTTAGCATAGCAACCGCCTTAGCAACGAAGACGCCATTTTCTTGTTTGGAAACCTTCGTGACGTCGCACTAAACGGGTCCATTGCGTTATGGTTAGAAAAGTTGCACGTTACATTAAACATGAAATTTACGTTGTGTAATGCTGACAATTCTGAACAATGTCATCTATGTACATTTTGTAGACTTTCCTTGTAACACATACAAAACTTTCTCTACACACCCGGAAAATTGCAATTAAAAATAAATATTTGGCACTATTACAAATAAATGCGATATTTTATAATTTTATTATTTGAGATAGGTACTAGGACGGAAAGTCGGACTTTTGGTCTAAGTATCGTGCTAGAGTGCCATCTAATATAGTGTGCGTTGAGTAACAATACACTAGTTCCGAAGACCGCGTAGTCTAGACTAATAGTTTTAATGAAAAAAAAGCAGGGTGCATAAACAGTGCACAAGAATTTGTGTCAATGTAATATAGAAATGAAAAACAACAACTTCTGCTATATATGCTAAAACCACATGTTATAGATTTAACCTAACATAAAATGCTGGTTATAGTAAAATATCAGTGAACAGCCCTGTATTGAGGACAGATGAACCTGGAATACTGAGGAGAGACGGACCAAATGTTTCCATGTTTCTTTTTATATATTACAGACATGCTAAACAAGGAGTGACCAAAATTTAGCAAGAGTAATAAATGCAGTAACAACCAATGGAATAGGGGTTAATGAAGCATCTAGGACTTCAAATTCCAAAATCAAAATTCTTGGACTGTTATCACAACTAGGGGAAGATGCGGAAAGAAAATTAGCCAATCACATAAAAAATGGGTTCGCTCCAACAAGGGTTGATAAAGATATCTACTCCAAAACGTAGGCGATATTCTTCTTGCACCACGACTTCTGAGGATACTATTTTGAATGATTCGTCAAATTATAACGACACCGATACAAATGAGGACTACGAAAATGAATGTACGGGATGCAAAAAAAACCTACAGGTAGACAAAAATATATGTGGCAGCTGGCTACACGAGGGAGAAGAATAATTAAAACATTAACTTTTTGTTTAGGTTAGTCTCTCCTCCGTACGTATATACCATCTCATCTCCTCTGTGGAGGAGAGATGATCTTTTACAGATCGCAATACATTTTTTAAAATTTTAATATTTTTGTAAACATTATATATAAATATTAAAAGCTTTTTTAAGCTCCTTAATAATAATAAGTATATTTAAGTTGTGTTAAGTTAAAAAAATATATATTGTATCCTCTTAATTCTTGAATAAAAAAAATTACAATAATATTTCCGAAATGTGGTCCATCTCTCCCCTACTAACCCTAACAATTATTCATTACTATTATCATGAACGCACAAATGTGAAAGAGCAAGGTGAACTATTTTATACCCGTTAATTCATGCAATATAAAATTAGACCTTCTGAAACGAGCGTAGTGAGTTGAAATTTACATGAAGTTCCAAAATCACGTTTTCCGCATTTGATGCAAACATTTTTTTTTTTTTTTTTGAATTGTCCACAAAAATAAAAATATCCGAAATGTATTCTAAATATTTGACATATCATGTAATACTTGGGCTGCTATGCTTGGTATTTTTAAGCTATAATGACAATTGTTTTCATAATGTAACAAAAATATTATATTTTAATTATTTCTACACTTATTTTGAATTAATAACAATAATTTCTCGCGCGATTGTAGAAAAATACATTTTTTCGTTTTAATTACCTAAGAAAATGCCTCCTTCATTTGAAACTTGCCCGGTTAAGATAGGTAATGATTGAATTACTCTTCTTTCAAGAGTTCTGTAACTAGCTTCACGTATAAAAGCTCTAGATGAATTATACTCTATACTTGGAAGGAATCTTACACGAATTATTGTTTGTCGCCTATTCTGTAAGCATTATACAAAAACAAAATTATTATATTTTCACATGAAGAAGAAAAAAACTGTGTGTAAAATATACTAACCAACATTTTATCTTGAATTATAGCATTGTATAATTCGCTGGCTGGCATAGTTCTCAAATGATCTACAAATTCCGTTAAGTTCGCCGTGCTTATATTTAATACCTCTCCAAGTAGATGTAAAACTTCTAGTGGTTTCCGTTCCATAGCTTTATTATTTAACGTACTACTACTTTGCATTATTGCTCTATGAAACAAACCTAAGAAAAAACAAAAAAATATTACTGAATATTCGGCAAATTATTAACTGATTCGCCACTGTGTATGCGCTTGTACTTGTCGCTGAATTGACTCTATTCTCTTAGTCATTGAACACATCTGTCACTTTCAAACAAACGCATAGTTATATGGCGTGGCATCATACATTGCAAAAAGTGTTATTCGGTTTACTTCTGTTGTTTCGTTATTTCACGCATTCGTATAATTTGAAATGGATTCCGTTTTTCAAAAAGGCGATAGCACAAGACTTAAAAATAGTGAGAATTTGGAAAAGGGTAGATGTGTGACGTAGATATAGAAATGAGAAAATGAATGTGTTAAATCGAATAACTTTTTTAAACTTTGATAGTCTTTAATATACAGTTTAAGGTCTAGTTTCAATATAAATGACCTGTATTTAATTTGTTACTACGGCGAAGGTCCCCATCTATGTTTTTACCTTTAGAGAGCGGAGATTGCAAATGGTACTGCACACATTGTGACCCAGTACTATGACCAAAAATAGTGACTTGGTTTGGATTACCACTAAATTGTCTAATATTTTCCTGCACCCATTCCAAAACAGCTACTTGGTCCTTCAAGCCTGCGTTTCCGGGTGCAGATTCTTCCATAGCATTCAAATATCCTGAACAATGATTGTTACTTGATTTCTAGAATAACTTATTAATAGTCCTATATTACCGAAAATGTTTAAGCGGTAGTTCATTGTCACGAGAACGATATCCTTGTCGATTAGGAAATCAGGTGTGTATGCACTGCTATTGGATGATCCTTGTACCCAATTTCCACCGAAAAAGTATACCATAACTGGCAGCAGTTCGGTTGAATCTTTGAAGCAAGGGACCTAAATCAATAAAACATTACTTTTGTATAATTATTTTTTACTTAAGGAATAAGAATAAAACATAGTGATAATTGATAATACATAATGTGTAGGGTGACGAAGTCATGCACTTTTTATAAAGCGTAAGTTTCAACTAATGACAAAAAGATATTCGTATTTGACAGATAAAATAAAAACCACACAATCAAAAATACCAACATTTCCACGTATTTCTTACACTCAGAAATACCAACAATGCCATAGATTTTTAATTAGATGTAATTTTATTTCTTATTTTTCCCTATTATTTTTATATACCCAGCAAACACACTTTTATGTATATCTGATACATAACAGAGAAAGCTCACAGACATTTCGAAGTTATATAACATAGTTACGTATCAGATACATAACAGAGAGAGCTCACAGACTATAGTCATATTTTGAAACATAGACAAAATTTGAGTCACTTAACTAATTATCATGACTACCATTTAAAAATACATTGATATGAATAAAAGAACAAATGAATTTATTTTAGTCATAGCTTAATTAACCATGATTAAGAGTAAATACTACCCTACTAGTCACAGAAGTTCTAGTATCCTCCGTAAGAATGGCATAACGCATTAAAAAGTGCATAGTCCGTATTACGAGCGCACTTTTATAATATAAGCGCTTTAATGAAGCACGCTCCTCATAAGCTTATAATGTAAACGCGCGCTCCATAAAAGCGATTTAATTATAAAAATGCGCTCGTAATACGACCCTATGATTTTTGTCGACATTCGTAATTGAAGGTTCTTTTTGCCACATACGTTATAGAATCTGTTCATAAGGTGACGTATGACGTAACTCTGTTTAGAAAATAATTTGGTATTATCAACAGAGTTCATATACATTGGCGTAGATTTTAGCATTTTCGTGTCTCGTGTTGATTTATGTGGTTTATTAATAAAGCAAAAAATCCTATTAAAAAGGGGTACAATAATAATCTTGTCAGCATGTGCGTTTTTCAATGCAGTAAAAGATAGCAGGTGTCAGCCCAGATTATAGACTTGTAGAGCGAATAGAAATATTTCTGAACTATCTACAAACGTAATATTATTACGCATCGCAATGCCATTATTACATGGAGAATAAAATCGTTACTAGTGCACACTGTAATGACTTGCACCGCACTATACCAACATACACTGCACTTTTAAAATACTCATCGAACAGACCTCGTATTTAATTTCAAAAGAGCATAAACAGTGTTTCTGTACACATTTTAATTTTATAATTTAAGTTAAAAAATAATATTATAGGACAAGTTTAATAACATATTTATAGCTTAGTGTCCTCTTCGCAACAGCTTTGAGAGTCCACGAGGCGACGCCTGGTAACGCTCTTAATGAAATTTGTGAATAATCACAGATTCGCATACACAGAAAAGGGTAATAAGTCTAACCTAACACACATACCCCCTCTACCCTATATGAAATAAATAATTGGAAACAACACAAATCTGCGATGTAATTGGAAACATTGTTATAATGGTTACTGGTGCACCGTGCACATATTATTAAGAAATTATATCCGTACAGTTATAATGGAAGCATTTAAATTCAAAAGGATCTAATTTATTTTGTTTTAATAGATCCTAAATACTCGACGTAGGTATGAGACAAAATATTTTAGTATTTGTAATTTTTAACTATATGTTTCTTGTACATCAAATTACTCCCATCTTTGGATTTACATGTCAACCCCATTTGGGCTTTTTCATCTAAAATCATATAAGTATACCTAATATTGTTCTGGCATATCCATTTGAATTTAAAAGCTTCAATGACATACTACTGTCTAGGTCTAGGAGGAATTATAATGAAAATATGCACTTCATCAATTTAAGTATATTACTTTACTTACTGTGGGTGTATATACATTTAAATATAAACAGTCTTCTGATCCTCCAGTCCTTTGCAGACATTGAGGTCCATCGGTTTTTGTTTCTAAAACTCCATCCCATGGTTTGGGCCTAACAGGGGGTAAGAACCTTAATTTTCCGAGCGGGGGTTCACCGTAAGGTACCCCTCGGAAGGAGAAATACGATTTGTTGATTACATTACTGTACACATATTGCCCTTCAATTACCCCTGGACTAATTCTTATCCTAACAGCATATTCAACCTAACAAATTTAATAAATATTATCTAATTTCTTTTTATTAAATCATTTTTTACTTACATCTGCATATGCAATAGAAATTAAGCATAGAAACAAAAACCGATACATGTTTAGTGAAACCGAAATTTAGAAGTGCATTTTGTGCAGTAAATGTTTAGTATTATAAAACAACAATAAGAAAAAAAATGAGTTTTCAATAGATAATTTTTAGTGCTCTTTTTTAATGTTGAAATATGTGTTGCATAAAAATTTATCTTAATTTGAAAAAGTAAAGTTATTCCAGACAGTAGAATAATGAATCATTTTGTAGTGTTTTACATCTTTATCATAACATACCTACCACTTTACTGAAATATAAAAAAAAATATAGTCACAATATTAATATCTACATAATGTTCCCTTTTCACAAAAACATAAATATTTAATTTCTACTCCTGTAAAAATATATCTTCATTATTTTTTTATTTTTTCGATTAATTATAGTAGCCCTTCCTACGGGTCGTCTGACTGTTGACAGTTTCGTCTTGTCACTGTTACTGTTGTCACTCGTCATTTGTGTATTTTTTTGTTTACGTTTCTCAACCGATTTCTATCGTTTTAAAAAGTGCTAATCTACGTTAAATCGATATTGGGAGCGACGAGGAGATAGTTATGCACGCGTGACGAGACGAGAAATGTAAAATATCGATCTCGTCTTGTTTTCGGATCCGTAATCTAGTTCGCGTTCTCGTCTGGCATAACATTACGAAACAAGACGAGATGCGAGAGATTTTTCGCCTCATGCATCTATAAAATACACGCGAGGCAAGTAATGTAAAATATCGATCTCGCCATTCTCGCCTCGTTTTTGGATCCGCAATCTCGTTCTCGTCCTCGTCTGGCATAACGCTAGCAGACGAGGCGACATACTAGCGTACTCTCGTCTCGTGCATCACTGACTGGGAGGAGAACTTCACCCCGCCAGAAGTACATCAGTAAGAATTTAACAACGGATATTACCGCCCTGAATCTTCCTAATTTTACAATATAAATTCATGACAATCGCTAATACGTAGGTAGATAATATCACTCAATAAATAGTAATAAAACAAATGAATGAATATGTAATGTTGTTTCTAAAATCTTTATTAGTTATTTTCAAATTTACGGGAGTAAAAAAAGTATATTATTATTTTCGGGATTATGGTCATTACTCACTCAAATATCAACGTCATCTTCGTAAATAATGACCATCTTAATCCCTCATATAATAAAATATTATTTTTCCCTATGAATTTAATTATTTTTGTTGTTTGAAACAAATGAACATAAGTTATACTTGTACATTTATTTATAAGTAAGTACCCGACAGGAAAAAAGTTCCCAATTAAGGAGTACTACAAAAAAATACATTTACATATTACAAGTACAATAAATTGTGTAAAGAAAAATTACTATAAACAGGATAAAGATTAATACAGCGAGAAATACGTCATCAATTTATTCTTAAATAATAATAAACAAAAAAAAATCAATATCATCAAATTAGTGTATAAAACATTAAATGCAGAACATGTGCATTTGCTGTGTAGCAGAACAATATATTTTGCCGGTACTTAACAGCCGATATGGCTTATAAGTTATAATCGACTCAGATTTTTTCACAAAACAGATCTTAAATTGCTATTTACATGACGAGCAGAAAAACTATATTCTCTCTCTCTCTTAATTTGTTGCCATACCCACGTAATACATGGTCAATACATTCTATTTTTTGTATAAACAAATCTTTATCGTATGGTTTACTTTCTACGAGCTACGAATATACACTCGAGACTCGAGTCCCTGTCCCCAACAAGCTTTTTGTATTTCATTCCATGCATTTCCAGTACCTCTTTAATTATACTACGCTACCTATATACCTATATATATATATATATATATATATATATATATATATATATATATATATATATATATATATATATATATATATATATATAAACGATGTCTCAAAATTCACGCAAGAAGTAATTTTGATAGAAAACACAGGTATTTAATGAAAAATTGTAATCTTTTTATTGATTCATGAAGTATAAACTGTAGGGTATAATAAAAACATTAGATTTTGATTATACTTACATGATAAACCGGAAGTGGTACTTAATTTATATATAAACGATGTCTCAAAATTCACGCAAGAAGTAATTTTGATAGAAAACACAGGTATTTAATGAAAAATTGTAATCTTTTTATTGATTCATGAAGTATAAACTGTAGGGTATAATAAAAACATTAGATTTTGATTATACTTACATGATAAACCGGAAGTGGTACTTAATTTGGAGTTCTTAACAGATTTTCGAGGAAAAACATTGTAAAATATAATCCAAATTTGATATTACAGACTTTTCTATTTATTGGAACAAACTAGATTTTGTTTACAAATGATCAACTGGATGTGATAGTTTATTTAAAGCTCATTGCTATTTCAAACATGGAATTGACGGGATGTCATATGTTGGCCACATCAGATTTTTTTCTTAGTACCGGCACCTTTTTTCTACAAAAAAAGACTGAGTAATTCTAAATTTCAATTTCCCAAAAGTTCATTTATGCTAGTATGAGAATATTTTGTTCAAATTAAAAAATTAGTGGTGAAAATAATTAAAATTTCGCTATTTTAGAATATTCCAGGCGCGAGTATTGTTCCATAAATATAAACATTGTAAACGAAGTCATATTTGTTATTTCGCCACTGTTTAGAAGTTTTTCCTCAGGCAAGGTGGAGTGGGTGGAGCTAATAAGAGATAAATTTATGCGAAACTTTAGGGGTGTAATGCTGCGACATCTATGTGTAAATTTCGGTACTAAAATTGCATATTAGAATTTCACTTTTTTTTATTTTTATAAACAAAACATAAATATAATCAATAAATTTACACAGGTCCCAAATTATTTTATTAAATAATATTAATATTTTGAAGAAAATTATAAATAAATAAATAAATATATTATCATGGCATATTTCCCATTGCTGAGTGTGCCAGTCTTCTTTGTACGCAGATTTCGGTAATGATGAAGATATATGTGTACCGTGCGGGCGTTTACCAGGCGTCACCTCACGGGCATTCATTGCTGGCGTGGAGAGTGCACCACAGAGGTCAATTTTGTACTATTTAAAATTCGAAATATTTGGCATCGGTCGGGATCGAACCCGGTTCTTCAGCTTCGCGAACAGACAGTCAGGCACGCGGCCACTAGACCCCATTGAAGCAAATTGAAGTTGAAAAATGGCTAATATTGTCATTATGATGTAATTTTTACCTCTCGCTAAGAGAGGTATTGTATTCATGCTAAAAATCGCATATCCAGATTTTAATGAATAAGCACGTTTTAAGGTCCCTAGAATCCGATTATAACATTTTTACGATGATGTGCGTATGTGTGTGTGGATGTTGGATTCACTGTATCTCAAATACTATAAGACTTAAGACATTTTTAACTACGGATTCCTCAATCTAACAATAATCGGAAGTGTCCAGTCAGTTTTGGTAACAATTGGACAACCGGAAGTAGTAGTTGCAAGAAAAAAATTATCTAAATATTATTTATCGAAAATTTATGTAAATACTTATATTAAAGAACGTTAAATTCTTTATTCGATAAATATAAATTCATTATTACATCTTCTATAGATTTAGAGATAAAGAAAGGCATATAAAATAATTTGATGTAAAAAATCTCAGATCAAAATACTACAAGGCAAGAAATTCAAATGTTTGTAATTGACACATAAATGTCACTGTCAAAAATATTTGTATGCCTCTGTCAAAAATATTTGTATATTATTATGAAGATTATGAAAATAAAAAAAAAGTCAACAACGCAAAAGAATATATGTAAAAAAGAATATAAAAGGAATTGTTACAGTTTTTACCTCTCGCTAAGAGAGGTATTGTATTCATGCTAAAAATCGCATATCCAAATTTTAATGAATAAACACGTTTTAAGGTCCCTAGAATCCGATTATAACATTTTTACGATGATGTCCGTATGTGTGTGTGGATGTGTGTGTGTGTGTGTGTGTGTGTGGGTGTTTGTGTGTTTGTGTGTTTGTGTGTTTGTGTGTTTGTGTGTTTGTGTGTTTGTGTGTTTGTGTGTTTGTGTGTTTGTGTGTTTGTGTGTTTGTGTGTTTGTGTGTTTGTGTGTGTGTGTGTGTGTGTGTGTGTTTGTGTTTGTGTTTGTGTGTGTGTGTGTATGTGTGTGTGCGTGCGTGCGTGCGTGCGTGCGTGCGTGCGTGCGTGCGTGCGTGCGTGTGTGTGTGTGTGTGTGTGTGGATGTTGGATTCACTTTATCTCAAATACTATAAGACTTAAGACATTTTTAACTTCGGATTCCTCAATCTAACAATAATCGGAAGAGTCCAGTCAGTTTTGGTAATAATTGGACAACCGGAAGTAGTAGTTACAAGAAAAAAATTATCTAAATATTATTTATCGAAAATTTATGTAAATACTTATATTAAAGAACGTTAAATTCTTTATTCGATAAATATAAATTCATTATTACATCTTCTATAGATTTAGAGATAAAGAAAGGCATATAAAATAATTTGATGTAAAAAATCTCAGATCAAACTACTACAAGGCAAGAAATTCAAATGTTTGTAATTGACACATAAATGTCACTGTCAAAAATATTTGTATGCCTCTGTCAAAAATATTTGTACATTATTATGAAGATTATGAAAATAAAAAAAAGTCAACAACGCAAAAGAATATACGTAAAAAAGAATATAAAAGGAATTTGCGAAAAAATGACGAATATAAAGAAAAAGAAAAGGAAAGTAGAAAAAGAAAATTTCAGGATATTTAATATAAAGAAAATGTATGTATTGTAGTCCAATACGTGGGGGTTTTTTGAATGCAAAAGGTGGGGTAGTAGCGATTTTTTAGTATGTTGTTAAGCTTGGGGCCCTAATGAAAAATCTAAGTTTTCGACCTCGAGGCGCATGCGCTCGAGCCGCCATCTTGGATTTTAGGTACAAAAAGTTGGTTTTTTGATAACTCAAAAACGGTGGCTTTCACAACAAAAGATGTTATATACAAAGTTAAAGAGGACAAAATTTCCTACATTCTTTGTAGAAATTTTTTTTGTAGCACTCATATGTTAGGAGTTACAGCTCCGTGAAGTTGCACTATTTGAAAAAAAAATGCGGAAACTTCATTTTGGTTGAGTTTTATTTTATTATTTTTATTATATATCATTATATTTTTACATAATTATAAGAAAAACTAAAAGGCACTTGAATATTAGCATTTAACAGTATTATACTTTTCATTAACAAATTTAAAGGCGAAAAGTATATCGCATTTTTTGTTTAAATTTAAGAATAGTAAATTATGACTTTAGAGCGTTACAAAAATTAATTTCTACTACACTTTGGTACATTTCGATGGTCCGAGTTGGTTATTGTCTGTGTCCTGGTCGTAGTTGTCTGTGTCCTGGTCGTAATTTTGGTCCGTAGCCTGAATAATGTCGTCATCCTCGTCCTCGCTTTCAATGCAGATTTCCGGCATATTTCCGCAAGATTCTCCGTTGCAGAAGCCACATACAACCGAACATTTAAGTCCAGCCTTTCGGCAGCTGCAAGCCCCACCACACCCCTTTTTGAGTTACAAGATACCGATTTTAATAAGGAATCGGGAGCTGGTTTTTCCGCCATTGTTATGGGAGTGAGCCCGTAAGCGCCATGCTTCCAACCCCAGTCTTCAGGATTTTTCTCTATGCCTCTCCATTTCTGTACTTTAAAATTAAAAGTCGGTATACTAGATCTGCGGGATGTCGACGCTACTTGAGCTTCGTTATCTTTTTTACGACAAAACGCGGCGATCAGTTTTTCATTAATATAATTTATTAACATGCGCCATGCACAGTTACAGAAAATAGTGTTCTCAAAATGAGCGTATGTGCGCGATTACCTCGTAACTCACTCGATTTTAAAAGTGTATTTACACCTCTTTCCTTTACAACGACAACGTCACTTTCACTTAAAGTTTTCTCACAAATAAAGCACAAATCAACTTGGGGATTTTCCATTATAACAACGTAACCTCCTGCAAGCTAGACAAAGCACACTGACGCATACAGCGTATTAATATAAAATTAAAGTAGAGTCTCTTTAAAAATTATTTCAATATGATTTGCATTTGTTTAAATTATTTATTTTAGTTGTCAACAGCCAAATAACAAAATATAATACTTTTTTTTCAAATAGTGCAACTTCACGGAGCTGTAACTCCTAACATATGTGTGCTACAAAAAAAAATTCTACAAAGAATGTAGGTAATTTTGTCCTCTTTAACTTTGTATAGAACATCTTTTGTCGTGAAAGCCACCGTTTTTGAGTAATTATCAAAAAACCTAATTTTTGTACCTAAAATCCAAGATGGCGGCTCGAGCACATGCGCCTCGAGGTCGAAAACTTGGATTTTTCATTAGGGCCCCAAGCCTAACAACATACTAAAAAATCGCTACTACCCCACCTTTTGCATTCAAACACCCCTTTTTGATACCCACGTACTGGACTATTGTACATAATTTATATTAAAATAATTATTTTGTAGTCAGACATGAATATATGTATTTGTATTTAAACATATTTTTCGTTTTAGGCGTACAACCAGGTAAAATATCTGGCGAGAGGTTATGTGTTGGCCACATTAGATTTTTTTTAAAAAAATCAATACGATACCGTATTCATTACATCTTCCTCATTCTTCATTCAAAATTTCAGTTGTTAATTTTTAATATTACAGCCAGATTCTTTGAAATTCTAAACCATGTTTTCGTTGCCGTGACGGGGACAAGTCTACCGCCTTAACAAATATTCGAAATATCAATCGTACAGCAGTTTTACTCTTATGAAACCGATGTTTCGGTATACACTTCTTCAGGGTAACAACTTACAAATTCTTAAACATAAAGCGTGTACACTTAAATGCATTCGTTTAAATATCTATATAGTACTTTAGGTATATGCTTATATTTATTAACAATTATTTTAGTATTAACATAACTTTTCAAAAATAACAGAACAATAATACACTATTTTTTAATGAATTATTTTTAGGGATGGGATATGGACATTCGGCGGTACCACCACTAAATCCGGTCGAATCAAGCTTATGATTCGGAAAGTATTAGTCAAAGGAAGTAAAAAAATAACATTGTAGAGTTAAGATAGAAAAATCAAAGACATTTTTCTCTACAACAGACTACATTTATGATGATTTGCTAATAATCTTCATGTATTTTTATTAAAATTATGATAGAGTATCATTTCTGTATTCTCTGATGTTAATTTAGACCTACTTTTAACATAGACATTGCCAATTTCTGAAAATAATCGTGCAGAATAGATTGCTCTAGCTGGGCTAGATAAAAGCTGCCTATCTATATTGCTTATTGCAGAAAATGTTTTTTATGATTATACCAGTATACTACCACAAGATTGAATCTGGTTTTCTGCCTACAATTAGAAATTAAATTGATCGTGTTGTTTTCAGAATCTATAGTACTCGTATGTGTAGAGTCCGTGACACCAAAGAAATCTGGTTCTTTAAGGGAGAGCATTCCACCTACTGTCTTCCACCAATCATCAACGCGCTTGGGATCATTGATTCGATTCCACATTAGTTTATATTTCTTTAATTTTTATTTAAAATAGCGATTTGCAGGATGACTAGAATCAAGTTTAAACCATTTTACGTATTTTTAACAGTTTTTTAGAATATAAATACGAGCCCAAGCAACATTTTTAAGCTAAAATTGTGTGCTCTCTCAGGGATATGGTGTGTGCCGTCTTCCGAGATCCTGGGTGAATGCATGGCGAGTAAGTTTGTTACGACCCTAGCTGCCTCTTACTTAGCACTGTTGGTGTGTGCTGGTAGCTCGTGAGAGAGTGCAGAAGGTGTACCGTATGGCTACGGATACCGCCGTAGCCGAATGTTTCCGTACAGTGGGGTTTGCCACTGTTTGCCGTAATCGCGATTGTCGATGAGTGTTGGTGTTTCGATTCCGTTGTTTTCCTCAACTTTACGGTGTGTCATTGTTGACTGTTGTACTATGGTCCCGTAACTTTTATGTCTGCCATTGTTGCCCGTTATTACCCCCCCCCCTCCATTGTTGGCTGTTTTTAAAACTGAGAAAATCCTGCAAGTATCTCTGGCTCATTCCTATTAGCCGAGTATTTGCCTACGATTGTTACTTTTATTTGTTTTGTTATTTATTCTTCTTGGGTTGGAAATGTTTATATAAGGTTTGCCTACCAATATTGTCATAGATCCCTGATTTAAAGTAGGCTAAACGAATTTCAGTAGAGCTACTCGTAGATTTATTTTGATAATAATTGATTTAAAAAGATGATTGTGAATAAAATAGTATACATATCTCGGTGAGAGTTTCACCACAGCCTCGCGCTGAATTTCACATAAGCCCTCGGCTGTAATGAAACATATCCCACCTCAAATGTAATATAGTATTAATAAAATATTAAAATTCATTATATTTGATTTCATTGTCAGAAACCGAACTATGTCCCCCACTAAGCTACCAGAGTCCTTTTTGGCGTTCAAGCCACTCTTTTCTGCGACGCTATGTGAGCTTCTCCTTTACCGGATCTACCAGCGAAGCTTCTTATTAGAACAGGGGAACTTGCTCCTAATGAGAGAACGACCGCAGACTTTTGTTTATTCATGAACAATTTGTTCGACAGTCTTAACTCCGGGTTTATAGGGAAGCGGCCGTTATCATGCCGTTTAAATGAGAAATCGGAACACAATCAATGCTGGGCTGAGGCCAAAATTAAATTACCTACTATGAAATTCCTTACAGGTGGAGAACCACCATATGTCCAGTATTTTATTGTGACAATTCAAAATATGCAAGATCTGTGGATTCGACCAAAGAATCTTGGTTTTAAATATTTATTGACCAGATATTTAAAACAGGACCCGTTAGAGAATTATTTCGCTGAGATCAGGGGTTTCTGTGGCAGTAATACTAACCGAGCATGTGCCCAGTTTGTTTCTGCTTTTAAAACAACTTTGATAAATATTACATTAAGAAATTCAAAGGAATCAAACTGTGCAGATGATGGATCAAATTTCCTAGTTGCCTTGAATTCCCTTTTTTATTCCCAGTCAAATATGCCTTCATACTTACCAAATGTTCCTTCAACTTTCAGAGAACCTTTCCTTTCCTATGCTGCACAAACCTGTGAAATAATAGAAGCAGTAAAAAAATACGCAATTACACGTTTGCCTATATTACTGGTTTTGTCGGTCGTAGAGTACTGTAGCGTGATTGTCAGATGTGTGTCTCATTTTTTACCTCTCGCTAAGAGAGTTATTGGATTCATGCTAAAATTCGCATATCCAGATTTTAGTGAATAAGCACGTTTTAAGGTCCCTAGAATCCGATTATAACATTTTTACGATGATGTCCGTATGTGTGTGTGGATGTTGGATCCACGATTTTTCAAATACTATAAGACTTAAGACATTTTTAACTACGGATTCCTCAATCCAACAATAATGGGAAGAGTTGATTAAGTTTTGATAACAATTGGACAACCGGAAGTAGTAGTTACAAGAAAAAAATCATCTAAATATTATTTATCGAAAATTTATGTGAATACTTATATTAAAGAACGTTAAATTCTTTATTCGATAAATATAAATTCATTATTATATCTTCTATAGATTTAGAGATAAAGAAATGCATATAAAATAATTTCAGGTAAAAATTCTCAAATCAAACTACTTCAAGAAATTGAAATGTTTGTAATTCACACATAATTGTCACTGTCAAAAATATTTGTATGCCACTGTCAAAAATAATACATCATTATGAAGATTATGAAAATAAATAAAAAGTCAACAACGCAAAAGAATATAAAAGAAATTTGCGAAAAAATGACAAATGAAAAAAAAGAAAAGGAAAGTAAAAAAAAATTCAGGATATTAAATATAAAGAAAATGTATGTATTATACATAATTTATATTCAAATAATTATTTTGTAGTGAGACATGAATATATGTATTTGTATTTAAAAATATTTTTCGTTTTATGCGTACAACCAGGTAAAATATCTGGCGAGAGGTTATGTGCTGGCCACCTCAGATTTTTACTTCTGAGACATGGACTGACAGTCACGCTGTAATACAACTGAAAGGTTATGGCAGGACGAAACGTAAATCAGTATATCCCGCAGAGGTAATAATTGTCCATGTGGATTTCGCTGATATTTCCCAGTTCGTAAATGAAACTGATATAGTAAATAAACTATTTACAAAACACTGGGGAGAAATTTTAGCGTACTGCCCGTGCGAACAACATGGCACCGGTTTAAAAACAAATATTCTTGTAACTTTAGTACACGTAATGCTACAGCACTTTATTTCTTTAATAAATTAAAAAATAACTAAAAAAGACACGCGTCCAAATGAAATTATAAATAATTATATTAAAGTTTATGGAAGAGTAAGTTTTTACCGATACAATGTAATTGTTGTACTTTAAATTGAAATTTTATTTATGTCGTAAATGTTACTGTATAATGAATACAATACATACAATAAAATCTCGAAACAATTGACCAGATGCAATGAACTACTGAAATTCAGAGAAAATTTATATAATAATTTATTACGTTCAAATTCCGAATATTCTAATTTATTTCTTGGTTTTATTAAAACGCGCGGGCTTCTTCCCGACTTGATATGCTGCTGCTGCGAAGGACTATTTTTTCCGCATTCTGTCTTACCATTCAACGTGCTTAAATTGCAAGAAACTTTTTCGGAAGAATTTGTTGCTAAAATTTTCAATTATAATTCTGTACACATGTGCCGTACATGTCAAAATTCTATTGTGAAAGGTATGGTACCAAGGTTAGCAACACCAAACGGCTTAAAATTTATTAATATTCCGGACTGCATAAAAAAATTAACATCTTTAGAAGAAAGAATGGTAGCGCCGTATATTAATTTCATGCAAATTAGACCATTGAAATCCTACGTTTTAAATCCACAATTGGGAATTAAAGGGAGTGTGGTAAATATTCCAGTAGAAATTAACGATATGTTGAAAGTCCTTCCCAGAAACTTTGACAATATAGCAACGATTCAGGTAAAATTAAAACGGCATATGTTTCATTCTACAAATTACATGTATGATTCTATTCGGCCTTCATTAATTTGTGACGCATTAAATTGTTTAGTTGAAACACCACTCTACAAAAAAAACGAAATTAAAGTCGATACTTTTTATTTAAATCAATATGAAAAAAACTATGACACCCAAATTAATTTCATTGTGGATAAGAATGATGCAGAAAATTTTAAATCTTTAGATTCTAATTTAGACGGTTTGAGTATTAACGATTTCATTTCCCTCGAAGAGGAAGACAAAATAGATTTAGAAGATGAAGTGGATGACGAAGTGTTACTGGTGGACGGAAATAAAGAAGTAACAGACAAAATTAGAATTATTGCTCCTGGTCAAGGAAAATTTCCTGTTCCGTGGCATATGGTCGAGGATATCGACGAACTATGTTTTCCCAAAAATATTTGTGGGTATAAATTTGATACTCCTAGTTTTATTTCATATACAGATCGGGTAAAATCAGAAAGTAGAAGGTGGGATAGAAGATCTTGTATTCCTACAAGAATTTTATTTATGGCAAAGAAAAGTTGGAACAAAGTTGTTTGGCAAGTATTAACGTATGTCTAAGAAAAAATAAGCACACAGAGGGCATAAAAGTACACAATATACTAGATAAAAATTTTCTTCAAAATTTATTTCATTTAGATACTGGGTACAAATTTTTAAGTAATATTCGATCATCTCCGGCTTATTGGGAACCGAAAAAGAAAGATTTAATGGCAATGATTCGGCAACTGGGCAAACCAACAATATTTTTAACTGTTTCATCAGCAGAAAAATGGTGGCCGGAATTAATAAAAACGTTATATAAATTAAGCAATAATAAAACTATTTCTAATAATGAAGCACTAAATCTAGACGATTATGAAAAAACGAAATTAATACGAAACGATCCAGTAACTTGTGCAAGATATTTCGATTACAAAATTAATAAATTAATGCTGCTTTTGAAACGAAATTCGAGCATTTTCCAAAATTATTATGTGGACGACAGTTATGAGAGGGTGGAATTTCAAATGCGGGGATCGCCACATGAACACATATTCCTTTGGTTGAAGGATGCTCCAAAATTTGATTCATTAGACAAAATTAATGTTCAGAAGTGTATTTCTTTTATCGATAAATTTATAACTTGCCATTATGATCCGGAAGACCCATACATGGCCGTTCAAAAACATAGACATACGCACACTTGTTATAAAGGCACAAAAAATAAGAGTAAATGTATTTAATAATTTGTTTGAAAAAATTAATTTGAGACCCTTGCTATCCAAACATCTTCCATCTACAAACATGAACATTCAAATTGATGTCATCTTCAGCAATGAATCATATTTACTTTGTGGAATATATGAAACATATTTCTCTTACCACAAACCAATTTTTGTTTCTCTTAATAATGACCAAGATCAATTTACAGGCTGTTCAAAATCTTTCGATGTAAGTAAAATTAATATTGTATCCAAATTAACATGTGATTCTGATGATTTAAAAAAAAATTAATTGAAAAAGAGGATTTAAATATAACTCAGACATCATTAATTGAAAAAGACGATTTAAATTAAATTTATAGTAAACAGGTTATTGATATAGTTAGGAATAATAAAATTTATTCTTCTTTAAAACAAAGAGCAGTAGTACTACGTGCCAAGGGAGATGGGTCATGCCTCTTCAGATCTCTTTCTTTATGTCTATTTGGAACAGAAGTATTATACCCTTGTATTCGCTTGTCTTGCTGCTTCATTTTCCTCAAATATTTTGATTATTTCGAACATCCTGATAGGATGAACTTCTTATATGAATATGACAAAATGCAAAATTTAATAAATGAAACTGCATCACAAAATGCATGGGGTAATGCGGCACATATCAAGGCCATTTCTGTAATTTCAAAAAGGAATATTTACTTATATCAAGTTATAGAAGAAAATAATTTATATAAAAACATTTCGTTTGACGAACTTCAAAATTATTGTAATGCTGGCTTGATTGACACTATGCATTTATGGTTTTCATACAATATTGAGGAAGATAATGTAGATGAAGAACAGGAAAGAAGTACAAAGAACCCTATTGCAGTACTACTTACTGATCCTGGAACGAATGCAAGTCATTATTCTGCTGTAGTCCCACGAGGACATGAATATTGTATTTTAAAGCCAAAATATTGTGGAGACTTACGACCAGATCATAATAACACCAGAATAGTAGACGTAATAGAAATCAACGAGTAAACCATCTTAAATAATCAAAATTTTTCATTTTTGTTTTAAATATACACATTGAATTGCTGGAGGTTGTAATTTTGTTTTTAATGCAAGGGTTTTCAGATTAGAACCTGTTTACTTGGAGCAGGGATATTGTCTCGCGGCACAGATGATATAAATGGAGGTTATAATTTTGATCTTCGTACAAAGGTTGTAGTTAGGAGTTAATTGACATGGAACAGAGATTTTGTCCAACAACGTAGATGATGTGAATAGAGATTGTAATTTTGATTTTCGGGCAAGGTTGGCATAAAATTAATATTATCTAAACAATATTAATATATATGTCAGATTTATCCTTGATAAGCTCCCTGTCTGACAATGAAGATGAACGAATTAGTAGAATTCGAATAATTCAAGATCGCAAGGACCTATTTAATATTTATGATGACCAAGATTTTAAGAAAAGTTATCGTTACTAAAAACAGACGGTTATGAATTTGGTGTGACATTTTGTAAATCGTTTGGAACCCCACTACACGCAGAAATGAACCCTTAAAGATATTGGCCATAATATTAATGCTGTACGAAACATGTTAGTGGCAACAATTTTTGGAAGATGGATATGCGTACAAACAGGTAAAATATCTGGCGAGAGGTTATGTGCTGGCCACATCAGATTTTTTATACAGGTCTAAGTATTGGAACAAATGGAAAAATATTTGGATACCATTTCCTGTTCAATTCATTAAATATAAGAAAATGTAATGTGTAAATTAAATATTTGTATTATTTCGTTATTATTCTTATTTTAAACTATTGTAAAGATAATTTCTATAAATATTGTGTAAAATATTTGATTTACAAAATAAAGAACATAAAATATTTAATTATTGCTTGCAAAATTAAATACCATTTTAATTTTACAATTATTTTTACTATTTATAAGAATGTGACCAATAAAATATAATTTAATGATTAAATTTTGATTAACAGTAAAAATAATTGTAATATTTAAATTAAAATTTCTAATTTTCATATTAGAAAAAATAATAAAATTATTCGTTTTATATAATGGTCCTTTTCAATTTAACGGCTATCTCTTTCTATCGCTGAAAATAGTAAAATAAAATGGCGCGGACAACTGCCAGTTGGGCTGTCAAACGAAACGTTAAAAATATTGCAGTTATTAAAATACCTGTATTCTTAGTGAAAATTTGCATCGTTAGACATTTTACCTTCAATAAAAGCTTTTGTAACTTATTTCGATAAGATTTTTTAAAGTTATCTGAGATATTCTCACATTTTAGGTCTATTTTTTTAGAAACAAACGCCATAGATCTCAGTTGTTCTTACCTTGCGCAGATCCCCATATCTCTTTAAATTGAAAAGGGCCATTGAGGTAGCATGCTGCCCGCATCACAGCTTACTTTTTCCACCACCGCTAGATGTCGGTATGCTCGATATCCCCACTCTTCCTCCCACTTCTATCTTTTCAAATGACACGTAGCTTTCGCGTCTCTCTTTAGTTTTTTGGTCGGTGGTAGAGTATTCCGGAAGTCGCAGAACGAGGTCTGCGCAGGCGATGAATTTAATCACGGACATATGCTTCATGTATCAAAATCGCAGATTTCGTATCTGAGATTACTACTTCTGCAGGTCAGCTGTTACAATAACTGGTGGGTTTGTGATATTTTTAAAATTCAAAATGGTCCACATTTGTTTCATGTAGTGAGTTTTGTACTTAAAACATCTCTAACCATTTTTTATTTAATATTTAACATAATTGTAATTTGATATATTTTGGATATTTGTGCTATTTTGTTACTTTTAAATTTGGCGCTTCAAACTCTCCGGATTTTGGGTCATCACAGATGCCAAAATAATTATTCTGTTTATGTTATGAGTTTTTTACAACACTAGTGGAGTTAAATGCAACATAACACAACCCGTTACCAAGGAGTTATTTACATAGTTACATTATAGGTTAAAATAAATAAACTAACCTAACTTGACAGATAAATTGCCACCATTTGTTAAATTTTAGTTTCAATTCCATGGCCATAGCTATTTTTGGGGTGATTTTCCAAATTTCCATACCTAATTTCTGCCGTTCAAGAGCACGTTCCGCGGGGTGTTCCACGACTCCTCCGACAAACTTATACCATATATTCCGAGGGTCATTACGATTAAAAAATGTTTTATGGCCTATAGGTGAATTCCTCTTTGTTTTGGAGATATCGAAGGAATTAAAAAAAAAAAGATAATTGAGTCAGCCTTGACGAATTAACGTATGTTTGACAAATGAATGATTTTTGTACTATCTTATTAATTTAAGCCATTATAGCGCATTTTACTAATGCAAAATATGCCGATATGGTTTTCGTGTATGGTTTTTGCAATGGAAGTGGACGTGCTGCATCTGCGGAGTATCTCAGGCGATATCCAGATCGCATTGTTCCTCAGCACACAACATTTTCAACCGTTTTTCGTTGCTTGAGAGAGACAGGATTTTTCCCACGTCGTCGTGTAGAAAGAGATGGAGATGGGCACGCTGAAGTAGTTTTAAATGCAGTTGAACGAAGTCCTTCATACTAGTATTCGTAGAATATCTCATACAACGGGAATTCCTCAAACCAACGTATGGATAATTCTGCACCATGATGGGCTTTAACCCTATCATTTACAAAAAGTGAAGCAATTACTTCTTGAATATTTAGAAAATCGAGTACCTACGGTATTGCCAGTGGTTACAAAATAGTTTGGAGGTTATTCCACACATACATTTACGGATGAGGCCCAATTTAGAAGGAATGGTATTAACAACACATGTAATTCTCAAATCTGTACGGATCAAAACCCACACGAAACAATCGTGGTTAATCATCAACATCGTTTTTCCGTCAACGTGTGGTGCGGCTTGTTAAATAATCGTCTTATTGGGCCTCATTTATTGAAGGACGTCTTAATGCAGAAACTTACCTTCACTTTTTGAAAGAAGAATTGCCGAATAACATGGAAGATATTCCTCTGGAAGCTCGTCGTGGCACCTAGTTCCAGCAAGATAGGACACCACCACATTTTGGGAGACGAGTGACGGTGTTTCTTAATGAAATTTTCCGGAATGGTAGATAGGACGAGGTGGTCCTGTACATTGGCCAGCTCGATCACTTGACTTGTCGCCTTTAGATTTTTTTCTGTGGGGTTGCCGCAAATCTCGTGTGTATAGTAATGGTAAACCAGATACACGCGAAGAGTTGACTGACAGTATAGTTGAAGCTACTAATTCTCTAAAGAATGAATTGGCAGTAATTAACTGGCAACATTCTATAAATCGAAGGATAGCTGTATGTTTAGAAAATGGCGGTTCTCATTTTGAACAGTTGCTGTAATTTTATGTTAATTAGCTATCCATTGATGGGGTCTCGTGGCCGCGTGCCTGAGTGTCAGGCGAATATGGGGAACCGGGTTCGATCCCGACCGACGCCAAATATTTCGAATTTTAAATGGCACAAAATTGACCCCTGTGTTGCACTCTCCACGCCAGCAATGAGTGCCCGTGAGGTGACGCCTGGTAAGCGCCCGCACGGTGCAAATGTGTCATCATTACCGCATCTGTGTACAAAGCAGATTGGCACACCCAGCAATGGGTAATGAGCCGTGATGATATATTTATATTTATTTATTTTATTGATGAATAAATTTTCTTTTATCATTTTTATTTAAATTCCTTCGATATCTCCGAAACAAAGAGGAATTCATCTATAGGTCATATAATATTTTTTGATCGTAATGACCCCCGGAATATATGGTACAAGTTTGTCGGTCGAGTCGCGAAACACCCTGTATATTAATGAGGTTTAGTGCTCCCAACGCTTTAAGTTTACATACCTGTTGGACTCTCATCCCCGGCCAATTAGTTAAAGGATGGTAAGGGTAAAAATACGTAATCGTATTTGAAATACATATTTATATTATTTAATAATAATCGTCATCATTATTTATATTTTTTCGGCCAAAAATTATAAGGAACTTTTATGAAAGCAGCTGTTTTCATTATTTCCCTTATTTCTCAAATAATTGTATTCATTTATTACAATCTGCTTTGCATCTAACGACAAATGAGCACGTTTTCTTGTTACACACCATCTTCACCGCTGGAATACTATACTCCAAACCACAGTCTCCACATTTGAAGTCATCTTTATTTGAAATCATTTTTGCGTCTAAACTTTCTGACAAATAAATTATAACTAATGTAAAATTATATATTAATGCGCTCAATTTATAGTAATTTCCATTTGCCATTCATTTAATAATTTTGTATAAGCTCACCCTGGCGCACAAGTAATGAAATCCCATGCTGTTTGTGGTAAACTTATTCAATTATCGAGTACCGCCCATAACTTTAGTAGTGAATGGCGAGCACTATAATTGCACCTGCGTCATTCAAGCTCAAGTCATTCATAATGGCTATCAAACAGCTGATTGCGAACAAAAAACAAAATTTTAACACGTAAGTCAAATGGAGAATTTGAGTTCCCATTTCATAAAAAGTTAAATAAATCTTTATAACGTTTTTTATGTATTATTTACGCATTTATAACGGCTAAATACTGGTAGCATGCATTATTGAAGTAAAATACACATCACAGTGATGTTTTGAAACCAAAACAAGCTGAAGTTCTTATTTATCACGTATTTGCAATATTTACATTGTATATCCAATTAGTACTGCGATAGGTTTTATTGCTTCTAGTGCATGTGCAAGGTAAGTAATAAAGGTAATAATCATTATATTATAGTTTAAGTTTTAATAAATAAAGCGAAGGAAAGTATTTGAAAAAATAAAACGTATTCATAATATTGAAATATTGCTCCTTATTCGCTAGAATACGCAAAATTTAATGATGATTCTAAAAATACTTATTTCAAAAATAGATCGACAGTTTAACCTGGATTATCTGCCAGAAAATTAAAAATAATTATTATATTATTAGATTAGACAGGTAGTTGGAGATTAATAAATAAATATATAAATAAGTATATAAATACATAAATAATAAATAAATTAATAAATCATCATTTTTAAAGGATAAATATCCTATACAATTGTATATACACAAAATTACATGCAATTATTTGCAACTCAATATATAACTTTTTTTGCAGGCACAATGTTTTCGAAAGTTGGATCTTTATTTCAATACTTAATGACCCAAGGAGGTAAGTTAATGTAAATACACGAGTATGTAAATTTTTATCGTTTGTTTTTATTTCTACCTTATAAACAAAGACTCATTCACAGCTACGAAATTAAGACCCGGTATTTTCACTTCCGTATCCGTATAACGTTTCGAATAATTATTCGTTAAATATATTTATTCTATATAAAGAATAATAATTCCATTGCGTCTTTTCACACATTTTACAGAAATAAACAGCTATCTATCTAATAACGTGAATTCGTGAATTAGTAGCCTTACAGAGTGAATTTGTACCAGAAAAGATAGATGGAGTTCATCGTAGCCACGTTAAGCAGACAAGGATGAAATGTGTCAATTTCTTTTGAATCCGTAGTTGTCAAAATTTTGTTTGACATTTTTAATGTCAATGTCATCTATATTCTTCTGCATTTTTAGTCCCGAGAGACTGTAATTTAACAAGTGTACCATCTAACGCAGCACTCATATGTGGTAAACGATATATGTAAATTGTAAAATTGTCCTTGTACTTTTTATATATTTCTTTCAATTCAAAGTAAATGTATATTATTGTATTCAACAAAAGTATCCAAAATTTCAACATATTTTGCCAGCGTCAAAGGACAGGATCTTCATAATGATTTATCTCTGCACTGTGTGAGATTAAATACGATCCATGATATGTAATAATAATTGTTTTTCATAATCGGAATCTGTCAAAAAATTCCTTCATGTATGTGTTCATGTCGCTGTCTGATGGGGTGTGATCGATTGCTTACGTTATTTATTAATTCATAGTTCAAAATATCACCATAATCATCAAAAACATTTAATATATCCATTTTGTTAATAAACCTGCACCATGTGGAAATGTAATGAACTTACGAATAAACAGGTTATTCGCTACCAAACTACCAAATAATTTATTCCGCGAATAACAGATGTTATTCTTTCGAATAAATTTATTTGCAAGTGAAAAGAAAACAAAAAATATTAATCCGGAGGATAAATTTATCTGAACCTGTATTCGCAAGTAAAAATACCAGCCCTAAGAAATATAAATAAATTTATAAATAACACTTTATGGTTGCTGTTCACAGCTTCTAAAATAAAACGTAAATTAACGTCAGCTGTCATTTAGTAAATTCATAAGTAGCAAGCAATAATATCAACTTTATACCTGTACGGAATCATGTATATGACCCTTTTTGTAATAACTGCTTTTTTATTATAATTTAATTTAAGTTCTTTTCCCAGAACGTAAATTGACAACTCAAATGCTAGTTGTTCTGTATTTGCTTATGCTTGTGCAATAGTATTGTATCAAGTGGTTATAAGGACAATGACGCCGAGGGTCACCGGCCCGAGGTGTGTACGTTGACCAAAGGCATTATTGACCGTTTAACTCCCGTGGTCTGTTCAACATTTAACGTAACACACCATACCATATAGTTACGAGGTATGACATTAAGTGACATATGACATAACGAACTACGGGTGAAGAGATACATTGAACCTACATAAATTATGACAAGAAATGTTAATTTAGATGGTTGAAATATAAAATAATATGCAATATGTGTATTTGTAATTATTGTTCATACTCCATTTGAAACTTACTGTTATAACCTTCATTTTCTCTACATACGAGTAATATCCATTGAGTAAATTAAATTACGTAAAATAAATAAATATAGCATCACGGTATGTTACCCACTGCTGAACGTTTATGCAATATTTTCATTTAATAATAATAATAATAATAATAATAATAATAATAATAATAATAATAATAATAATAATAATAATAATAATAATAATAATAATAATAATAATCATAATAATAATAATAATAATAATAATAATACATATTTTGTTGTCATTTTCGTAAATAATTAAATAAAAAGATTGGTGTGAAAAACAGTCTTGAAAAACAACCCACTACTTCTGTGTCGTCATAGTACATAGAGCACGTTGAGCTTCATTCACAGCTACTTTTTTAATGCGTAATGATAATGCATAAGACATAACTTTATTACAAAGTGCTAATGCGTAACGTTAAGAAAAACATAGCATTTTTTTGCAACAAAATTTAATTGATAGTTGACATCTGTATTTATTCCAAATTACGTATCAGAATTGAAGTTTTCATGGCTGGAAAAGATTGCTGAAACATATTTCCTTGTTTAATTTTATTTGAGCACATGGTATTACAAATATAGCACTGGATGTAGCTGTTTGTTTTCTTCGACATTGAAGATTATATGTACTGTAACGTGGAACGCCCGCCATCGCCGTCGCTGTCGCCGCCACTGTCGCAGCCGCGTCGCAGCAATGAGCAATGAGCGAGTGTCTATTTATAGCGATGACGCAATCGCGCTAGTAGCCGCGCGAGGTAAACAGACGAGTCGCGACCTGCTTAATTATTTTCGGTCGCCTGAACCTTTTATGTTCATTGTTACTATGTGTTCTAATTTTCTAGAGCTTTTCTAGAATGTAATGACAGCTGTGTATAAGGGACGTAACTATGCTCGAGACACAGTTCAGTAAAGTCCTTGATCACACAACATTAGTTATGTGATCGGGGGTTGACTTACATAAACACTTACATTAGTGCAGACAGTCAGTGACATACAGAGTCATAGAGACACATGGAGTGTTAGAGAGTAAAGCGTTAGTGAAAAGCATATCAGTATCGTAGTGAGCGTATGCAGGGGTACGTTCTAAAACGCGGAGTAATGGGGTAAGAGTGCACTCTAGTCGTTCTAAAACACAGAGTGAAGTTAGATGGGTAACATTACATCGTATTTGTGAACGATGTGGTGTACACTCCGAGTGTCCTTTTCTTTCCTCACTCAGTCAGTGCGGTAATTTGTACCCGTCATGCGCAGTAGCAATGTTTATTGAAATCCACATGATTTGAAGTGTTTGGCATTTGAGTTTTGTCTGTGGTTTATTTTTTATTAAGTTCCTGTTTAATTCGCATTTTTAAATTCATTTAATACGATATATTCCATATCGTGCAATAATGATTATTTCCCCATGTCGTATATTTCGCCAATAAATCTAAAAATAATAGCAACAAAATTTCCCACTTAATATATAAAAAAATACTACTAATAATTGTATTTTCCAAATCCATTTTGAAATGACAAAAGGAGTACACTCTTCACACTCTGCATCGTTCTAAATGAACAAGAGAAGAGAAATCACGGATACTACATTTATTCTACCTTTACTCCTCCTTTTCACTGGGTTTTAGAACGTACCCCAGTTGGTGTCGAGTAGGTACTCGGGAAGTTACTGGTATATTGGGATAGCTGTGGATGTAAATACTCGGTAGTAGTTGACGAGTATTGGGAAGCTATAATGTGCAAGAACAGTAATGGCGAGTCGGAACGTTACTGGTATACCGGGATAGCTGTTAAAGAGAATACTCGGTAGTGTTGAAGAGTATTGGGAAGCTAGGTATATGGGGACAGTAATGGCAAGTAGATGCTAATACTCGGCATTGGTGTTGAAGATTTGTGGCATACGGAAAGTCGGTGATACTGAGGCTGTGGAAGAGAGAGAGTTACATAAATAGACAGACAGTGAGGTGAATGATGTGACTTCTGTCCGTGCAGTTGAATATACAGACGCTATTGAGTCAGTTGAGTATATAGACGCTGTGAAGGTCGGTAGGCGGACAGTTGAACATGATATAAGTATATAGTGATATAAATATAGTGATATAAATATCGCGTAAACAGTCTACAAGAGTCTGCAACAGACCGGCAGTCTTAGATTGAAACGCGTAGTGAAATAAATAATTAGTAATAACGTGGAAATAAATAGTAGTGTTAATTGGTTAAATAAATAAATAGTGTCAGTGTTATCTAGTTAATTATAATTTTAGTCTTAATTAGTTTTTAATAATTGATTATTATTAGTAATAGTTACTTTCATTATAGTTTAATAAACACTTAATATTAATTAATAATAATTGTCTAATATTTACACTTCACCCAAATAAACAAAAACGTTACAGTACGTTCTATCGGTGTCAGAAATATTCCTACTAGAATAATAATATTCTTAAAGCAATAGAACGCTCATTAGCAAATAACTGTCAAGTAAAAAATAAATACGATAGAACAGTGTTATTACACATTGTTAGTTAACAACTAAAGATAACTTTGTATATTAATTTAGAATCTTCAAAATGTTGTTATGCAAATATTACAGAGATTATAATTATATAAAAATATATTAAAAAATAATAAAAATGTGAAGGAGGTATTTTTGTTAAGAACAGTCTAATCTTAACATTCACAAATGCAACAGAAAAGTATGCGCGACAGTCGGCTAGTAAAATTTTGAATTTATCTCCACTCTATATATCTTCCTACCAGCGCTTCCAGCTCTGAAGTTGGAATGATTCGTAGGAATATTCTGATTTTTTTTGACGCAAAAGAACGATCATTGGGTTCCACTAGATGAAGTAGGAAGATTTCTGACACCGATAGAACGTACCTTTTGATATTTCTCGAAAATTCATTTTGACAGCTGTCACAAATTTACTTAATGCGTAATGGATAAAAGTTTGGAGTTTGCAAACTTTTGTTGCTATGTATTGTGTTTATGTATTATGCGTTAATATTAAAACTAGCTGTGAAGGGTCCTGTGCGTTGCCATATAACAAACTTCGTTATGCATTATCTATTAGCACTATGTATTAACGTTATGCATTAAAAAAGTAGCTATGAATGAAAACAGTTTGTCCATCACCTACGTTAGTTATATGAATAAAAGTAGGCGATCGTTTGTCTCATGGGAAGATGTGATCACGTGATTTTTTTCAAAATAATACACAAATTTCAGTAATTAATTGTAAAATATCTAACGGATATTTTGTGATAATTTTAAATATCGTGCTCTTTAGCGAACAATATCTCTTTTAAAATTAAGTACATAGAAGTCGTCTTGCAACAGCCCTATTAATTACCAAAATATCAGAATCATATAGTTCAGCACAGCTTACTCTTTTATCAAAATAATACAATACGAGTAGAAGACTTACTTTGGGGTGGGGTCCAAAGTATACTGCGTTTAAATAATAAATTAGTATTATTAATCGTTACTTTCATCCGAACTGACTCTATATGTATATTAATAATTGATAATACACATGATTTTAATTTAGCTTTAACAGCAATAAACAAACCACTGCATCTGCATATGTCAGTATCTAATCAAACTTTCCAGTTTCGACTCTACATTTAACGATGTTTCACATAAAAATGTTCAATCATAGTCTTCACGCAAAAGACTTTCATAGAAAATATTTATTTGTGTACGTGGTTCATTTTGATATATGATAAATATTGTTTGCAATATACTATAGTGAATAGTTTAGTTTGTTTATCTACAACTGTTATAATATATGTACGTACGTTTGCGCGTCTCCATAGATATACTCGTAAAAGACCACTCATATTACATTAGTGGAACATGAAATATTCATATTCCATGGTAAGACTTTTTGTATTGCATTATTAATACTTTTATAAACGTCTCTTAATTCAACATATTAATAAAGAAATCAGTTACTCATGTCAACATATGACATCAACATTTGACATATCATTGCAGTTTCCAATGAAACGTCAACGTCTGTGACATAACCATTCATAGTATATTTATAATTTGTAAATTGATAGTTGTAGATGAAGTATAGTATTTGACTCGCATATAATGGCTATATTACTCTATTACTCGAGAAGGTGTAATCTAGTTGTCACTGGACATAATAAATACATAATATTTTTTTATAATATATACCATGTTAATATTGTCAGAAAAAGTTTCGAAAGATGTTATACAAATTTGGGATACGCAAATCTAACTACAGGAACACACTCAGCGTATCTAGTTCAGTTATATGATCTAAGAGTTCTCCTTGTTGCTCGCAGTATCCATTTTAACGTAGTTTAGCACTTTTCACAACCATGGAAAAATATAATATGAGTGACAACAGTGACAATGGCCACAGGAAGGATGATCGTGAACATATTTAAAATAAACGGGACTAATTGATTTCTGGTTCTGAGATTGGCCGAGAAGAGTGAATTATGGCTACTGTAATTATTTGAAAAAATTGAAATAATGGGGCTATATTTTTACTGGAGTAGCAAAAAATATTAATTGTATTGTTTCATACAAAGAGATTTCCATTATGTACTATAAAATACACTACTATCTATTTAAGAATTATCGTCAGTTGAGTTTGAAATTCAATAACTTGCTTAAAAAATTCAAAAATTATAAAACATCCTTTCAATTTGGAACTATACATGTCTACGTAATTGTAGGTAAAATTTTCATATTTTTAAATTAGTTAATATAAAAATAATGATAATATATATAAAAATGACACCCATTTTTAGCGCGTTTAAAGAAATGCTCATCTTCATTGATGCCTAATGTCAATATGTACGAATGGAAAAAATTAATTTGTTGTAACCATAGTAGTCCAGTCAACGAACGCTCAAAAGGGGGGTGTAGAATGCATGGCGGGTGTCATCATTTTTGACTTCAAGGCTTTGTTTGGTGTCATTAGGAGGTAAACATACTAAAAGTGGCCGGATATAGGAGATGAGCGGGGTGCAGTGGTGGACCGAGAAGGTATCTATTTTTAGTTTTTTGTTCATATCTGAAGACGGTTCGTCTTAGCACAAAAGTATACAAGTTGAAATGTGACAAAATTTCATATATTTTTGATTCTTTAAGTTTCTTTTATCTCCACCCGTTTATGAAATATCCGCTATCAAAAACCGGAAATTTTCGAAAAAAATATTTTGCTTGACATTTCTAGCAGAAAAGAAGTTGTAGAGGATTTCCTTCAAAATGGTATAAACATTTTGTATGTTATCTTCAGCCGATCAAAAGATATGACAATTTAAATTTTTTGGGTATATTTCGAGATTCCACATGATCTGTAACCCTGCAGTTTTTGCAAAATGGCCGCCAAACATATGCCCGTTTTAATGCATTATGGTAAACTAAAAAAAAAATAATCTCGAATACTATTTTGTTTGGTATCAAATCAATCAATTTCATATAACAATTATTACAATTACAATTTATTAATGTTTTACATAGAAACTGCATTTTTAATCAACATGCCAAATTTCAATTCTAAATAAAGTATAATTAGAAATGTATAGTATATACCTTAATTGAAAGAATGTTTCATAATTTTTGAATTGTTTTAAATCAAGTTCTTGAGATTCAAACTCAACTGATTATAATTCTGAAATGGTTAGTAGAACTTTTATTCCACTACCGGCTAAATTATTTGCAGTAATTCTTGTGCAATATTTTTTAATCGGAATAATAAAAAAAATCAAACCGAAAACAAATATTTATCTGTTATTTTCAGATAGGAGAACGTTTTCATTATTTCTATCAGACCCATGGATTCCTCTGTCCACACTCATAGGCTACATTCTTCTGGTGACATGGATTGGCCCCTGGTACATGAAGAACAGAAAGCCCTATACCCTTAAGAATACCCTTCTAGTTTACAATGCTTTCCAAGTAGCCTTCAGTGCCTATGGCGTTGTAAAGGTGAGTTTAAATTTTGCAATTTCATTACATTACATACAACCGTATGCAACTCAAATACTATCATTAACAAAATTTTGAAACCAATTCTAATATGGAAAGCAGCCATTAGATTTTGATGCAAATCTGATACCCAGAAGTGGCACTTTCCGTGAAACTTTTTTGCGATTTATGCGAGGATTTATGTAATAAAAATTAAAGATTTTTAAAATTTCTACATATATGCATTAATTTTTTTGATATATATTTTATAAATCCCGGAGACTATGTTTTAAACGTAAATATGACTCCTTGATTTGACTACACACTTCAAATTTCAAATGTATGTAACTGACAAAGACAAAAAATGTCTTCGTCAAAAACCTAATCATCTCCAATTAATAATGGTAACATTAAAAAAAATCTGATGTGGCCAGCACATTACCTTCCGTCAGTTCTATGTATTTTGTATAAATGTCATCCATAAAGTTCCTTGCAAAAGATTATATTTCTTGTACATTACCTTAAGGCAGTTTTATGTATTTTATACAAATTCCGTACAGAAAGTTTCTAACAAAAGATCCTATATTTCCCGTAAAATTATAACATACACATACTGTCAACTGCACTTGACACTGACACCTTTCAATCAGAATTTTCTTAATGTAGCAGCTGTTTCCAAAGTTATAGCAAAGCTGACTAATATATATGATATTTAATATCTTTATAATTTTTTAACTCTATATGTCCATTTAACTTGAAGTATAAAATGCATTCAAATCGTATGGAGAATAAATTATTCTTTAATATTTATAATAACATTAAATGTGAAAAAATGATATTTAACATCGTTTTTTCAAGAAAAACTGTTAAAATCTTCAAATGAGGGTACTTCCGGTTGACCAATTATAGCCAAAATCTAATCAGCTCTTCACATTGATGTAACGAAGAGGAATACGAAAGAATTATAATTTTTGGAATTGTAGTATTAGAGTTATCGCATTAGAAAATTTTGTCACACACACACACGTACGCACGCACGCACGCACGCACGCACGCACGCACGCACGCACGCACGCACGCACGCACGCACGCACGCAC
>OY720457.1:24648669-24748669 GCA_963082715.1 Harpalus rubripes
TAATAATAATAATAATAATAATAATAATAATAATAATAATAATAATAATAATAATAATAATAATAATAATAATAATAATAATAATAATAATAATAATAATAATAATAATAATAATAATAATAATAATAATAATAATAATAATAATAATAATAATAATAATAATAATAATAATAATAATAATAATAATAATAATAATAATAATAATAATAATAATAATAATAATAATAATAATAATAATAATAATAATAATAATAATAATAATAATAATAATAATAATAATAATAATAATAATAATAATAATAATAATAATAATAATAATAATAATAATAATAATAATAATAATAATAATAATAATAATAATAATAATAATAATAATAATAATAATAATAATAATAATAATAATAATAATAATAATAATAATAATAATAATAATAATAATAATAATAATAATAATAATAATAATAATAATAATAATAATAATAATAATAATAATAATAATAATAATAATAATAATAATAATAATAATAATAATAATAATAATAATAATAATAATAATAATAATAATAATAATAATAATAATAATAATAATAATAATAATAATAATAATAATAATAATAATAATAATAATAATAATAATAATAATAATAATAATAATAATAATAATAATAATAATAATAATAATAATAATAATAATAATAATAATAATAATAATAATAATAATAATAATAATAATAATAATAATAATAATAATAATAATAATAATAATAATAATAATAATAATAATAATAATAATAATAATAATAATAATAATAATAATAATAATAATAATAATAATAATAATAATAATAATAATAATAATAATAATAATAATAATAATAATAATAATAATAATAATAATAATAATAATAATAATAATAATAATAATAATAATAATAATAATAATAATAATAATAATAATAATAATAATAATAATAATAATAATAATAATAATAATAATAATAATAATAATAATAATAATAATAATAATAATAATAATAATAATAATAATAATAATAATAATAATAATAATAATAATAATAATAATAATAATAATAATAATAATAATAATAATAATAATAATAATAATAATAATAATAATAATAATAATAATAATAATAATAATAATAATAATAATAATAATAATAATAATAATAATAATAATAATAATAATAATAATAATAATAATAATAATAATAATAATAATAATAATAATAATAATAATAATAATAATAATAATAATAATAATAATAATAATAATAATAATAATAATAATAATAATAATAATAATAATAATAATAATAATAATAATAATAATAATAATAATAATAATAATAATAATAATAATAATAATAATAATAATAATAATAATAATAATAATAATAATAATAATAATAATAATAATAATAATAATAATAATAATAATAATAATAATAATAATAATAATAATAATAATAATAATAATAATAATAATAATAATAATAATAATAATAATAATAATAATAATAATAATAATAATAATAATAATAATAATAATAATAATAATAATAATAATAATAATAATAATAATAATAATAATAATAATAATAATAATAATAATAATAATAATAATAATAATAATAATAATAATAATAATAATAATAATAATAATAATAATAATAATAATAATAATAATAATAATAATAATAATAATAAATTTATTAAGAGATGCAAAAACTCCAAACAAATAGATTGGTAAACTTCAGTATATACATTTTAAATTTACAAATTTAATATAAATGCTCTAGTTTTAAATGCAGAGTTACAATAGTTGAGAATGTCAAGTATCTCTGTATGCCATTTCTGGGTTGCCAGGTGTGGTAATGTATTTCTGTAAAAAAGAGTATCTTCTTCGTAAAGATTGCATATACTATATAACTCGCCCTCTTTGATTCTGTGGCAAAAACCGTCTTGATAAAGGTAACATCCATTACTATTTGATGTTCTAAGCTTTCCAAATAACTTAAGGGTTTTGAGAGGAGTATTTAAGGAGAATTAGTTTTGAGTTGTTATATAACTTTGGTAATAAGGATTACAAGATGAGTTTTTAATTTTTCTGCTATCTTCTTCATACAATAGTTCACTGAAAGATTTTATCATATTTTCTGTTTCGAGTTTCAAAGTTATACAACTTTGTTTTTCCCAAACCCATTTAAAATTAGTTTTTGTAAGAACAGTTTCAATTTTTCTTATACAATTATGTTTACTCTGTTTTTCTATAGAAATTTTATGTTGTGGTTTATTGTTTAAAATCAGCAATGTGTTGCAGCAAACATTTATGTATCTCTACTCTGGCATAAGTAAAATTCTGTACCAGAAAGAAAGCGTTCTTTTAAGTATTGCAGATTCGATGTTATTAACTCCTACTTCTCTCCTTATTAAGTAATTGGGAGTAGTTTTTGGCCAGTTAGAGAAACTTCAAATAATGGGTTTGTCTCTTTTCAATTTGTTCGGAATGAAATAAGCTCCATATTTCAGATCCGTACAATAATGCGAGTATGAGTACTGTGTTATATAGCTTCATGTATGTATGTTTTCCAGCAGTGCGTTTGAGCTTTTAACATAGTATTCTTTATTGCTCGTGCAGTTCTTCTATTAGTAATTAACTTTTTTGGGTATTTTCGTTGCAAAATCCAGAAGATGAAAATGTTATTCCTAGGTAAGTGTATTTATTTGTAAATTTGCTTTCTTACTGCTGACAGATATGTTTTATTTTCCTTTGAGGTGGCCTTCCTTTATGAAAGTGTACTTTACTCGTTTTTTCTGCATTTATGGTGAGTTGATGTGTGTTGCAGTATTCACTTAGCGCATCAAGTTTTCTTTGGATGTCTAGTTGAGTGTAAGCAAAAATAGCGACATCGTCAGCATATTGCAGGGAAAGAATATCGGTGTTTGTATTTATAAAATATCCCTCAAGGTTTTTCTGCCTCATGAAATCTTCTAGGTCTGAGATGTATAATGCAAATAGAATTACTTCCCCTGCAGTACACCTTTTGTTATATGGATTTTTTCAGATAGTTCGTGGTTCACGCTGACCTTCATGACCGCTCCATCATAAATATTTTTAAGCCGTATACCTTTGTATATTGAAAGTACGGGCATCTGACAACCTCATCATGGCGTTTTAATAATCAAAATTTAACATTCGACCACAAGGCGTCACATTGTGTTCTATACTTTTCGGTCCTTGTTTACAGTAGGGACATTTCGTAAATGTACCTGCAGATCGGTAAGCATACCTTCTGACTGAGGCGAAATATTCCCTTTAGCGAGCCATTTAGATGAATTTTTTACATCAAAAACATTGTCCTAATCGGAAAATAGGATTCCATGCATTTTCTTCTGTTTTATTTTCTCTAATCGACATTCCATATGCTTATCTTTTAACATCTTTACACTCACATCATCATTTATTTCATATTTCTGCTGTAAATAATTTCGAATTAGGCGTAATTGTGTTGCTTCTTCCTTTTTTTGTACTATCACAGGTCTCATTTTTTGACTAGAAGATAAAAAATCATTTAGTTTCAATAATATTAATTCAGCTTTCTCTTCTATACACGTCAACCCTCTTCCCAACTCATACCGATCCAAATAAAGCCTTTCCATGTTCGCCGCATTTCTTGTTATTTCATATTTTCAAAATATTTTCTATTTCTTTATCAACTGCATCATATTCTTTTGGTATATATTTATACCCTGAAATAGATTAATGTCATTTAATTTGGTCTGACAAAGTGTGATTGCTTTTTCTTTCAATTTATCAACGATCATTCTTTTATTTTCCGGCTTGATTACATTTCGAGAATCTTCGAGTACACCTAATTAATAGCGTCTTCCATTTTATCACCAAAATCCACCGTATGTTAACATTACTGGCCGATTTTGCTTGATTAATCTTAAACCCCATCCCTTTCAGACAATCTTTGGTGAATTGGCAATGTTCCTGAAGACTTTCTTTCGTCTTCCCTGATAATTTGATGTCATCAATGAAGATTAAATGATTTTTCTCTATATTAGTTTCCCTTTTTCGCAATTTTGGTTCAATATACGACATAGCGCTTCAATAGCTAATGCAAAAAGTAACAGAGAAAGGGTATCTCCTTGAAATAATCCTTGCTCGATCTTAACTCGTCCAAATCCTTCTTTGCCACATATTAAATTAGATTGCTGCATTATTAATGTTCCCCGGTAGTTCCAGTTTCGTAAAAATATCAATCAGATATTTATGTTTAACGATAAGCCTTTTAAATATCAATCCATGAAGTATACAACTCATTCCGATATTTCTGATTCAGGGCTTTATTAAGTACAGCTTGCTGCTTAGCACAATCCTCTTCTAGTACCCATATGATTTTTCCGAAATTATGCAATTTACTTCACAAAGATCACTCAACAATGCTTGAACTACTTTACTCGTCAATTTGCATAAGTTAGATATATAGGTATTTGGTCTTAATTCCTTCGCTTCTGTTGTCTTCTGCACCTTTGGTATTAAATAAGTATTGCTAATATATGTCTATGGATTCTTCTATTAACACCGGCTTATTTATCGTAACATTTATCAGTTGTGCTAATTTCGAATGAAGTGCATGAAGTTCCTTTATAAAATAATTATCTCTCACTGTTATAGTCACCTCTTCGTAAGTTAATTGACAAGCGTAATAAAAATCACTCAAAGTACATAAACTTTTCACTTTTTGATCAAAATTTTCTTTTCTGATTGCCATATTTAACATCTCAATAACCCCATAATTAATATCTTGACTATATATTTTCCGTGTTCTTCTGCTGATTATGCATTTTTGTAATATTTACACTTAATATGTATATATATATATATATATATATATATATATATATATATATATATATATATATATATATATATATATATATATATATACAGAATGTTCATTTTAAGTCGTACAATATTGCTATCTCGAGAAGAGTAGGAGCTACGAAGTCGGTTAAATTAGCAAACAATTCTATTTTATAAAACTACTTTATTGAGTGAAACAAGAATTTTTTTAGACCTGTGGTTCTCAAAATACGGGCGTGCAACTTTCTTATTTTAAATGGCAACCTACTTTTTTATTTGCTTATTCGATTCAGTATTTTATTTTCTAGATTCTACGATATTCATATGTAATATCTTAATATTAGAAAATATTTGAGAATACAAATGAAAATTATGCTGATTTAATTGATTCTAATAAAAGAGATTTGAAGAAAACAATCGAATATGTTGTTTAATGTTAAATGTAGTTTAATGTCAAAACAAATATTTCGTATACTTTCTCAGTGGTAAAATTAATTTTATTTAGGAAGAGCTTGATATATATAAAGTTTATATTTTGTTTTCTTCATTGCACTCTTATTACAATAATATTTAAATTAAATCAGCATAATTTTGATTTGCATTTTTCTCAAATATTTTTTAATATTAGAGTATTAGGTTTGGATATCGTCGAATTCAGAAAAAATATTAAATTGAATAAGTAAATAAAAAATAGGTTGCCATTTAAAGTAAGAAAGTTGAACCCCGTATTCTGAAAACTACAGGTCTAAAAAAAACTTGTTTCGCTTTTTAAAGTAGCCTTATAAAATAGAAATTGTTTGCTAATTTAACCGACTTCGTAGCTCCTATATTTCTCGAGATAGCAATAGTATACCTTGTTACAATTCCCAGTTGGTCTAGGCCCGTGTAAGCGGATTGAAAGAGGCGTAGCCCAGTGGAGACGGGCAGGGTTGAATAAGGGTTGTTAAAGGTTAGGCGCCAGTTGAATAAAATAAACCCTCTCAATAATACAAGTGATTCAATACACGATTCGGGAACGGGAAGAGGCGCAGGGTTCAAAGGGTGCACGAGAAAAAGTAAAATTCAAAATTAACGAATAACAACATTTAATATCGTACTTAATACATAAAAAGTGATAGCGCAGTACGCGGCATTATTTAAATAAACTACATTACATGGTAATAAAAAAAATTAACGTACACCTATGCGATGTATTAACGACAAATGAAATAACTAGAAAATACCAATTCGCGTCTAACTTCGTAACAGCTAGTACGGAGAACGAGAATAAAGTATATCAACAGATATTTAAGGTTAATCCGCAAACGTCGCAAGAACGTAGACATTCATACAATTTAACAATAAAAACTTAACAATGAAAATAACGGTACTAAACAACAACAATAATAGAATTCGAAACTTGGCATGCACAAAGATACTACAACTATACAACAAAATAAGTAAAATGCTTATCAGAACGTAGTCCTCTGAAGGCGGCCAAATGTAAGTACCCGACGAAGGTGGCTGGGGGCGTGGTACTCCGGATATTCACAGAACTCGTCCAATATGAGCTGGAGACGAAATGGGATGATGATGCTCGACAAAGATGCTCCACAATTCCGCCAATGTATGCACTTAAATGGTATGTGCAAGGACGTATGCATGGCCATGGTCATTTGTCACTTCAAAAATTAACGATGCGATAACGACAAATGCAGCACATGAATATTGAAGGCGACGTCCAGGTAATGAATATATTCTATTTGCGTTCTAGATTACATTCGACATAAATATACACATAATTGTGTTCATGAACGGTAAAAACGCAAAAAAAAACAAAACGTAAAAAGCCTAAATTCTTGTTTGGCCTTCATACTGAAAAATCGTCTCTGTTAAAAAAATGCTCTGTTTAAATCCTGGACCTTCCAGTGGAAACACATTTCCAAAAGAATTGGACGCAGCCAAAATCCCTCCAAAGAGGATGATGCCGGCAAGAATACCACTTCCGTTTCTTAGGTCATCTCGACACAGAAGGATAAACTTCTCAAAACACAGCTATATCAAAGCAAACAGGTTCAACCTTCGAGCCGTGACGTCACAAGGGTCATTTACCTCAACCTTGACAGGCAGTAGGTCAATAGACAAATGTACGATGAACAAATTTACTCGGACATCACCCAGGTTGTATAAAAGAGTGGCGTAATAAAATGAAATGTAAGTATAAGATAAAATGAGATAGGAATAACAACCTAAAGAAATGTTATTTTAAATTGAAGAACAGCATAAAATACAAAAATGAAAAGGCACAAATTTGGAGCGTTACAACCTCGTAAAATGAACACCCTATATATAATGAAAGTCCATTATTGTCACATAAATCATTAAAAAGTTATGAAAGCATAACCTGCACTAAGGTATGTTTACATTCAGATACATATATAAAAATTTGTGTGAGATATATAAATAAATAAATCGCAAAACCATCACCTCGTACAATAGCTCATACTTTTTGTTTAAACTGTACAATTTCCTCATAAATTTTGAGTAAACAAAAAATAGCATAAACTCTGACTAGTATGAGTTGATTACCATTTTGTCTTGATCAAATTATTCAAAATTAAAGTAGGTTTTGCAGGTAATGCAGGTTTTGCTTTGTAACCTTTTTAATGGTGTATGTGACCATAATGAAATTTCAATTATGGGTCATGAAATAAAAAAAATAACCATTATACCTTCTCATTCTAATTATAATAAAAATTAAACATTTTGTAATATTATTGCAATTTGAAATTGAATGTTTTAGAAAACGGATATGGTGACGTCAGTTTAGCCTGAGTACCACTATGGTAATTTAAACATCTTCATATTATCCAATACGGCCATGTGAGACCAATGTGACACCTCACCATTTCACGTCTGAACAATGTTCATAACTCCAATAGTTATATTTCAATGAATGTATTTTATATAAATAATTTTTTCACAAAATATGAACAAATATATTTCCAAAATTACTATGTGCATAACTCTGAATTTATGGCCGCGTGAAGTCGCATTGGTTTCACAAAATCAATAGGCCAAACACGGTTTCTGACGTCAGGCCGCACTCTACTTTCTAAAATAAGTTTCAATGCGGCGTCAAGCAGTCAAACATGTAATTTGACATTGTGAGTCCGCATAGGTCTCACGCGGCCATAATGGTCAAAAAATTGTTAGATCACGTTGGCACTACATGACGCTTAAAGTGCTAGCACGCTCTAGTCATTGTAGCAAAAGTGATTCGAATCTAATGCGTACGTCCGGTGGTCAATAACAATAACACAGCGGGCTACAAAGCGATAATTTATATGCGTGCGACAAAGCGCTCAATTCTACTGACAACCGGTATCTTACAGTCTACTGCCAACTGTGACAGATGTACTTTCGAATTTAATAACGATGACGATACAATTAGCCCTCGACTATATAAAGTGTATGTCAATCGATAATTAAACATCTAAAAAAAGCTCCAAATGATTCGAATTCCTCTTTTCGGGGATATGCAAACAAGCAGAAATTATGACCGTTATTATGGAAGCGGTTACTTACTTGTGCCAGTTTGACGTTACTAACTGCTATGCTTGTTGACTGGAACTCATGCTCACTTCAATAGTTTTCACTAGTAAAGTATTTAAGGTTTATTTTAATAATACCAACACCGACTAATTTAAAGATAAATATATTAAAATAACTAATCATCTACAATTTCGACTTATTCGTACAGCGACAAACTTAGAGGGTGTGAACAATCACATAACATAACAATAACGTCGACGAGCAGTATAAAATGAAAATGCGATTTCACTTTAAGAAAGGCCTTTAGCACACTTACTAACTTTGTACGAATAATTTACTTGTTCTCATCGCAAACGAGTACACCCTTGCTTGGAGCAGCATAATTGCGAACTGACGCTTCACACTTCGGCAAGAGAGCTACTGATTTTGCTGACTTTACTAAATTTTGCGTTATTACATCTCGTGTGTTATGTAAATAATAAAAATGTAGGTTACATTTCCTCTTTTGTGATTAAATTAACACTAATACATAATTATGGGGAAGTATAAATAATACTCTTCATCATAGTTTTTTTTGTCAAGATCATAATTTACAATATCTGAATATCTAATTGAAAAAATTAACACAAATGAAAATACAAAATATTAATACAAAGTGTACCTACTCGCTTAACTTCTATAGAAAATTGTGTACAAGTGTAAACACATCCACCTTTTTCTGTAATTTTTCAACATGCATTGTAACTTGTATGCTCACATAAATTTTATTTCATCGCACTTCTTGTACGTATCTCACGCAAATTCTCATCTCGTACATGTATCTGAATGTAACTTGTTTACTTTTAGCTTGGCCAACATGGTTGGATGTGGCTTCCTAATTGGTTTAGTTGTAAACCAGTCGAGACGAAATTAACTCCTGAATTTTTGAATGTAAGATGTAAAGTTATATAAGTATGTTCAAGTTCTAATGTAAATAAATATTACAGATAATGTACCTACATCACTTGTATTGTCTCTGCAAGTACACTGAATTATTAGACACTGTAAGTATATTTACCGTGTTTTTCAGCTAAGATGCAACATTTACTCTTCTGTTATTAATGTATTACTATGGATACTAGTTACACATGTATCGTTCCAGATAAAATGCAACATAGGTTGCCAAAGTTGTCAATGTCAAATGAACTTGTCATCATAATTTGCTGATTTATAAATAACTGAAGTATATAATAAGAGCGGTATCCATTAAAAATCTATATTTCAAATCACAAATTACTATTGGAGTTAGTGGATTATTAAATCGTACTTCCAATGAAAGATAAATCTGAGCAATATCCAAAAATGTTATATTATAAAGAAAATATAAAACAGAACACAAAAAACAACTACTTGTCAAAATCTAAACATAACTACTAGATTTTTACAATATATAAATATAATTAAGCATCAAGAAGCTTGTTATATTTCTAACTTCCTCCCAAGCTTTTTGATCTTCAATTTTGTATTATATTTACACCTATATCTCTTAAATTGGTAAACCGTACACGATCTAGTGGTTTGGTAAAAATGTCTGCTATTTGTTGAATTGTCATCTAATCTTGCTGGTTTCTTGTCTGCAATACCTGCAACACAAACATACTCTTCACCTACTTGCCAAGCTGGTTTCTTTTTCAGTCGTTTGCTCGTTTGACCTGTAATTCTTTCTTGATCTTCTTGAGGTTCTGCTTGTTCTTCAGCAACTTCCTCCACTTCTTTTGTTTCTTTAATTTCTTGTAGAACAGCTGTTTCTTGTGGTTCACTCTGCACCACAATTTGATCATTTGATGAGTTGCATACTCATTCAGGCTTTAAGTCGACGTCATGTGACTTGACAATTTTGTTAGTTGATGGTATATAAACTTGATATCCATCTTTGTTGTTTACATACCCAACCATATGTCAAAAGACGCTCTTATCATCCCATTTAAGTCTAAACTGCTTTGGAACATGTACGTAACAGCTTGTACCAAAAATTCGTAAATGTGACAGATTTTTACTTCTTCTTCTGTCTATTGGTGCCTTGCCAACCACAGGTGTCTTACCGATTCTGTTCAAAATGTAGACTGCTGTTTCGCACACTTGTTGCCACGGGAATTTAGGTAACTTGCTAACTGAACGCATTGATTGTCCTAGTTCAACCAACGTTCTGTTTTCTCGCTCTGCCATTCCATTTTGCTGTTGTGAATATGGAGAAACAATTCAGTTCTTTTCTGACTGATCCACAATCAAATTCTTTTTCCCCGTAAGAGAGAAACGTTTTAGCAACGTGACCTGCTGTTTTTGCTTCATTCAGGAACTGTTTTGGGCAACTAGCAACTTTGTTCTTATGTCGAATGTATAATACCCGACTAAATTTGCTGCAGTCGTCCTTGAAACAAACGTAATACCATGCGCCTTTGATGGATTGGATTAACATGGGACCACAGACGTCAGCGTGTATTTGTTCACCAACCACGGTGGAACGAACCTTTCTTGTCAAAAAAGGTTTCCGACAAGATTTTCCTAAAGCGCACCCATCGCAGAATTTATTTCCAAGTAAGTCTACTTCAATGCTCATTCGTTTGAGCACAGCCTGCACGTGACTCTTGCCTTGATGACCTAGCTGCTCGTGCCACAGCTGCAATGTTTTTGAAGAGGTTGCTAGGCTGACTTCAGCAGCCACTTTTGGTTTGACAACTCGCATGTTCATGACGTACATTCCATTTAACAAGAAACCTGTAGCCACGACCTCTTTTCCTCGTTTAAGCTCCACTCGTTGCCTGTCGAACTTGATCGAGTACCCATGCTCTGTAGGTCTCCGCACCGAGAACAAATGTTTACATATGTTAGAAACATGCCATACATTCTTTAAAATACCCGGTAGCCACAGCTTTCCGACACGCATCTCAACTTGTATTGTTCCAACACCATTGAGCACGTACTGTCGAAAGATTCGCTAGCTGAAAAATGACAGTAAGATTTGAAACATTGTTTATTAGCTGTCATGTGCTGCGATGCACTACTGTCACAAACCCATGAATCAACCGTATAATTCATTTTCTTCATTGTTAAATAAGAATTATTACTTTCAGATGGTTTACTATCAGGTTTCGATAATTCTGTCTTGCAATGTATTTTCATATGTCCAAGTTTACCGCATTTGAAACATTTTCTTTTCTTTTTCCGTCTGTCAGACACGTTACTTGCTGTTTTGGTTACTGTCTTAAACTCCGGCCGTGCCACAAACGCTGATGATTCCATCGCTTTCGTTGTACGGAGCTCAATTGCATACAATTTTTGAATTAAACCGTTCAAGTGTACGTTTTTCTTTCTCCATAGCTTCCCATACATTTCTGAATTCATGATATTCAGAACCAAGCGTAGACATAATCCTACGGAACAGTAACGTATCTGTTAAGATTCTCTCCTTGCAATCGAAGCTCTGTATTCATATCGACGAATACCTTCTATAGCTTCGCAATATGAGCTGCGGTATCGTCTGTGGGATTTCTGGTTGATTTCTTCCATTCACAAATTTGGACGTTGTTCGCTACTTTGCTCAAACACATTCAGAAACTTGTTCCTGAAGACTTTATTAATTAAATAAGTATAAAAACGTTTTACAGAGTTTATTGAACACAAAGTATAGCAGAGACAATTATATATCTGACAAAATTATTTATTTATTTTTATGACATGTTTATATATAACCAAGGAGCACATAACAAAAACTTCTCGCCTACATAGATTCATAAATTGTTTATCAACACCCCCTCTCAATTTACTGAAGTCCAAGGCGGTTTCGCAGGTAAACAAATTGCGGAGTAGGTAAACCTTTTGTTAGAATATCGGCTATTTGTTCTTTTAAAGGAATGTATTCTAGTTGCAGTATGTTATTATTCACCAGCTGTCGAATATGATGATACTTGATATCTATATGCTTGACTCGGCCATGATGAACAGGATTTTTCGCTACCGCAATACAAGACTGATTATCTTCTCGTAAAACTGTAGGGTAGTCTACTGCTAACACTTGCATTTCGTCTAGAAGTTGTCTCAGCCAGACAGCTTCACATGCAGCAATACTTAAAGCTTTGTATTCAGCTTCTGTGCATGAGAGTGACACTGACGGTTGTTTTCTTGTCGTCCACGAGACTGTATTACCAAATACCTGAAACAAATAACCAGAAACTGAGCGTCGATCTACTGGATCGCTGCCCCAGTCCGCATCGGCATAGCCAATAAGTGGGATGGCTTCATTTCTTTTGTAAATTAAATTCATATCTGAAGATCCTTTTAGATATCGTAAAACTCTCTTCAAATGTTTCCAGTGTTCATCAGTAGCATTATTTTGATATCGACTGAGTACATTTACAGCTGTACTAATATCAAGACGAGTTCCTAGCATTATATACATTAGAGAACCAATAAGTTGTCTGTAAGGCTTTTTAGTTATTTCACCTCCTTCTTCTATTTTAAAATTAAATTCCAATGGTGTGGATACTGAATTATAATCGAGCATATTGAATTTCTTTAATATATTTTCTATGTAATGTTTTTGACTCAACATCATTATTCCTTCTTCTATATTGTACTTAATTTTTATTCCAATATATGTGTCTATTTCACCCATGTCTTGCATGTCAAATTCTTCAAATAGTTGTGACTTGATCTCAGTAATCATATTCAAATTTTGACACAACAATATACAATCATCTACAAAGAGTAATAAATAAATAATATGGGGTATTTCCGATTTTATGTACAAACAGTGATCCAATTCTGATTTCTTAAATCCAAGTTTTTCTAAATGCTGATTGAAACGTAGATTCCAGCAACGAGGTGCTTGCTTTAAACCATAAAGGGGCCTATTTAACCTACATACCTTGTTTTCATTATTTATGTTTTCAGTGCAACATGAGGAATTTTTATATAAATTTCTTCATTTAGATTCCCATTTGATGGATAAACATATTTTGTTTATTTCCTACAGCAAGCAATGTTCTGATTCTGAAAGTAGTCATTCTTGCTACAGGAGCAAATGTTTCAGTATAATCGAGTCCCTCGGTTTGACTAAACCCTTTAACTACTAGTCTAGCCTTGTATTTATCAACTGTTCTATCGCAGTGATATTTTATTTTGAAAATCCATTTAGTATCAAGTGCTTTCTTACCTGAGGGTAAATCACTTAAAAACCAAGTTTCATTTTTCTTCAGTGATTCTATTTCACTTTGTATAGCTTCATTCCACTGTTTTTCATCTGGTCTGCCTTGAATGTCATATATACTTTTTGGAAAGTCGTCATCATCTTCTACTGCTGAAAGAGCAAAGACAGAAGTATCATAGTCATTTAACCAAACAGGTGGCCTTCGGATTCTTGTAGATTTCCTTAAACTTTCGTTTATATCTACTTTTTCATTTTGTTTTTCATCTTTCTTATTCTCTTCACTTCCTATTTCTTCGTTATCATAAATTTTATTGTGTTTTTCCTCTTCTTTTTCTGTACATTCATCTTCTTCCTCAATAAAATGAATATTCCTAGAGATAATTATGTTTTTCTTTTCTGAATCCCATAATCTATAACCACTTCCTGTATATCCAATCATAAACAAAGGTTTGCTTTTTGAATCAAATTTGTTCCTGAACTGATCTGGTATGAGATGGTATGCTTTACAACCAAAAATTCTGATATTTGATAAATTGGGTTTCTTACCATTCCAAAGTTCCACAGGTGTCTTATTTTTATTAATTCCTCTTAACGCTGTACTTGGGCTTCTGTTAAGTAAATAAGTTGCTGCTAAAATGGCTTCACCCCAGAGATATTTTGGGAGATTTGAATCCATCATCATGGACCGTGCTTTGTCCAACAGAGTTCTATTTAAACGTTCTGCCTTGCCATTTTGTTGTGGTGAATAGGAAGTTGTAAATTCTATCTGGATACCTTTCTTTTTGCAGAAATCTTTTAAACCAATAAATTCTCCTCCGTTGTCACATCTAAGTCGACTTAATCTTGTATTAAATTTTGCGTGTACCAAAGCTACATATTCCTTGAAACAGTTAAAAACTTCACTTTTTGCATTAAGCAAATAAACATAACTGAAACGAGTATAATCATCTATAAAAGTAAGGAAATAACGTTTACCATTCCAAGTTTGTGGGTTTATAGGACCACATACGTCTGAATGCACAAGTTCTAAAGGTCTCAATGAATTAGATTTATAATTTTTTGACTTAAAAGGTAATTTAGCTTGCTTACCTTTTATGCAGCTCACACATTCATTTGATTTATAAATATTATTGAAAGTGGGCATTCCCTCTACCATATTTGTCAACTTCATGATGCTAGAATTATTCAGATGTCCCATTCTTCTATGCCACAATTTTCTATTTGAAATGTCATCAAATTTAGAGCTAAGATTTGAGATTGCTGGTGATATGATAGAAATGTCAAGTTTGTAAAGTTTATATTCTCGTTTCCCAACTAGTACAAGTTCATTATTCCTGTAAATAAATACTTTACCATTGTCAAAAACTACACGCATTCCTAATTCTTCGACGCGCTTGACAGAAAACAAATTCATTCTTAAATTTGGTACGAATAAAACATTTTTGACAGTACATGGAATTTTATTATTGTTGACATGCGCTAATATTTTAATATTTCCAATTTTCTTAGCTTCAAGAGATGCTCCATTTTTGGCAATCTGTATTGAAATAGGCTTCTTTAGCGGTACAATTTCCTGAAAAAGGTTTTCATCATTTATTAAATGTTCTGAAGAACCACTATCAATAACCCATTGACAATTTGTTTCAGTTTTATTTGTCACTGAATTAGCTACAAAGGATATTTCATCTATTTCAGCGTTTTCGTTTCGTGTGACGTTTGCTTCATAACGCTTATTTCTATTAAAATTATTATTATAGTGATATTTACCTGATTGTTTCTTAGGTTTTAATAATCTACAGTCTGACCTTTTATGTCCTATTTTACCACAGTGATAGCATTTGTATTTAAATTTGGTGCTATTTCCAACAAATGCTGTGCTTTCGCTAGACTGAAGATCTACAATATTGCTTCTCTTTGCGCATTCGTCAAGTAATCTTCCTTTTACAAAATCTACAGTAAGGCTTCCTGGATTCATTGTTTCTAAAGCTGTAACAAGAGCATCAAATGCCTTGGGTAAACTTAATAATAAATTACATATTATATCTTGTTTTTCTAATACTGCCCCAGTACTCTTTAACTCTCGAACTAGTTTGTCAAATTCCATGAAATGTGCATTTATATTCATATTTTCTTGATATTTTAGAGTTAGGAGCTTTCTTCTTAAGTAAAGTTGGCCTGCTATTCCTTTTCTTTCGAATGTGTCAATCAGTGCTTTCCACATTTCCTTTGGGCTCGTTTTATCTCTCACGTGTTCTATATAATTATCAGATATACGCTGAACAATGAAATGTTTATATTTCTTCTCCAATTTTGTCAGACGTTCCAATTCCTGTTTCTTATTTTTCTCTCCCGCATGTTCCTGCTGATTAACTATTTCCAGAGCAGTAGCGTGAAGAAACTGAAATAAATCATTCTGTTCCAACATTATTTCCATTCTATAGCGCCAGTTGCTGAAATTTTGTCCCTTAAACTGGGTAACAAAATTTTTATCCTCATCTTTTATTCCAGCCATCTCTGGGCCCATAACCTGAAGACTTTATTAATTAAATAAGTATAAAAACGTTTTACAGAGTTTATTGAACACAAAGTATAGCAGAGACAATTATATATCTGACAAAATTATTTATTTATTTTTATGACATGTTTATATATAACCAAGGAGCACATAACAAAAACTTCTCGCCTACATAGATTCATAAATTGTTTATCAACAGTTCCAGATATCAACTGCTAATGTGTACGTTAATACCAGATCAGATACTGATTTACTGAGTGCACCAGCTATCAGAGATGCCGCTTTTGCGTTTTCACGCTTCCACGTCTGATACCTCACTCGGTTTTCTTCAGTTCCATCTGGTGTTAATTCTGGACATTTTCGCGTACCGTCAACGATGGTAGACAGATCAATTTGCTTGAAATGCATTAACATTTGCCATTTCCACTTGGTCCAATTTTCTGCACCTACCAGCTTGTCGATTTGGATTTTTAAATCCGCCATTTTATTTCTGAAGAAATACTTGACGAACTGACTAACTTATTTTCAATAAAATACGTTTTACTTTGTGGGTTCTGGGCCCATAACCTATTGGAGTTAGTGGATTAGTAAATCGTACTTCAAATGAAAGATAAAATCTCAGCAATATCCAAAAATGTTATATTAGAAAGAAAATATAAAACATACATAAACTGTCAGAAGACAAAAACAACTACTTGTCAAAATCTAAACATAACTACTAGATTTTTACAATATATAAATATAATTCAGCATCAAGAAGCTTGTTATATTGTAATAATTACAACGTACTTTCAAAAACCTCATCATGAACAATTATTTTTCTTCATTTCGCACAATTTTTTGTTCTTGCACTTTTTAAATGATTCTTATCGAACCATCCAACACTTTTAAATTTTGTAAATATTTTCAAAACTGTGGAAGGATTTAGTGTAAGACGTTCAGAATATAAATTCGCAAACATATCACAAACATGCTTGCTGTTTGTCTGTGATTCTAGTTACTACTTACTAGTGACGTTGCCAACGTCTGTGAGATATGATCTGTCTTATAACTATTGGCAACGAAAATTAATCGGTAGAGGCAGCACCGATTTTACAAAATGGTCGGCGAGAAGAGTAATTGTCAGAGCTTGTACAGTGTTTGACAGGGAAATAAGTAAATAAAGTACCTACATATATTTTTAAATGTAAATTGATTTGAAGTGCAGCATTGTTTAAAGGGAGGTATGACAACCGTAAACACAAAAGTTTGATTACTTTTTTGGCAAGTTCTTAATTTTACCATCAGACGGCTACGAGTCCATTTTCTTCGCCAATGTTCACAACAGATGCCGCACTGCGTTAAAAGTGGAATAGAGATTTTAGAACATTTTATTGCTTATACAATACAAAAACCTTTCTCAAGCTGTTTTCTTTACACATAGGGGTGCATAATTTTTTTACTGACAATAAGAAAACTACAAATAATTCAAGATTCAATGTTCCTACATATTATGTATTTTATTTCATTTTAATTTTATTTTATTGATCTCGTACCTGACGTTGTATTCTTTTTTTATTGTATGTAGTAAATAAATTATTATTATTGTCTGTAATGTTTGTGCATATATTAAATTGATTTTTTATAACTTCCCTAACCGCAGAAAAAATCCAAATTACTTTAACTCGACAAGTAAAATCGTCCAGACTATATCTGGTCACTAATTATTTCGAATTTTAAATGGCACAAAAGTTGCCCCTGTGGTGCACTCTCTACGCCAGAAATGAATGCCCGTGTGGGGACGCCTGATACATACCCGCACGGTACGAATATGCCATCTTCATTACCGATACCGATGTGTTCAAAGCAGATTGGCACATATGCATGGCAATGTGCTGCGATCCTGATGATATATTAAAATTATATTATGTATATGCATATATATGTTATTCTATCTCTATGTTTCAGATATTTTTCGTGCTTCGCAAGAAACAAAATCAAGTAACATTTCTGCACGTATACCACCATGGTACTATGCCCCTATTTTCCATTTTAACTCTTCGCTTTTCTCCCGGGGGTTCCCTTACGGCTGTTGGTTTCCTCAACTCTCTGGTACACGTCGTCATGTATGGATACTACCTACTGGCTGCCCTAGGGCCGCAGATGAAGAAGTACTTGTGGTGGAAGAAGTACATCACCGTCATGCAAATGGTGAGTATATGCACAAAATGAAAGATTGTGTAAACAGTAAAGTTTTTTGGCTAGTACAGAATAAAAACTCGTTCCGGGAATTTACATTTTTTATTAGTTTAGACTTATTCTTGCCAAATTGGCTTAGAAACTTCATTTTATTTTATATTTTACAATAGGGAAGTATTATAATTTTTGAAAATTTTATATGTTAATCTACATGAAAAAATAAGAGATACGTATTGTAACGTGTAAGCCCCGCTGCTACGCTGAACAAGCGTCTAAGTATAGCGATGACGCAATCGCGCTAGCAGCTGGGCTATGTAAACAAACAAGCCGCGACATGTTTAATTATTTCCGGTTGCCTGAACCTTTTGTGTTCATTGTTATTATGCGGTCGAACATTCTAGAGCTCTCTGGAAGTTAATGGCAGGTGTATAAAAGGGACGCAGCTATGCTCGGGAGTTAGTTCGTTACATGGAGAGACATATAGAGACATTCACATAGAGTGTTACTGAAGCACAGCAGTATCGTCACAGTATAGAGAATATGCAGTAGCGACACTTCGCTGATTTTCGTTCCAACCTGCTCGGGTTGAAGGGGGAAATAATGAGGAGCGGGACTTTGAATCAGATTCAAATAATATATTACGTGCATATTCATTGTATTTGTAATAATTATCATGTGTTTGTTATAATTTTATAAAAATATATATATATTTTAATATTATGCACAGGTCTTGGAAGTGTTTATTCTATACCGGGTGCCGCTCGAAATCCGTTACATATAGGCATTTAACATGGGAAATAAGAATAATTTGAATATTTGCCTCCCATTAAAACTTATTGCAGTAAAACTTTATACACGTGTATGGGAACACTTATTGCATCATATTAATAACATATTGTTTAAAATTAATTAAAAATAATTAAGTAAAATAAGAAAATGTTATGGCAATTTTAATGTGATTATTATTATTTCCTATAAAAGAAAGCTTAACGCTAAAGTGATCGTAGCATGACGGTAGCGCGCTAGCTTTCTGTTCCAAAGATTGTGGGTTCTAACCCCCAGCACATTTTATTAATTATTATTTTTTCAATTCATTGTTGTGTTTTTATTTGTTTTAATATTTTTTATTGGTTTTTATTTATTTTTATTTGTTTCTATTTATTGTAGTTTTACTGTTTTGTCTTGTTAAATTAAAATAAATAGAACCAAATAAAAATAAATAAAAACACAAAAATAAATAGAAAAAATTTAAAAAAATTAAAGTGTGCTGGGGGTTTGAACCCGTAATCTTTGGAACAAAAAGCTAGCACGCTACCACCATGCTACGATCACTTGCGTATTTGTTATTTGGTTATTGTTTATATTTATTACTTTATTATTAGTATTTCTATAAATATTTGTTGCTTGTTTATTATTTAAATATTTATTACTTTAATACTTTTTTTTATAAATATATAATAAATATATTTTGTGTTTAGTACTAAGAATGGATTTATTATTACTTTAATACTAGTATTTTTATAAATATATAATTATTTATAACATTTGGATTTGATATATAATATTTATTACTTGGTTATTGAATTATTTATTATTATTAGCTTTAAATATATTTTTTTTACATATTTATATTTCACTATTACCTATTTTTACCATATCCCACTTTATCATTTGATATTAAATAACAAATATTGAATATATATATTTTTATGTTTTCTTCAAATTTCGAGCTCCTTATTATTACACCCTGCACGCCGAGCAGCCTGGAACGAAACATCAAAGGTTCCGACAAGAGTGTCGCTACTGCTTGTATTCTCTATACCATGGGTGGGCAAAAGCCGGCCCGTGGGCCGGATCCGGCCCTTTTGCTTACTTTATCCGGCCCGTTGAAAAATCCCGCATGCAATTTTTTTAATCTCTTTTATGTGATTTTGTTGAAATCAACAGTATTTGTGTGCGTAGTGTATATATAAATAATGAAATATATAAATAATAGAGAGTATTATAATTTCGAACCTACACTCGGTATTAAGGAATGCTACAAGTGATTTCACTTTTCGCATTATTATTATTATTCTATTTTAACGTTTGATGTTTGTCTTTTCTTTTTATAATTCTATTTACTTTTTACTATTATATTTACAAAATGCAATATAAATATAAAAATGTAATAACTATGATCAAAATAAAATAATTTGTATCGTTAAGATATAAATAAATAACAAAATAAAATCTTTCATTAACTGATTTATATTCCTTTATAGTCCTCCGGCCCGGGAGACATTTTGAAAATTTCATTTTGGCCCGCGCTTAAAAGTATTTGCCCACCCCTGCTCTATACTGTGGTATCGTGGTGAGCGTATGCAGTATAGTGTCGAGTGGAGGATTCGGGAAGTTACTGGTTAACTGGGATAACTGAGGATGTAAATACTCGGTAGTGTTGACGAGTATTGGGAAGCTATAGTGTACAAGGACAGTAATGGCGAGTCGGGAAGTTACTGGTATACCGGGATAACTGTGGAAGTGAATACTCTGTAGTATTGAAGAGTATTGGGAAGCTAGTTATACGGGGACAGTAACGGCAAGTGGAAATGTATACTCGGCAGTGGTGAATTGTGGCATACGGACAGTCGGTGATACTGAGTCTGTAGAAGAAAGAGAGAATTACATAAATGGACAGACAGTGAGGTGAAAGGTGTGACTTCTGTCCGAGCAGTTGAACATACACACGCCGTTGAGTCAGTTGAGTATATAGACGCTGTGGAGGTCGGTAGGCGGACAGTTGAACGTGATATAAGTATATAGTGACATAAATATAATGATATAAATATCGCGTAAACAGTCTACAAGAGTCTGCAACAGACCGGCAGTCTAAGATTGGAACGCGTAGTGAAATAAATAATCAGTAAGATCGTATAAATAAATAGTCGTGTTATTTGTTTAAATAAATAGTGTTAGTGTCATCTAGTTAATTATAGTTAGTCTTAATTAGATTTGAAATTAGTATTTAATATTATTAATCGTTAGTATTTAATACCTTTTTAATATTTAATTATAGTTTAATAAACCTTTATTTTAATTAGAAATAATTGTCTAATATTTACACTTCACCTAAATAAATTTAAAATCGTTACAGTATTTTTTTATTTTCTCTATAAAGTACCATTTACTGCGAAAAAAATTATATAGTAAACTCTACCGGAAGTACGTCTGCGGCCCTAGAATATGTTTCTATGGCGCAGAGACAAAATATAATTGAAGTAAAATATCATATTAGCATCTGTCATGTCATTCAAACTGTCAGTTTACTGTATTTTTAGTTTATTGTGAATCATTAAACGTGTATTCCAAGATTCTATTTTCGACATTTTTGTTATGTCACTTTGCCGGTGCGTAAACTTTACGTATATATAAAATTGGAGTTTATGGTAAGGTTTTTTACGTTAAAATATATTATTCCCAGAACCAAAAGAACCCCCAGAACTAGGTAATAAGCCGTGATTATATATTTATTTGCTTATTTATTAACTCTTATTTATGAAAACAATGGAAACTTGTGTCAAGGTAATATTTAAAATAGAATGCTCTTTTTGTCGGTACATTGTTACTGTCTATTATACCTGTCACTTGAAATCTTTGTATATAAATATACATATCCACAAACAGATATTGTCTTGTTCTATGATTCGGAAATACCGGAATAACAAAACATTGTACAAAATGCAACTTTAAAATGCAATAATTATCATCATATTTAGTGTGTCACTTAATTTACCTTGCGATGTTGAGTATATTATTATTTCTTATATTTTTTATTCTGTAGCAAAATTATCTATTTGTAAATATGAGTAATAAATATTGTGTTGAAGCTCGATGCTTGGTATTTAAAATCAAGTTAGTTAAAATTTAAATGAATAATGATTATACTCTATCCGTTTTAACTATAGAGCGGTGGGAAGATAGTTGCAGTCTGATCTTGTATTTTGATACCCCGATATTATCCAATGGAGGGTTATACTTATACAGAGGTATATTTTCGGGCTGCCATCTATTGGTATTTTCCTTGTCCTACACTTGTGACTCATTTCACTCCGTTGCTAGATTACAAACAAATCGCTGTCATGATGACAGTTGCAAGATGGTGCCAAGTATCAAGCGAGTGTATGGTCTTGCAACAGAGACTCCCGCTATAATTATAAAGAATACATGACAAATGTGAAATTCTTTAAGTTTACACATCCATTCGAAGACATTGAATCACACGTAAATCTCAAATGTCAAAACGCAAGTGACAGAAGACAGAACTTTAAAAATGGCGTGGTTTGTTTGTAATCCGATCTTCCATCTCAACTTCTACATCATCGCATTCTTTCTTGCGTATGACGTCAAAATCATAACCCTCTATTAAACAACAAGATCAAACTGCACCCATCTTCCCACCTATCTATAGTTAATTCAGATAGTGTAGGTTTATGTGAAATGTAATCAGATAAATTTAAAAACTTTTTTGGTTTAAAAATCAAGCTTTGAGCGTATAATTAATTCCAATTACTTAAAAATTTGAGTATTGGTTTAATTAATTTTTATACAAATTACGTTTAACTTGACAATAATAAGTATTAAAAAAACAGTTCTATATGTAATGGTTGACATTTGCAATAAATTTTGTATTATCATTTCTCATCATACATTTTTTACAAATGTAAGTAAAGGATAAAACAATAAAATTATATTATTGTAACGTTTTTATTTATTTGGGTTAAGTGTAAATATAAGACAAATTATTATTAATTAAAATAAATGTTTATTATAACGATATATATATATATATATATATATATATATATATATATATATATATATATATATATATATATTAAATATAATTAAAAGATGATACATTTAATTTACACTATGATTAAACAAATATTAAACACTAATTAAGACTAAAAATATTATAAAACACTTAAACACTAAGATTATTTACTTAAACAATATATCACATTTATTTATATAACTATATTTATTTATGTTCACCACTTGTCGCCTATGTGTTTATCACCAATTATTCAGTATGCGACGCTTATTTATATCAGACTGTCCAATGCCTTCGCTAACCGTGCTTATATACTCCGGCGTTTGTATTCGAGAACTTACTAGAACACTATTCCAGATAAAAACATCAAATACAATAGATTACATCACCCGAGCAATTAAACAAGTTCGGACAGGTCTGCTTACAACGCACAACGGTCCGTGGCTATTGCGTCATCGCTAAAAATAGACATTCACTCATTGCTGCGGCGCCGCTGCGATAGCAACAGCGGACGCTGCACGTTACATTGCCCCCTCCTTAAAACTTTCGTCCTGGAACAGTTCGTGATGACGAAATCTGCATGCATTACCTTTGGTGCACTTCGAAGTTTTGAAAAAATGACAGTCGATGGTCGGCTCGACTTCTTCTTTATGTCCGTTAGGGTTAAAGCTGCAAATGAGAATTTCACCGCCGGTAAACGGATTTCTATCATGTTCCTAACAGTCCTTCAATCTAAACCAGCTAGACCACATCCTAACTTCGATACGGCTAGCTTCAAAATGTCATTGTCTAGAAGATGATCCCTCAAATCGCGCGAGTTCCACAGGCTACGATACGACGGCTTCTGGTACGAGCGTGGTTTTGTAACCAGGTAATAGATGTACCGCTGATGGTCTGCATTGCTATCCCTTAGTCGCAGCGTTTTCCCAACAGTCGGACGTTGGTTGGCCAGTTCTTGTAGTCATCAGCCATCAGGAACAGATGGAGGTGTCGGTCCCAATCTCTTTGATGGTTAAAGACTACCTTCGACAAATGTCGGTTGATCGTTGTTTATTCGTTCAACCATGACATCAGACTACGGAAGTAATGCAGTTGTTCTAGTATTATTAATTCCTAATATCGGAGTGGAGTTCACGTAGTACTCCGAATCGGCATATACATTCTTTAACTAAAGTTTCAGCGACCGTGGTAGTTTCCTGGTTGTGTAATGAATACGCTTCAACCCACTTGGTGAAGTAGTTCATTACATGATAGTCACGATATATTTATTTCCTTCGTCACGTTCTGGGAATGGTCCAGCCACATCAACCGCAATGCGCTCAAATGGGCTGCCAACATTGTATTGGGGTACTGGAGCTTTTCGTCGTTTATGCGGACCGTTGCTTCCAGCGCACACTACACATTTCTTGCACCAATCTTTAACATCTTCCGTGTAGTTAACCTAGTAAAACCGATGGCGCAATCTTTCTAGCGTTGTGATGACTCCAAAATGGACTCCAGATCCGTCATGGATTTCTTTCAACCCGTCTGGTACTCTACTCTTAGGAATAAGTAAGTGAGTTCTCTTCTCAGTTCCATCAGCATTTTCTACCACTTGCTTTAACAGGCCATCCTCAATCATCATGGAGTCTCATTGCGCCCAGTACGATTTTACACTCGGTGAGTGCAGTGCAATATCTTTCCATATTGGTTGGCTCTCTTTTGCTTTCCATTGCAATATAATTTTCAAAGTCGGGTCTTTTTCTTGGTCTTCGCGTAGTCTAACGGGCTATCGTCGACTACTGTTGTCCTGGCGACGATGGAAAATTTCTCTTCTAGTCGACTACAATGCTGGCATTCATCTTGGCGTGGCCTTCTGCACAATGCATTGGCTTTATGATGGTTGGTGCGTGCCCTATGCTCGATTTTGAAATTCTATTCCTGTAGTTTTTCAGTCCATCTAGCCATCTGACCTTCAGGATTCTTGAATTGTTGCAGCCATTTTAAGGCAGCATGGCCAGTTCTAATCAAAATTTCCTTCCATACAAATATTTGTAGAAATGTTTTACAAATTTCACGACTGCCAAGAGTTCTTTTCTAATCACAATAAATTATCTCTGGTTTTGAGAAGGTCTTACTAAAATAGGCAATAACCTTCTTATGTCCGCTTTGTATCTGGGAAAGAACTCCCACGATGCTGGCATCTGTGTCTAGTATGAACTCTCCTTCAGGTAAAGGATAACAGAACAGGTGCGCTTGTCAAAGCATGTTTCAGTTCTTTGAACGCAACTTTGCAGTGCATTTCCCAGATAAATCCTCGACCTTCTTCAGTAAGCCTTGTCAGGTGCTTGGCTATGTTGGCAAATCCAGGTACATATCGTCCAAAATACGTACAAAAAACAAGAAAACTTTTAAGTTTGTGTTTGTCTCTAGGTGCGGGCCAATCTCTTACAGCATTTATCTTTTCCGGGTCAACTGCAATATCCTTATCCGAAACCACTTGTCCAAGCTAATGAACTTCCCTTTGAAACAGGTGACACTTCTTGGGGCTGAGCATCAGGTTAGCCTTTCGCAATCTCTAGAAAACCTCTTCCAAATTCATCATGTGGTTCTCGAATGTTTTACCTACCACAATAATGTCGTCGAGATAGACTAAACAGGTTTTCCATGATAGCCCAGCCAATACTGTTTCCATAAGTCGTTCAAACGTTACAGGGGCGTTGCAGAGCCCAAATGGCATTACAGTAAATTGCCAGACTCCGGTACCAATGGTGAAAGCTGTATTTTCCTTATCTTTGAATCCAAATCTACTTGCCAGTATCCGATCTTTATATCCAGAGTAGAGAAAATCTTCGAGCCAGCTTGTCTAGTGTGTCGTCTATTCGAAGTAGCGGGTAGCTAACTTTCTTAATCACGATATTAAGTTGACGGTAATCGACGCAAAATCGAATAGAGCCATCCTTCTTCTTCACTAACACCACTGGTGAAGCCCATGGACTGCTTGAAGGTTCGATCACACCTTCCTTTTTCATGTCCTCAATAATTCTTTCCGCTTCCCCACGCTTCGCCAATGGTAGTCTTCTTGCTAGTTGGCGGATGGGTCTTGCGTCGGCGGTGTCTATTTTATGGTGAACCACATTAGTTCTCCCGTTGGTCTTTTTGTCAAATTGGGACACATCTTGAATCCTTCCAATTACTTTCTTCGCCTTGGTTCTCTGATAGACGGTCAGTTCTTGGAAGGATGTTGATAATTGATTAATTAACGTGTTCGGAACTTCCTGAGATATGTTTCCCTTGGCTTTCACAGTTCGAATAATCGAGGAAACTGCCAAACATTCTCCTACAATTGTTCCTCTCCTAAAAACAACAGGATAAAAATTTAGGTTCATTATTCGCACTTGTATTAGCTGACCGGCTTTGATCAGTGATTTTCCTACAACTCCAGTACCAGTCTTCACATCATCATTCTTGGGCTCAAGCATAACAATATTCCCCTCACAGAAACTACCATTTAATTGTGCTTGCACGATAGATTCACTTCGTTCTGGAAGAGTAACATCTTCGGCCATTAGTACGCGCACAGCCTTGTCTTCTCGTGAGATTAAAACAAGTTCTTCTTCATTGACCATCATTACTCCATTCTTCAGGTCAAGTGTTAAACCGTGCGTTTTCATTACGTCCATACCCAGTATTAATTCATCTGCAACGTCAGCTACCAGCGCACGATGTTTAAAGGATGTGTTTCCAATAGTGATGGTCATATCCTAATGTGGTAGCTTGTTCTCCCGTCGCTGTATGTAATCACCATTTGGTTGGTTGAAGATGCGTCTTGCCTGTGTTCTATACTAAGTCGAGTCTAATTATAGTCTTCGTCGCCCCTGTATCCATTAACATTTTTAGTGGTCTTCTATCAACAGAGCCATTCACGTAGATGCTGCTGGCTTGATGATGAAGGGATGCGACATAACTGATGGATTGTGGGGATACTAGATTACAGCTCGACGATTGTCCCTTCGCATCAACTTAGTTTTCCGACTCCTTTTTTCTTTTACCGATTCTGTCTCTGCATTTCTCTGCAAAATTTCTGCGGATGACCCAGTTTACCGCAATACCAACAGAGGAGTTTCTTCCTTCCGGCAAACACTTCATTTACAATTCGTCGCATTTTCTCTTCTAGATCTTCCGTGTCTTCTTTTCTCTCGGCATCAATATTTCGCACTCGCGATTGGTTACGTGAAACTTGTTTGGCAGCTTCATGTTCTAGTGCATATGAGAGTGCGTCAATTAATGTTTTTGGGCGGGCCAATCGCAGTGCTTGCTGTGTTTCGCTGTCTCAAACTCCGTAGATAAATGCTTTATTGGCACTCCAAAACGATGTCAGGAGCTGAAGGATGTGCGAGACGAACCAAATAAGCTATGTCGACTTCAAATTCTTTAGGCTTTTTTTGAACACTGATAGCGGTTCCTCAGTTGCGTCTGGTACACCTGTTCCAAGTGCGCGTTACCATACCGCATGTCCAACCGCTTGACTCTAGTTGGTCGTAGTCCTCTTGTTCTTCTTCCTTCAGCATTTGTAGGATGTCGATGGCTTCCCCACAGTCAACCTGTCTGTAGACGTCCAGTTATGTGCTTTCGCAGCCGCTTCAAATTGTTTTAAATAGTTTGGCCAAGAAGAATTTTCATCAAATTCCAATGTTTTAATGTGGATTGTTGTACTATTATCAAGTTTTACTACTTTCCTTTCTTCTTGTAAACCTGCCTTCACTACATTGGAATTCGACATTGACGACAGTGTAATTTTAGTAACCTTTTCTTGTAATTCTTCAATCTTCTTGTCGTACTTATCTTCTAAATTCTTCAAGTCTTCTTCAGTTTTTTTATAACTCTCCTCTAATTTCTGTTCTAAACTGCTGGAATTTTCTTCCAATTTATGTTCTAATGTTTTAGACTGTTCCAATAATTTTTCTTTTAATGTTCTGGAATTTTCTTCTAGTTTTTGTTCTAATGTTCTAGAATTTTCTTCCGCTTTTCTAGAACTTTCAATTAATTTTTCTTCTATACTTCTAGAACGTTTTTTAATGTTTTTATGTTGGATATGTCGAATAAGTAATCGTCAGGACTTTCACCAGAATCGATTAATGCTTGCCGCAGTCTTTCTTGAAGCAGAGACTTCTTTCCTGCCGTATCTTACTCTCGTTCTTCCAGTTCTGTCTTCAGATCACTTACTTTTAATTCACATAATTACAATAGTTTAGCCATTATCTATTTTTAATTGACACTTCACAAGTTTATTAACCCTACACCTGACACCAATTGTAACGTTTTTATTTATTTGGGCGAAGTGTAAATATTAGACAATTATTATTAATTAATATAAAAGTTTATTATAACGATAAATAGATATTAAATATAATTAAAAGATGATACATTTAATTTACACTATGATTAAACAAATATTAAACACTAATTAAGACTAAGAATATTATAAAAACACTTAAATATTAAGATTATTTATTTTAACAATATATCTCATTTGCAAATTGCAAACTAGTTGCGAAATTTTGCCGTGAAAACGTACATTATTCAAAAATATAATGCTTCGTCGTATTTCACGTGTATACAACCTTCTGAGTCAACTTCCTATGAAGTCTTCGTCAGAAGGTGGCCAGCACAGCAGGTAATCACAGACGCGTTTCGCACTTCTTGGTGCTCATCAGTGTGATGTAACCTGGGGGCCTCTGTCTCATCCACAGAGGTGGAATCACGGAGCAGAGGCCACCCAACCTAGCTGTGCTAGCAACGGTCTTATGACCGTTCGCTACAGGTATCTGGCCTGTAGAAGGTAGTGTTAATACCCACAGAGCCATCTACCTGCAAAAGGCTTGACTGAGCCAAAATTGCAAATTGCAAACTAGTTGCGAAATTTTGCCGTGAAAACGTACATTATTCAAAAATATAATGCTTCGTCGTATTTCACGTGTATACAACCTTCTGAGTCAACTTCCTATGAAGTCTTCGTCAGAAGGTGGCCAGCACAGCAGGTAATCACAGACGCGTTTCGCACTTCTTGGTGCTCATCAGTGTGATGTAACCTGGGGGCCTCTGTCTCATCCACAGAGGTGGAATCACGGAGCAGAGGCCACCCAACCTAGCTGTGCTAGCAACGGTCTTATGACCGTTCGCTACAGGTATCTGGCCTGTAGAAGGTAGTGTTAATACCCACAGAGCCATCTACCTGCAAAAGGCTTGACTGAGCCAAAATTGCAAATTGCAAACTAGTTGCGAAATTTTGCCGTGAAAACGTACATTATTCAAAAATATAATGCTTCGTCGTATTTCACGTGTATACAACCTTCTGAGTCAACTTCCTATGAAGTCTTCGTCAGAAGGTGGCCAGCACAGCAGGTAATCACAGACGCGTTTCGCACTTCTTGGTGCTCATCAGTGTGATGTAACCTGGGGGCCTCTGTCTCATCCACAGAGGTGGAATCACGGAGCAGAGGCCACCCAACCTAGCTGTGCTAGCAACGGTCTTATGACCGTTCGCTACAGGTATCTGGCCTGTAGAAGGTAGTGTTAATACCCACAGAGCCATCTACCTGCAAAAGGCTTGACTGAGCCAAAATTGCAAATTGCAAACTAGTTGCGAAATTTTGCCGTGAAAACGTACATTATTCAAAAATATAATGCTTCGTCGTATTTCACGTGTATACAACCTTCTGAGTCAACTTCCTATGAAGTCTTCGTCAGAAGGTGGCCAGCACAGCAGGTAATCACAGACGCGTTTCGCACTTCTTGGTGCTCATCAGTGTGATGTAACCTGGGGGCCTCTGTCTCATCCACAGAGGTGGAATCACGGAGCAGAGGCCACCCAACCTAGCTGTGCTAGCAACGGTCTTATGACCGTTCGCTACAGGTATCTGGCCTGTAGAAGGTAGTGTTAATACCCACAGAGGCCCCCAGGTTACATCACACTGATGAGCACCAAGAAGTGCGAAACGCGTCTGTGATTACCTGCTGTGCTGGCCACCTTCTGACGAAGACTTCATAGGAAGTTGACTCAGAAGGTTGTATACACGTGAAATACGACGAAGCATTATATTTTTGAATAATGTACGTTTTCACGGCAAAATTTCGCAACTAGTTTGCAATTTGCAATTTTGGCTCAGTCAAGCCTTTTGCAGGTAGATGGCTCTGTGGGTATTAACACTACCTTCTACAGGCCAGATACCTGTAGCGAACGGTCATAAGACCGTTGCTAGCACAGCTAGGTTGGGTGGCCTCTGCTCCGTGATTCCACCTCTGTGGATGAGACAGAGGCCCCCAGGTTACATCACACTGATGAGCACCAAGAAGTGCGAAACGCGTCTGTGATTACCTGCTGTGCTGGCCACCTTCTGACGAAGACTTCATAGGAAGTTGACTCAGAAGGTTGTATACACGTGAAATACGACGAAGCATTATATTTTTGAATAATGTACGTTTTCACGGCAAAATTTCGCAACTAGTTTGCAATTTGCAATTTTGGCTCAGTCAAGCCTTTTGCAGGTAGATGGCTCTGTGGGTATTAACACTACCTTCTACAGGCCAGATACCTGTAGCGAACGGTCATAAGACCGTTGCTAGCACAGCTAGGTTGGGTGGCCTCTGCTCCGTGATTCCACCTCTGTGGATGAGACAGAGGCCCCCAGGTTACATCACACTGATGAGCACCAAGAAGTGCGAAACGCGTCTGTGATTACCTGCTGTGCTGGCCACCTTCTGACGAAGACTTCATAGGAAGTTGACTCAGAAGGTTGTATACACGTGAAATACGACGAAGCATTATATTTTTGAATAATGTACGTTTTCACGGCAAAATTTCGCAACTAGTTTGCAATTTGCAATTTTGGCTCAGTCAAGCCTTTTGCAGGTAGATGGCTCTGTGGGTATTAACACTACCTTCTACAGGCCAGATACCTGTAGCGAACGGTCATAAGACCGTTGCTAGCACAGCTAGGTTGGGTGGCCTCTGCTCCGTGATTCCACCTCTGTGGATGAGACAGAGGCCCCCAGGTTACATCACACTGATGAGCACCAAGAAGTGCGAAACGCGTCTGTGATTACCTGCTGTGCTGGCCACCTTCTGACGAAGACTTCATAGGAAGTTGACTCAGAAGGTTGTATACACGTGAAATACGACGAAGCATTATATTTTTGAATAATATATCTCATTTATTTATGTTATGTTCACCACTTGTCAACTATCTGTTTATATCACCAACTATACAGTACGCGACGCTTATTTATATCAGACTGTACAATACCTTCGCTAACAGTGCTTATATACTCCGGCGTTTGTATTCGAGAAATTATTAGACCACTATTCCAGATAAAAACATCATATACAAATGGTTAAATCACAAAAAATTTTCGTTATCAAAACTCGTAAAAATACATCTTATTGGCTTAAAGGGTGCGATAAAAATTTTGTGACAGTGTTTGGTCGAAATGAAACTTGGTAACTAGGTAGAATCCTGAATTTGGATTGACTTATAAATTTATAAGTGAAATAGTCATAATAAAATATTAAATTTTCACTACTATTTATTTTCGTTTTTATGTTCCTACATAGCTACTTTTTCACTATATTAGTAATGCAATTACATTTTTCATATTCATTGTAATTTATTATCGTAAAATATTATACCAAAATAAGGATAAGGATACACAGTAAAAATTCTCATAATAATACTAATTACCAATAGTTTCACAGCAACCATATTATACCCATATATCTGTGCAGGTTATATGAAAAATGACGTCAAAAACAATACCTAACGCACAATACTCGAGCCGGTCGCCTGAACCTTTTGTGTTCATTGTTATTATGCTGTCGAACATTTTAGAGCTCTTTGGAAGTTAATAGCAGCTGTATAAAAGGGACGCAGCTATGCTCGGGAGTTAGTTACATAGAGAGAGTCATAGAGACATTCACATAGAGTGTTAGCAGTAAAGTGTCGAGTAGAGTAGGTACTCTGGAAGTTACTGGTATACTGGGATAGCTGTGGATGTGAACACTCGGTAGTGTTGACGAGTATTGAAAAGCTATGGTGTACGAGGACAGTAACAGCGAGTCTGGAAGTTACTGGTATATTTGGATAGCTGTGGAAGTGAATACTAGGTAGGGTTGACGAGTATTGTGAAGCTAAGGTATACAAGGAAAGTATCAGCATGTTGGAGGAGATATTCGGCATCGGTGTTGAAGAATTGTGGTATACGGACAGTTTGTGATACTAAGGCTGTTTAAAGAGAAAGTTAGTTACATAAATATACAGATAGTGAGGTGAAAGGTGTGACTTCTGTCCGAGAAGTTGAATATATAGACGCTGTTGAGTCAGTTGAGTATATAAACGCTGTGGGGTCAGTAGGCGGACAGTTGAACATGATATAAATATAGTGATATAAATATCACGTAAGTAGTCTATAAGTCTGTAACAGACCGGCAGTCTAAGATTAGAACGCGTAGTGAAATGAATAATTAGTAATATCTTGGAAATAAATAGTAGTGTTAATTGGAGAAATAAATAAATAGTGTTACCTAGTTAATTATAGTTTTAATCTTAATTAGTTTTTAATAATTGTTTAATATTAGTAACAGTCATTTTCATTATACTTTAATAAACACTTATTTTAATTAATAAGAATTGTCTGATATTTACACTTCACCCAAATAAATTAAAAACATTACAATATTTTTATTTTTAATATACAATTTTTATATGGTTGAATTCAGAAACAAAAATGCTATCGAATCAGGGTTGCCAGATTTAAAACTTCCTAAATTGGGACATACAAAAAAAAAATTAAAAATCGTGAATTTGGTACATAAAACGGGACAAAACAATTTACTGAATTGATTCTACCATTAGCATTGTGAAGCGCGACAGTCAAAAGAAATACATATATAGGCATAATTATTCTCAGTCGCAATTAAGATGTTTTACCAAAAATACTTAACACTAGTACAAGACCTGCTTGAATACGTTATCAAAAAATAAATTAGCCATACGCGGCCTCAACACGCTGCACATCAGCACATTATGGATAAGATTCTGTAACTCGTCTGTTATCAAAAGGTACCGCTATCACTATAGCAACGTATTTTTTTATAAGATGATTGGCATATTTACGTCATAGTTGTCAAATAAAATGTTATTTTCGATTGTAACCATAGTGATAACGGTACCATTTAATAATGCACCAGTTACAGAATCCTACTCTATAACTCATTGCGCTGTTACGAACGTAAGTATTATTGCTCGCGAGTAAATGTTAGGTTAGGTAAGGGTTTTCTTTAGTCTCTGAGATAATTGCAATAGCAAAAAAGCATATATGTGTTGTAATGCAGTATATTTAGTTCAGACAATCCCTGAAAAACGTGACGCCTGGCAACCTTATATCGAATGATACTACTTTCAATATGGCGGTTCATTTACGGTACAAATATGTCATCAACATTACCGAAATCTTTGTACAAAGCAGATTGGCACACCAGCAATGGGGAATATGCCGTAATCCTATATTTATTTTATTTAAAAAAATATAACTTTATTTTTTTCTTAAGGACCACTTTTTTTCTCCACTCTTCCTTAGTCTCCCACAACTTTACTATGTCAATTTTTTTATATCTTTAATAATAAAGAAAATAATCGCGGTCACCTGTTTCGCTGTTACAAGTTACACTCTGTACTGTTTCAGGTTCAATTTTGCATATTCTTAATGCACTACACTATAGTTCTGTTCAGCAGTTGCAACGTTTCTAAAGCCGTGGCTCTTTGTATGATTTGCAACACTTTTATTAACTTGTTGCTCTTCTTCCATTTCTACAGAAAACAATACAAGAAGAAAGCAAAAGTACGTATAAAATACAAATTATTTTAAATTATTCATAAAAAATTAAATAATAGATATTCGTAGGTACCTATCAGGGATCTTCATACACAATGAAAATATATAAGGCATTGTTCTTTATTTATTGATGAATATTAGCGAAAAAATAATTATAAAATATTGCTTATGCTATATAATATGAACTTACAAATTTTGTTTATTGTTTAATTTAAATAACATTATTGTAGGCAACTTGTAACATAACCACCATCAATGTTATAACCGTAATCTCTAAATATGCCTTAAGATGGATTGAAATAACATTTATTTAAATTATTATTACTATTATTATTATTATTTAAAAACCTTTCAGAACTCATAATACAACAAGAATAATAGAACCTTGCTTTTAGTTAATGTTATATATTTTCATAAAATACCCGACGTTTCGAACAAAACATTAGCAATAAATAACCAAGGTAACAAATTACAACATAAATTTAATATAGCAACCCATGTTCAACTAAGTTTATGTATTTTCCCTAAAGAAGGCAGCAGTCTATGCTGCCGAAACGTCGGGTATGTAATTAAAATACAGAAAAATAACTAAAAGGTTGTATTATTCTTGTATTATGAGTCTGAAAGGTTATTATTATGTATAATATTTATTTTAAAAGATGTCTTTCAATTAATAACTGTACCATGCATTTTCGCAGATACACTAAATCTTAATACACTATGAGACGAGACCGACGAGACAATATAATTAGTATCGTAGCTCATGACATTAATTTTATATCTGTATTTTAGTTGAAAGTACTTGAGAAAAAAAAGCAATGTTGGAAAATGGATTAAATATTGTCAAATCTAATGGAATGGAAGAAAATACAAGACTTCAAATCAGAGCTGGACAAAGTACCGGAAATTAGTACTTGAAATACAAGTACCAAGTATCTTGATGTTTCTAAATGTACTTGAAGTACAAATACTTTTTTAGTTCCTAAAGTAATTGAAAGTACCAAATACTTGACAAAGTACTTGTAAATTTGGGTGCAAGTACTTTTTTAGATAATTGATATTTTTCTGATTGTATGGACCTTAAAGGGTGATTATTGACAAAAATTTCAACATACGATATTTATTTGGTTATTTAAAACAAGAGTTCTTCGCTGGGCTGCCGTATCACCTAGCGATCTCATAACGTAAAATTGACGTCATATGATCGCCAAGCGATACGAGAAGCTGTACTGAGACGTCATTTTTACGTCATGCGTTCGCCAGACGATACGGCAAAGTCCCAGCACTGTACTTAGATAATACAAACATTATTATGTCTATGCAGTATGCAGATTAGAATTAATTTATTCATGCCATTTGCAAATATATCTTTACTTTCAAATTATCGCTGAAAATATATTTATTAATGAAATTCACATAATTATGTAACTGGAATAACACCACACAACTGCAAAAGAAACACTGACAGACAAACAATTCTCATAAAGTTGTTAACTTTTAAATTATTCATCGAACTTCAAGTGCATAAATTAATTAAAGTACATTCAAAATACTTCAAGTACATTTAAAATACTTCAAGTACATTTAAAATACTTCAAGTACATTTAAAGTACTTCAAGTATTTAAAAATACTTCAAGTACTTTTCATTGTACTTCAAGTATTGAGTACCAAGTACATGTGAATAGATTTACTTTGTCAAGTACAAAGAACTATAAATAGAAAGTACTTAAAGTACAGTACTTGAAGTTGGTACTGAAAGTGCTTGCAAGCCTAATAAAGTGCTTTTCTTGCAAGTATTGCCCAGCTCTGCTTCAAATTAACCTCAGTAGTATGACTAAACTTAAAATTCATACCTTGTCTAAAAATCTCAAACACAGGACGCTTGCTTTAATTTAATTTATAAATTAATATACGAGTATGTATAAAGTTGCGTTCTAATTAAATAAAAATATGTACTTATAAAATTAAGTACCTACTTCACTTTGGTGTTACTTACTGCGCTGTTGCACTGCTGAAGGTGGCTGTAGACGATCAAAGATTTACGTCAATATTTACTTCCTATTGTACTATAAGATTCTGGAACTTTACTACTTTACACGTTCAGAGTAATTTGAACGTTCAATGATGGATGTTCAAAACATTTTATCAAAAAAATTCAACTTAGGGCATATTCTAAATACAAAGGTCATTTACTTTAAATTTTAGTTACTTCACGATTATTTCATCCTAGGTTACATGCTCTGTATTTTACAACGTTGGCATGAAGATTTTTTGATAAATGTCATATTTGTTTTTGTTTTGATTAAATTTTATAGTATTTTCAGTAAAGAAAAATGAACGCGTAACATTAAAACACAATTGGCGAAAAAACTGAACTATAGGTGGCAGGCCGGGCGGTAGCAAGTTGGCGGAGGAATAAGGAGAGTTCTCTCATTCCTTATTGCTGGCAATATGCATTTCAAAGTGCAAAGTAGTTAGTATGGAGAAAATAAACATAAAGTTAGGTGATATTTTTGAACACATTGCTTCTGCAGGTCCTATAAAGGAAAGCGAAGCAGTTTTTAAGGCAGGACATGTATTGCTTTGTGGAAGAATAGATGATGAATCAGGTACAATACTGGGTTCTTGTTTAAAAACCAGTCATTTGAGTGGAGATCCTCATACGATTGAAATTTTATTAAATGAGAATATAAATTACTGGACAGCAAAATTTAGTTGTAGAGCAGGATTGGGAGGCAAATGTAAACATATTGTTACAGTTTTGTTGCATATAAACAGGTTAGTAAAAATTAAAACTATATTTATTGTTTTACAACAAAAGTTATCATTATTATTATGTTATTTATTTATTTGTTTATGTGTTTGTGTATTACAGAGCAGAAGAAATAGAAAAATTAAGTTGTACCGATTAGGAATAAGTAAGGGGAAAACTTGTTAAAAAGGATGATAAACAGTATAGTTTGGCTATAAATTAGAAGAACTTTGCCATCCTGTTTTGAAGAAGAAAAAAAAGAACCGACTAGAGATGTCAAAGCTATATGGGAAGAAAATTTCAAGATCACATTTTGTCACTTGGGATATAGTGTAAACTTTTTGACTTGCAATTACTGCATTGTGACACTGAGCAGTATCTATGACATTTACAGATCATTATTTAAACCTGAAAATGTAATAGACATTATATATGTCACTTTCTTTTACAACAAATATAAATTAAACCTGTTTAAAATTACATACGTTTCAATGTATGCTATCAACGTTTCCTTATTCCTCTAGTTCACATATCTGTCACCAGACGTCACCCACTTTGATTTTTTTTGCCAATAGAAACAAACGAAACTACAAACTCGCAAATGAAATGTCAAACCAAAATAAAATGTAATTATGTAGCCCCATAGACCTTTTCAATTTAAAGAGATAGAAGATACCTATGCGCAATGGAGATCTGCGCATAGTAAGAACAATTGAGATACATGGCGTTTGTTTCTAAAAAAATTAGACGTAAAATGTGAGAATATCTCAGATAACTTTAAAAAAATCTTATCAACATAAGCTACAAAACCTTTATTGAACAAATGAGAATTTAATTAAAACACTCGGTAAGTTTCAAGAAATAATAAATATATTAAAACATTAATGTACATTTCGACATTGCGTCATCTTCAGAATGTTTTACAAGAAAGTACAAGGCCAAATATATACCCCGGCAACAACGACTAAGATAGATACATTAGAGGTGATTTGTATAAATCGATTTGTTCTTTTATTAGAAGATTCCCTTTAACCACGGCATTTTGAATTTCCCAAGCCTCTAGTCTATCTAGTCTTACATACCGAGAACAAGGGATTAAGACTAGATAGACTAGAGGCTTGGGAAATTCAAAATGCCGTGGTTAACGGGAATCTTCTAATAAACGAACAAATCGATTTATACAAATCCCCTCTAATGTATCTATCTTAGTCGTTGTTGCCGGGGTATATATTTGGCCCTGTACTTTCTTGTAAAACATTCTGAAGATGACGCAATGTCGAAATGTACATTGTTTTAATATATTTATTATTTTTTGAAACTTACCGAGTGTTTTAATTAAATTCTCATTTGTTTAATATGTTTCAACGAGAGCCAACACACGTGTCCATTAATACCTTTATTGAAGTTAAAATGTCTAGCGATGCAAATTTTCACCGAGAATACAGGTAAACTATTATTCACGAAAGATGACTATTCAAGGTCATTTGAGAGCCGTCTGATATAATATTACTTGCAGATAACTTCACTACATTTCGAATGCATAGGCATGCACATGAAATATTTATGGACACATTTTAACTGAAAAAATAAGAGTAATTCACCTGAAAATCATGTTTCTTTCTAAATAATGCCTTTCTGAAAGATTTATTTTCTTCACTTATGTTTTTACAATATACAAAAACATACACTTAACTTATAAACCAAGGAATAATAATTTGATTTAAACGTCAACGCCACTGGGTAAATATTAGCACAGAGGGCAGTGTAGTAGATAATTAGGTATCTGTAAATCTACAACATATGTCATTATTATTTATAGTGTGTTAGAAAGTAATGCCACTATTTACGTATATCTGTCACAGCACATAAATTAAATAGACATAGGTCAAATAATCTTTCTCTTTCTAATACAAAATGTTGCTAAGCTGCTGCTGTAAAGTGATGTGTATTCTTTCTTCGAAAGAATGACCTTGAATAGTCATCTTTCGTGAATAATAGTGTATTTTAATAACTGTAATATTTTTGACGTTTCGTTTGACAGTCCAACTGGCAGTTGTTCGCGCCATTTTCTTACTATTTGCAGCAGTAGAAAGAGATAGCCGTTAAATTGAAAATGTTCACATAACTCGAATGTGTAAAGCGTAACCATTTGATCAAATATTATGTTGTAAATATTTGTCCAATAAAAATTCAATTTATTTGATCGTCTAAAGCCACTTAAATTATAAGTTAAGTAAAAAATTTCTACATTCGAGTAAAGCTTATGGGTCGATCCTGTTCACATCTGTAAATCTTACAGATCCGTAAATTTGTAAATAATGAACAAAATCGCAACGAAACCTGCACTCTTATGTATAATTTTATATTAATCAACAAAAATTAATGCGTTTTTGTTAGGTTTTGCAGATTTCCAGATCTGTAAGACTTACAGATGTAAACAGAATCGATCCATTAATATCGAAATACTATCTGTAAGTGTAACCTGTCGTTACACACAGAAAAGCTGTACGCGTCTCCCAGACATTCTCTCACTTATTGGTTCTAAATATTAATTAGCATTTAAAAATAAAATTACTGTAAAGTATTTGTGAACAATTGCTTTTTTTACAAACTAATTAATTAGAAATTACTTTATGGGAAAAAATAATTTAATTAGTAATTAATTACAGCCTAGTTCTACTTATAGAGCGATTTGAATCTGCCCGGTCAAATTTTCCTACTTTTTTCTTTCCATCTTTCGACCTTCCTACCCTAAATCAACTTGAAGATTCAATGACTCAATTGGAGATTCATCTTCCCTGTTTCTAACCCAAAAATTACAGTGTAGGTACCTAATGAAAAATTACATATAACTGGTGGAATTAAAAATTCTGGAAGTATAGATAAATCAACACTTTATTTGACTACATACATATGTAACAAATACATGGTAGTAACAAAATATACTTTATTGAAAATAATCTGGTGTTTGAAATGAAAGTATCCCCCTGTATTAAAACATGTCACGAGAATTCAAATAACTTATTCTAGTATTAGAACTTTAAAAAATTAAACTCTAGACATCCAATAGTAACCTGCATTTAAAAAAAAATAATTATAGAAATCTATTAATACTGGACTTTGATGTTAATGGGAAAATCAAAATTCATTAGCATTTCTCGTTTCCCATTACCTAATATTAGAGTCATATGCTAATAGAATTCAATAATACTTTTTTTAATGCTGATTCATATCAGAAATATGTATGTTTAGTGATGATTTTTTAAAAAATGTTAATAGTTCTTATACAAGAACAATTTTTTTGAATTTTCGCTAAAAATATACTGACAACCTGTCACGAGTTATATATATATATATATATATATATATATATATATATATATATATATATATATATATATATATATATATGTTTGTTATATTTTATTAAATCTGCGTTATTATATTGTCTTCCGTGTTTTTTATTATTATTCTTTTATAGTTTACCACAGCAGGTTATGAGTCCCAGAGCGTTTGAAACTGTAGATTTTTTGACATAAAACGTGAATTTTTTGAATATGTCAGGCTTGAAAGTGCTAATAATTAAGTTAACAGGTTCAGAAAATTGGACAAGATGAAAGCAGCGGATGTCTCTTCTGCTCAAGTGTCATGGTCTTTTAGAAATAGTGAGAGGAATTATTTGTCGTCCAATTGGCGAATCAGCTTTGTCTCAGTCAAACAGCATTTGTTCTTCTTACAACACCGACGTTTCGGTGCACACTTGCACCTTCTTCAGGGTCTATATGTAATACACAAAATAATTCATACAAAATAACATGAACATTATCACACTTAAAGTAAGATCTTATAAATTATTACAATTCATGTACACAGAATACATTCGTACAATTAAACATTCAAAAAGGCACATACACATCCTTTTTCTCTTAAAACGACAACTGAATAAATCAGAACCAAGCTATAGGTATCTTGCGAAGGATTATTCGGTGACATCATAACTACGGACTCCGATTGGTCCACCAATGAACGTGTAGCGCTGTTGTATGAATTTAAATAAAATGTAAGGAAATTATTGAAACTTAATTTGATCTGAAATTTGCTTTTTCCTTTTCGAATTCGAACGCGCGGGCTTACTGCTATTTTAAGTGTCCTTGAAAACATATGTGCTGGAGCCCCACTTGTCAAAGTGACAATACAGAATACCGTTAATCCTTTAGATAATAACCTGGGGCCTAGGCACATCATAAGAAACAAACAGTAAGGACACTTAGCGTCGGCTTCTTTGATGTTTCAGTCGTAAATTTTAACTAGCGGCCATGTTTTAGGAATATCTTTCAGCGCGAAATTCAATAATTCAAACGTAAAATAATGACAATTATGAAACTATTTCTTATTAGTAATTTTAAAGCATTAAACATGTTTATTCCCCTTGAATTACAAAAAAAGACAATCTATTGTAAAATAATAAATAAAGAAGTACAAAAATATCATTTAGAAATTTTAACAATACAACTTGATATAACATAAGAATGAAATATAACAGTTGAAAAGTAATTTTTTTCTTGACCAAGACTAATTTTACCAGTAATAGATCTATCCAATTTAAAAAGATAGAAGATCTACGCAATGGGGATCTGCCCATAGTAAGAAGAACTGAGATCTATGGCGTTTGTTTCTAAAAAATTGACGTAAAATGTGTTTAAAAAATCTTATCAAAATAATTTACAAAAGCTTTTATTTATAATTATATTTAAGTTAAAATATCTAACGATGCAAATTTTCACTGAGACTACAGGTATTTTGATGACTGAAATATTTTTGACGTTTCGTTTGACAGCCCAACTGGCAATTTTTCCCGCCATTTTCTTACTATTTGCAGCGATAGTAGGAGATAGCCGTTAAATTGAAAAGATCTATTGGCAACGAAAATGAGCGATAAAAGCAGCACCGATATTACAAAATGGCCGGTGAGAAGAGTAATTAATTGACATAACTCGTATAGAGTACGTACACGTCACGTTGACAACCATGCCAAAATCAGCATATGCTCCTACGTGATTGATATGTGACATATTTTTGACTTTTTGATATTTGAAGTAATTTATTATATGATATTGAGGTCATTTTAAAATATATAGGGTACTAATTATTTTAATTTAGCAGATTTGTTATCTAAATGTATTAGCGACACAAAAATGACTTTTGTAATGAAACGTCAGAATCATATCACACGTCAGATACAGACCTTGCAGATCCACCTTGATTCCAAAAATTGAAATTATTACTTACTAGCAGATGTTTACTTCCAGTCAGCTGATGTTGCCATGGTTGTCAACGTGACGTGCACGTACTCTATAGCGTGTGACATATGAAAATAAATAAATAAAGTTCATAAATTTTTAAATTTAATTTAAACTAATTTGAAGTGCTGTATTGCTTAAAGGGAAGTATTTGTTCTTTATTTATAGAAAAATAAACAGTTAAACCTGCTCTTTATATATACTTTAGGTATGGATAACTTTCTTGGTGCCGATAAGCAAGTTGGTTTTCAAGAATTATTTAGGTACCTGGAGGCAACGAATTCTTCAGGAAGTTTTATCGAAGGGGAAGAAGTAGTTAACAGCGTCTTGCTATTTTTATGTGGAGTTGTGGAAGTTAATTTAAATAAGTGTAAGCTAGTTGGGTTATGTTTGCAGACCAGTGCTCTTACTGCAGTTCCCCATGAAATACATGGAACCATTTATTTTGAAAACAATATAATTAAAATAAGCAATTTTGAATGCTTATGTAAAGCAGGTAACAGCGGCAAGTTTAAGCATATTGCTGCTGTTTTTATAGTTTTCCACGGTAATAATATTTGATTTATACTTGTTAACGAATGTGAATTATAATTAAGCACTGCAAGGGAGAACTCTGGCGACCTGAAAATAAATATATGATAATAATGTACACAATATTATTTTAATCAATGGGTAAATATATTTACATTTTTTAAACACATGCCTTCTACGGGACATTTTATTTCTAGTAATTTGGTTGGTTTCCCATCACTCATTATAACACCGTCAGATGAATATGCCAACAATGGATTTAATTTGCTCACGATTAACCCTGTTTTGACATTTTATCCAAAATTATTATTATAGATATCCCGTACCTACTTCCTTTTCAGTTTCCTTCCATATTCCATATTCCTGGAGCAAACAGATCTTAGCCAAAAATATTTTTTAGATTTGGTAGACCAGTCATCTTTGTCATACGTATATAGTGCGTAACACCTAGAACCTGTCACCCTGAACTGGCGTTCCTCTTTCCATCGTTGAATGTCATGTCTAGTGCTTCGACATATTTCTTGTACGTTTGTATGTTCAAATAGGGCTACAATGTAAAATAAATTGATAAAATAAATCAAACGCATGAATTATTGTCGATTACCTTCGTATGTGCTTCTGTAGCATTGTTGTGGAAATTCGGGAGTAAACGAAGAGAGATCTTTCTAAACTTGTCTTTCTTCTTCAACAATAAAATTGAAATCAAGTAAATCTTTCTCTTCTTCCAAATATTTAGCTCCTCTAGTCTTTCTAGATAAAATTAAAGTTTATTTATATAAATACACAATTTTAATTTATGAATAAACAAACCTGTGTTTTGCTATAGCTGAGTTAGGGTCGCAAGAAATTAATTTATCAAAAATTTCTTTGTGTAGCTCTTCGCTAACCGAGAAGTATTACTAGTAACTTTATTGGTATTGGTTTAAACGGGTCTGCATAATTTGCGGAACAAACCTATTCAGCAGAACAGGCCTATTCTGCAGAACAAACTAAATTTTGCAGAATGATACCCTTGTTAAGAAATAAAATAGCTGTTTACAATTACCCGTGCCTTCTAATTAATCACATGTGCATTCTTAATTAAGTAATTTCATACATTTCCATTTTCAAACCCTAAATACGCTGTTCCGCAAAATAGGCTGATACTGCAGAACGGCGGATATATAAACATTATGACAGTGTAGAATAGAATAGCTGTTTACTATCACATGTGCTTTCTTAATTAATTTCATACATTTCCATTTTCAACCCCTAAATACGCTGTTCCGCAAAATAGGATGATTCTGCGGAACGGCGGATATATAAATATTATGAGAGTCTAGAATAGCTGTATACTATCACATGTGCCTTCTTAATTAATTTTCATACATTTCCATTTTCAACCCCTAAATACGCTGTTCTGCAAAATATGCTGTTTTTAATTTTTTGTAAACAAGTACCTTGTTATCATAGCGCATTATGGTACTGAGTACTCTAATGAATTCATTAAGGCCCTTGACCTATAATGAAAGACATTAGAGTACTCAAATTGAGGACTATAATGTTGCCTTTATGACATGACAGTATATAATAGTTATTTGTATATCAAAATTGTCGCCGAGGCCGCTTGCGGCCGAGGCAAGACAATCTCGAGGTCGCTAAAGGGTTTCGCGGACAAGGTGTACACAATATTTTTTTGCAACCGGGAAAATTTCACTTTCATTGTAAATAGAAAGTTAGCTTTCAAGGTGGCTATGGGATTTGATAAACAAAACCATTCTTAAGTGTCAAAGTGATTGTTTACGTAATTTCGTAGCCGCTACCAAGACAACGGCCGCGATAACCAATTTCGCGGCCTGTATTGCGGCTGCGAAATACTTATTCCGTTCGGTTGCACAAAAAAATATTGTTCCCATTTCAAATAAAAAAAGTTAGGCTCCATATTTTGAGAACTCCTAGTCGAATTTTGCTTTCGTTCATTTTATTAGTCATTTAACCTTCTTTGTAGCTCTTATGGTTTTCGGGGTAACAATGGTGACCCATTTAAAATGAACAATCTGATAGAGAGACTTAACACGAGAATATGTCAGCAATCATTTACTTTAATAATGAAGATAGTAATTATCTTCAAATATGCAAGTTTATTATATACAATATTCGCAATAAGATGAATTAAGTAGCGTTCTGTTACTTCCGGTTTCGGAGTATGTGATATCATCATCAAATTTCAAATGGAATATAATACATTTTTGAAAAGTAGGTACACAGAATTTGCTTTATAATGGTAATAAACAAGTATTACGTTATATTAATAAAAAATTAATTATTTAAAAAATTATGGACGTTTGAAATATCTTATAAAATAAATCAAGAGAATATGAAATTTTGTTGAATTGGGTCCGTGGGCCCATATAAATGAATTTATTTTTAAAAAATACCATTATCTATGAACAAAAATAACGATAAAATCTCATATTTGAATTTTTTCATTCACTATATTCGTATTTTAAACGTCTGCCATTTTATTTACAATATTACAACTTACCTACTACTTTTTTACTATCATTGTAAAGTAAATTTCGTGCACTTTAAAAAAAATATATTGTTGCATTTTAAATCATTTATAAATTGGTATCAGATACTCCGAAACCGGAAGTAGTAGAACGCTTTAACACTTCTTATTGCCCATATTGTCTATAGTAAATTTGTTCATTTGAAGATAATCGTTATCTCTCTTTAATAACAGTGATAATAGCTGGTTCATTCTCGTACTGGGAACTTCATCCACAAATGGTGAAACGGATCCCTAGAGTTACAGCTTTACTTTGCAGGGCAACAAAGGTATAAGTTCGATAGAAAACGATTAAAACAAATTGGGAAAATTAAAATTAGAAATGTAACAGCGGAAAAATTATCAGTTGAAGGTAGCACTCTTGATTTTTTAACCGGCGTAAAATAATTATTGGGGTGAATCGTCAGAAATTTGTTTCCACAATGACTGCGTAGGCATAAAAAAGAATTAGGCAAATTTTATAAATGTTATTTATGCCAAACAAATTAAAATAAAATTAAACATTATAATATTGTCTTAATTATGTACTACCTACGATTTAATATTTTCAGTGTCCCTGTCAGAATTCACATTCATTTTAAATTGTTTAAATTTATTAGATTCGATTAAAATTGGAAATGTATGAAATTACTTAATTCAGAAGGCACATGTGATAGTAAACAGCTATTCCAGACCGTCATAATATTTATAAATCCGCCGTTCCGCAGAATCAGTCTATTTTGTGGAACAGCGTATTTAGAGGTTGAAATTAGAAATGTATGAAATTACTTAATTCAGAAAGCACATGTGATAGTAAACAGCTATTCCAGACCGTCATAATATTTATAAATCCGCCGTTCCGCAGAATCAGTCTATTTTGTGGAACAGCGTATTTAGAGGTTGAAATTAGAAATGTATGAAATTACTTAATTCAGAAAGCACATGTGATAGTAAACAGATATTCTAGACTCTCATAATATTTATAAATCCGCCGTTCTGCAAAATCAGCCTATTTTGCGGAACACCGTATGTTGGGGTTGAAAATGTAAATGTATGAAAGTACTTAATTAAGAAGACACATGTGATGGTAAACAGATATTCTATTTGTTAACAAGAGTATCAATCTGCAACATTAGTTTGTTCTGCAGAATAGGCCTGTTCTGCAAATTATCTTTACCCGGTTTAAAATTTTCTAATGATGACTTCTTTTTTCCAGTAGCACTGAAAATCAGTTTGAGATACTGCCTCCAAATCTTTTACCTTATGTCTAAAATAAGAAATATACACACAAATTATAATTCACATATTATTACCGTGAACAAAATATTAAAACAGCAGCAATATGCTTACCCTTGTCGTAAAATTGCTTATTTTAATTATATTGTTTTCAAAATAAATGGTTCCATTTATTTCATAGCGAATTACAGTAAGAGCAAGTAAGAGCACTGGTCTGCAAACATAACCCAACTAGCTTACACTTATTTAAATTAACTTCCACAACTCCACATAAAAATAGCAAGCCACTTTTAACTACTTCACCTTCGATAAAATTTCTTGAAGAATTCGTTGCTTCCAGGTACCTAAATAATTCTTGAAAACCAACTTGCTAAAAAAAGACAGACAGAAGACAATGAAAAAAATAGAACTACTTGTCAATGTCAACCAAAATGCTTTGTATTATTTTGAATTTTAAATAAACTGTAATAAATAATAAAATAAAACATGGTGTCAGCGGTATTCTATTAAGTGCGGTAAACTTGTGAAATATTATTATAATCATGGATACACGAGGGATGTTAGAACCATTGCGTACCGAAGGAGATATTAGTACAAATTGGAAACGGTTTAAAAGACAATTTCTAACATACGTTGATGCATATTATTCTAACGCAAAAACTAAACAGAAAATACTTCTTCACCATGGTGGAGAGCATGCTCAAGATGTTTATGATTCTTTCAAGTTTGAAGATAAGGAAACAGACCATTTAGAATCTATTTTAAAGAAGTTTGATGAACATTTAGTTAAAAAAAAATGTGACATATGAAAGATATTTTATATTTACACGAAAACAGCAAGAGTCAGAAACATATGAACAATATATGACAGTTTTAAAAAATATGAGTAAAACGTCCGAGTTTGATAAGCTCAATGAGGAGTTAGTAAGAGATTTGTTTAGTTGTAAAGTAAAAGATGCTAACGTAAGACGTACGCTGTTAAGAGCGTCGAAATTAAAACTAGACGAAGCATTAGATTTGTGCAGAACTCATGCCGTGGTCGAGAGGCAACTAACACAAATAGATACCTCGGAAGAAGAGTTGATAAAGATTAAAAAAGAACCGGAAATTGATCTATTAAAAAGAAAAGTTCAAAGGGATAGAACGGATTATAAAGATACACCAAAGATGATAAGCGATTGTAAATTTTGTGGCTTGGCACACCAATATGGTCGTTGTCTGGCATTTCTAAAACTCAACTCCAAAGCTAACATACATTCAAGACCGAGAGATTTTAAAGTTGTGGAAAGAAAAGTCAAAGATTTATTATGATAGGTCAGCTAGAAAACGTCCCGATTTTCATTCTGGCGAGGCAGTTGTTTTTAAAAAATCTAAGAATGATGTTTGGTTACATGGAGTAGTATTGGATAAAGGTCAAAGTCCCAGATCTAATATTGTACAAAGGAAAGATGGAGGAACATATACTAGAAATGAAATTAATATATCTCCAACTAATATGTCTCTAAATAATGAGTTACCAAGTAACTCTGGTGAAACTAATATTTCTAATACTACAAATAGTTGTGTTACCAGGTCTGGAAGGACAGTCAGGTGTCCAAATAAATTTAAAGGCTTTAACAAGTAACGACACATTTTTTTTTTCAGTGTGACAGGCATGACAAGCAACGGTACATTTTACTACACAAACTTATCAAATCATCACAAATTCTTGCTTTCGAGCCCTAATTTTGCTTTATTTTATGGAATAGAAGGGTAATGTACCAATATGTAGTTATTTAAAAGCATTTTGAGTTTGGACCCTATTCTAAAGGGTTTTTCAATAAGGGCGGGTCGATGTTGGCAGGCTGTGGCGGCGATGTTGTTTTGGTGGCGTCTGTCAAATCTGTTGTTTATTAACCTGTTACGAATGCCGAATCACCATGGCAACTTACACGATTGAGCAGCACTTCCAAATGATAAAACTGTATTATCAAAATGAATGCTCGTTAGTGAAAACGTTGCGCGCGTTGCGCCCATTTTACGGCAGACGCGGTGGCTCTTCAAAGTCGACTCTCCAACGTTTGGTGGCCAAATTCGAGACGACCGGTTCGGTAAATAATCAGCCAACACCCGTACGTCAATGGAACGCCAGATCGGCCGAGAACATTGCCGCGGTCCGAGACAGTGTGCAGGAGAACCCGATGCAATCAATTCCTCGCCGTGCACAAGAACTCGGCCTTTCGCAGACTTTAACTTGGCGAATTTTGCGTCGGGACTTGGGCCTACACTCGTACAAGATCCAACTGACCCAGGAGCTCAAAGTTAATGACAATAGACAACGCCGTTTGTTCGCTGACTGGGCTTCGGAGCGTTTGGAAGAGGACCCCAATTTTGGCCGAAAAATCATCTTTAGCGATGAGGCGCATTTTTGGATGAATGGCTATGTTAATAAACACAATTGCCGTATATGGGACGACACCAACCCACACGAGGTTCACCAGGTCGGAATGCATCCACAAAAAGTTACCGTTTGGTGCGGATTTTGGGTCGGCGGCGTCATTGGTCCGTACTTTTTTGAAATCGACGTTGGTGAGGCCATCACCGTCAATGGCGAGCGCTACAGAACGATGATAACAGATTTCTTTTTTCCCAAATTGGATATGGAGGTAGACGACATGTTTTTCCAGCAGGACGGCGCTACGTGCCACATATCGGACGCCACAATGGACCTTCTGCATGAACGATTTGAGGGTACGGTTATTTCTCGCAGAGGTGACGTGAATTGGCCACCAAGATCGTGCGATTTGACCCCACTAGACTTTTTCTTGTGGGGTTTCCTGAAGTCGCAGGTCTATGCCAATAAGCCGCAATCGACGGATGCCCTTAAAGTCAACATTACCAATGCCATCGCTCAAATTCAGGCGGATCTATGCGGTAGAGTCATCGAAAATTGGACCACTCGGATCTGTGCCACCGTGAGAAGCCGCGGCGGATATTTGAAGGATATTATATTCCATACATAATGGCATACATGGACCTTTCAAATAAAAAAAGAATTTCGTTAATACCTCACACACATCTTGTTTTATTCCATTTCAACATCGACCCGCCCTTATTGAAAAACCCATTATACTTTAGCCAATTTTTGTTGTAAATGGCGAAGAGGTTATGTCGTTGTACACACTAAGAAATTCCGTGTTAAATTTTACACTAAATGTGGTCTATATAGGTCCACCAGCTGTAGTGTAGAATTTACCACATCGACATTTGGTAATAAACAACACGGAGATATGTGTTAATAATTAACACTATATATTTCGTAGATACTACTATACCGTGTAGTTTTTAACACTTAAATGAGTTATTTTAACCAAATAACTGAGGTTATTAGTACAGAGTGTAGTGTCATTTTTAACTTAATTTAGTGAAATAATATACCTATTTGTGGTGTACATTTTCATAACTAGTGTTTATTTTATTTTATTTTAAACAAAATAAGTTGTACAACAGGACAAGTCCTAATAACAGTACAACACTAAATACATAAAAAGTACAAAAATAATTTATAAAGAAAAGGTTAACATTATAATAATACGCGCTAACTTCATACAAACGTACTTAACTGACAATCAACAATCAGACATAACCTATTAAACTACATAACAAAAGTACCAATGAAAAACTTTTTAATAAATATTTTGAAAACATGTAGAGAGCATGAATAAATGTCTGGAGAGTTAGAAACACAGGAATAATAATTAAAGGTACGTGCAATTCTATGTACTGGAGAGTTCGTCGCATAATTTGATTTAAATGTTTGCAGTGAAAAAAGCTCAACATTTCTGGTAGAGAAAGATGGAATTCTAAAATAGAATCTACTAAGTAACACAGGACTATCAATACGATAAAGTAGTATTTTAAATATAAACATCATATCAAGATAAATTCTTCTCTGTTGAAGTGTGTGCAGGGAAATACATATGGTTGGAAATTTCCACTGCAATATTGATAAAAATTTGCGTTGAATACCTTCAATTCTATTAATGTACACTTGATAATAAGGTGACCAACAAACTGTGGCATACTCAAGTTGAGAGCGGACCAATGAATAATACAAGGATATTAAAGTATTAGGATTATTGAAATGCTTTCCTACTCTCAAAATGAAACCTAACATTTTGTAAGCCTTTTTTACAATAAAATCAATGTGTAAATCCAATAATAGCCTACTATCTAATGTTACACCCAAATCTTTAACTTTAGTTACTCGATTAACAATAACATTACTTATTTTATAATCAAAATTAATTACATTACGGTTGCGAGTGAAAGTAATGCAAGAGCATTTATTAAAATTAAGTGACAGGTCATTGTTAATTAGATAGTCGGAAAGTCTAACCAAATCAGCTTGAAGACCTACACAGTCATTTAAAGATTTAATTGGAGTGTATACTTTTAAGTCATCAGCGTACATAAGAAATTTAGAATTTATAAAGCATTTTTTGATGTCGTTGATAAAAATAATAAATAATAAAGGCCCCAGATGAGACCCCTGTGGAACCCCAGAAGTTACAGGAAAGTAGGACGAGGTGAAGCCATTAACAACAGTACATTGTTGCCTATTACTTAGGTACGATTCAAACCACCGCAGCAAGCTACCATGTATACCAAGTCCCTCAAGTTTACGGATCAAAATATGGTGATTAATTTTATCGAAAGCTTTACTAAAATCTGTGTATATAGCATCCACCTGCGTCCTACTGTCCATAGTTCTGAAATTGAAATCAATAAATTCAACTAAATTTGACTCGGCGGATCTGCCAGAGAAAAAACCATGTTGCTCAATATTAATAATATTTTTCACGGAGGAAAATAAATATTTATAAATTATTTTTTCAAAATTTTTTTCAAAAATACAGAGCTTTGATATTGGTCTATAACTATCAATGGAATTTCTGTTACCACTTTTAAAACAGGTACCACTAATGCCTTTTTCCAAATGTCTGGACAAATACCAGATATAAGTGATTTGTTAAAAATTAATTTCAAAGGATAAGCCAACGACGAGGCACATTTTTTAGCAAAGATACTAGGGATTCCATCTGCACCTGCTCCTTTATGAATATCCAAATTCGACATCAAAGTAAACACTTCATTTTCATTCACTGTTAACTCACCAATATCAACAATAGTTGGGCTAAATTCATTAGTAAAAGTATGAGATTTATTAGAATTCAAAAAAGCAGAATCAAAATAATTAGCAAACATATTGCAGATTTCATTACCATCACAGGAATTGATGTTATTGTAAGTCATACTAGAAGGAATAGATGACTTTTTCACGGATGAAACATAAGACCAGAACTTTTAAATATTATTTGGAATTTCCGTCTCCACGTTATTAATATATTTTAAATAACAGATTTTTGTCAAAACCTTTACTTTTTTCCGCAGAGAGGAAAATTCCAAATAATCTGAATTTCTCTTAAAGCGCTTAAATTTTCTATGAGCTTTATATTTTCCTTTTATTAAACGAATTAAACTGGGAGAATACCAGCATGGAAAATTCCTGATATTTATCTGTTTTTTGGGTACGTATAAATTTATTGCATTATTTAAAATTTCATAAAATTTATTAGTTGTATCCTCAATATCTAAATTTTTGAATTGATTCTTCCAGTCAATAGAAATCAAATGGTTGTTTAAAGATGTATAATCTGCTTTGTTGAAAAGTAATTTATCTCTTGCATTATTTGATAATTTAGTCTCCGACATAAGTTCAACATAAACCAATAATGGAGGATGATGTAAATCAATCTTGGAAAGTGGTGATAAACATTGTTTTACGTTTAAATTATTGAAATTTGATAAAATTAAATCCAAGCAACGATTATTATGATTTTGTACTCCATTAAATTGATTCAAGTTACAATAAGAAATTGCATCAACAAAATTTGAAGATGCAGAATTATAAATATTATTCGCTACGAAATAATTATGTATTTGGTGCCACTGTAATAATGGTAAATTAAAATCGCCACATATAAGAAACAGATCTTTAGTTGCAGTTGTAGAATCCACAATATTTTGTAAATTGTCCAAAAAAATATGAAGTTCATTAGTACAGTTAGGCGGAATATATACACAACAAATGTGTAATTTAACATTTTTTAATATCAATGATACCCAAATGTCTTCACACCTAGTAGACCACTCAGGTTTATGGGCAAAATGAAAGTTATTTTTAATACCTATAAGTACACCTCCACCATCACATTTATCAGAAGATGTAGTCTGCCTATCACGGCGCAGAACTGTATAATTATCTGCTAATACTTCGTGATCATACACAAACGAGTTCAGGTTAGTTTCAGTGAAACATAAAATGTCAAAATCACATGAATAAGAGTTTGATTTAATATCGTGAGTTTTCGACCGCAAACCACGAACGTTTTGATAATATATACTCAAATCCATAAAGAGTGAAATTTAGCAAAACTATAAAGAACAACAAATACTATTATTTAAGTAAGTTTATGAATGTCCCGCTCGGATTGAATAGAATGCACTCGCGAAGTGTCATTTTTACGAGCATATATTTTTGCATTTTTTGTCCAAACATATTTAAAGTCTTTTGCACGTAGTACTTCACGAGCCTTGTTAAAAAGCAGCCTGTTTTTATAAGTAAGATGGTCATTCACAAAAATTTTATTTTCGTTCCCGTCATAACCTAATTCTTTGGATGTTAATTTATGTTTTTTTGTAGCACTAACGAAGGACTCTTTGGTGCCACGTGACACAAATTTTACCACTATATTCTTTGTTTGAGCAGAATCAGATCTATTGCGATGAGGGACACGATGAGCAGCATCGATGTCAGTAGTATTAATTTTAATATTTACTTTAGTGGAAATATTGTTAATTATATCATTTATATTCTCGTTCGACTTTTCAGGAATATTATGTATAATGACACTATTAATCCGGGAATATTGCTCAAGTTCATCAATTCTGTCAGCCAGGTTCGACACAGTAAGTTTCAGTTCGGTATTTTCAGACTTTAATTTGTCAAATTCTTTTAGTTTGTCGTTCATGGTGTTAAGACTTTTTTCAAAGTCAGTGATTTTGTCAGAACAAAAGTTTATTGATTTCATAAGAATATCAATTTTATTATCCATGGCAGAGAGAAGATCTGTTTTAATAGATTTAATCATTGAACTCAATTCCTGCACTGTCGTTGGGGTTACATCAGTGTTCACGTGCACGGAAGATGCACCTAAATTCTCCTGTGGACGGCAAGACGGACACAGCCATACAAACATGTTAGAATTATAGTTCGCGGGCACCTCCGCACATGTCGTGTGGAATACGCGCAAACATTTAAAACATTGCACACCCGGTTATTTATTGTTTACATTTCTGGTGCACTTGCTGCAAGCTGCCATGATGAATCCCAGATAAACAGGTAAGAACACAGAAAGAACTAATTAGCAAAATCACAAAAACACGTGTTATTTTTAAAAAAGGAATTGTATTATTTTTATCAAATACTGACTTCACTATAAAACACACTTGAAAATTTTTACTATCAAGAAATACACTGCACTTTTGTAATCAGCGCTATAGAAATTGTAGAAAATAACAACGAATATTCTCTTCAAAAATTGAAGAAAACAATCGAGCTACGAAGAACGATACGTATACCTTCACTTTATAATATACAATATTTATTTTCATAAGTATATGTGGTTATTAGTGCACTAAATAGTGGGTTTCTTCAAATAATTTTAGTGTATAAATATACCTATTTATAGTGTATATTTTCATCAATTTTGTGTTTATATACACTGATTACAGTGTAGGAATAGTACTCATTTTTTATTTTTTTTTACACAAGATTTGTATTTTATTATCGAAATGTGTTTATTTTTTATAAATATTTACTAATAGTATAAATGTTATACACGGTGTCGAGTGAGTAGGTAGGTATGATATATAAAAATATGTACTTCCATTAAAAAAATTATTGTACATAAATACATTTTTATATAAACACTTGTACTTAATTAATTAATTATTACATTATATAAATGCAGACCCTATTGTTATAAATGACGATTAAATGTTAGCGCTGAAAATTAGAATATTAAAACACATTTATCACCCAAACCGATATATACAGTATTAATACAAAAACAATAACAAATCTAGATGACCGTCGCCTGGCCGAATCCGGTCTCGCGGAATCCTCCTTCACGCCGTGATTATTTCTGTAAAAGAATTAACACATGAGAAATACTCAGTGAGGAGGCAATCATTTACAAAAGGTTCGGGCATTCACACACCGTACACACATGTTGGCAACTACGGGCAGTACCGCTAGTTACTACGGACCCTCTGCCGCTTCGGTGGTGATCCGGAGACAATCCTCTTAACCAACTGGATCAGATCACTACAGCCCTAACTGCTGCTACGCTGGCGACCACAGAATGTGGGTCACTACAGCCTTCCCTGCTGCTACGCTGGCGTCCCTCGGGTTCACACGAGCGGCCACTACGGAACCACTGCCGCTTCGGTGGTGATCCGGAGACATTCCTCTTAACCAACTGGATCAGATCACTACAGCCCTAACTGCTGCTACGCTGGCGACCACAGAATGTGGGTCACTACAGCCTTCCCTGCTGCTACGCTGGCGACCAGGGGCGTAAACTACATGGGTGCACGGACGCACGCGCACTCACAGGAAGTAAAAGTGTGGGTGCGCAGCACCCACAGTAGGGACCCACGATTCTTACCCAATTTTTAAAAATATCGATCGAAAGTTGTATTTTCGGTATTTACCTTCACTGAACGAATCGATCTTTTTTTATTAAAAGTCGTTAAAATATAATTTTGTATCATTTCTTAGTACGGCTATAATCTATACTTTAAATTTATTTTTGACTTGACTATTTCACTTCTTCCTGTCGTTCTCTGGTCTATGGTCTGTGGCAATTTATCATGTTTGTGTTGTATTATCTGAATTATTAGCAAATTAAACCATTTTAATTTACAACGTTGCCTTTTTATAACATCTAAGTATAACTGAAATTCAATTTTGTAAGTAATCTATTTATTGCAGATCGATATTTTGCATCTAAATCTGATGGTAGATCGATATTAAAAGTTTCGAATCGTATCGATTCGCTAGATTGATAGTCTCTTGATTTTTACCCATCCCTAACCCCCAGTAATTTTGCCCTAACAGTTTAATTATATTTTATATGTAGTAATAATGTCGGTCGATTAAAAAAAAGTTATGAACTAATCATGGTCGTGACACATAAATTACATAGAATAGTGGATCACTAATAATAACAAAAAATATCATCTGAAAAGATGTCATGTCCATATGGATTATCATACCAAAATTTCATTTAAATCGGACAAAACGTTCTATTATAAACAACATTTATAAAAATATAAACACTTATCTAAAATAAAAATAGTGCATCCACAGCCAAAATTAAAAGTTTACGCCTCTGCTGGCGACCCTCGGGTTCACACGAGCGGCCACTACGGAACCACTGCCGCTTCGGTGGTGATCCGGAGACATTCCTCTTAACCAACTGGATCAGATCACTACAGCCCTAACTGCTGCTGCAGTTGGCGACACCAGATGTGGGTCACTACAGCCTTCCCTGCTGCTACCGTTGGTGACCCTCGGGTTCACACGATGCGGCCACTACAGTACACCGTACTGCTCGCACACACACCCTCAACCATACACATGCTAGATTAACTCTCTCACCTGAATCACTATAATATCGATGTTCTCACACTGAAATCTAGAAATAAACAGAAATAAAATACGTGAATACCAGTATCATTAAATGTAGCTCTTATCCAACAGCATCAGTTACGTACCTAAATAACTAATTAGAGACAAAACATAATAAATTTAATAAAAATAATCTTACGCAAAATAATATCTGTGACACTATTGTTAAGGTTCATTCACAAATCGAAATTATAGTTTTATGTTTTAGTTTTAAATTTAAACAAATTAGTCTACTTTCTTGTCCACTTTCTTCCACTTCCATTAATTTTGTAAAACTTAATAATGTTGCCAATGCTTAAGCACAGTATCAGACGAGTATCTATACTTCCGACCACGATGAAAAATGCAAAAAGAATAAACTGTTGTACAGATTTACACTTACTATTGTCTAGAAATACACCAAATAGTGTATTTCTTTTACAAAAGTAGTGTACTTTTTACAGCACCGTTTTAAACATACACCTAGTAGTGTACTTTGTACATCAATATTTTAGATATACACATAAGAGTGTACTTTCTACACCGATGTTTCAAATATGCACAAAGTACTGTACTTTCTACACCGATTTTTGAAATATACACAAAGTAGTGTTTTTTCTACACATTATGTTTTGAAATTACACAAGGCATTGCAGTTTTTAGAAATACACTAGACAGTGTATTTTTAACAAATATACTGTAGTAAATTGTACAAAAATTAGTGTAAAAATACAAGTAACACCAAATTAAGCAATTTTTACCCACATGTGTGTTTAAAACTTGTCTTGATAAATATAATACACCTTCCAGTAATAATTTAAAATGTAGAAAATTTGACACGGATATAAAATTACCAACTTAATCTTTTTACACTAACTTTTATAATACAAATTTTAGTGTCGAATTCTACACGAAACAAGTTTACCACGTTATATTTTAAGTTTACACGGCTCAAATTTCTAAGTGTGTAGGTATATTAATTATATATTTTGATTAGAAGCCACTCCAAATAAATTAGATGTTTAACAGGATACGGATGATCACATGACCTACCTTCTCACTTCAGCTTTGTCCCATGCTAACTTCAGACTGCGCCTGCGTCAATTTGAATAGCTGTCACATTTCTAACAAGACATCAAATTAGAATGAAATGAAGACAAGAATCAAATAGGTTTTAATTGAATTCTTCAATAATATAATATAATGGAAGATAACAATGTGAATATGTACATTCATAAGTATTACGATCAGGATGCTCTTCGTCTTCACTCTTGCTTCCTGAAATGAAAAGAAAAAGCAAATAATATAACCAACAACAGTAATTGACAATTTATAAATGTAGGGCTTTATCAACAACCTTGTATCAAATCTGGGTTATCGATAATATGTCACAGTAAATGATATTCTCAGAAATATAAACGGCCAGGAGCCACAGAAGATGTCTCTATATACAAATTCTCACTTGTTACTTATGTTCAAATATGATTAGGTTTTAAATCTTACCTCGATAAATGGTGCTTGGTGTGATAGATTACGGACCGACGACAAACTGTTGCAACCAACAATACAACAACGCACTGGCATCATTTGAAAAATAATGACAACACTCTCAAACAATAACAACAAATAAGATAACAAAAAGAAACAAATAATAAAACACAACAATGAATAACAATAACACAATCAATCGCTATATGCACAAGAACCGCCAAATAACAAAATGGCAACAAATACCACGCTTGCGCAAACTCATTCTTAAAATTTACCGCTGGAAATGTAACAGCTATTCAAACTAACGCATGCACACTGCGTTATAAAGTACAGTTTGAAGTTAGCATAGGACAGAGTTGAAAATCGAGTCTGAAGTGTGAAGGGACAAAACATATTATATATCACGGTCACGTGATCTTCCGTGCCCTATAGTCTTAAAAAGGTAATATTATTTAGTTTATAATTTAGTGAACAAAATTATCTGAACAGGGTGCCCATATGTGAAATACGCAAAAACAGGTCTAAGGAAAAAACACCCTGTGTACTTATCTTACATTTTACTTAAATCTTTTTTATTTTACCGTATTTAAAAACAATAAATCTATGTTTTTTAATGAATCATTTTTTTAATAAAATGTCCTAAAATTAGTAATTTGACTTTAAATAAATGTATTTTCATACTCAATTTTTCGGTGTATTATATCAAATTTTTAAAAAATAAACAATAGGAAACTTAGTTCCAACTTTCATAAAACTTTTTCTAAAATTTTGAACAAAAATTAGTACAAATACAGCCTTGTAGACGTTTTCTACAAAATGATAATTTTGGTGTTTTCGTTAAATTTATACGCTGTACAGCAGCGACGCCACATAAATTGTGTGTATTTGAGTAAGCTCGTTCCATAGGCGTGCGTGTTGGGCATATTTTAGCTATACACAAGATTGTCACTTCTTAGTCACTTGTTGTTACTGTCTATTATAAACTATTTACGTTGATTGTTTTCTACGGTTTTCATTTTGTATTTTTCTGTTTATTATTTCGTTTGCACTTTGCAGTGCTTTAGCAATAAATTGTTGCTATAAAATCAGTCTTTTTAAAGACTAAAACCTTTTATTTTATATTTTTCTTTGTATTGTATTTTTATTGTGCATCCATACAAATAGATAATACTAATAGTGACGAAAAACATTATCGGCGAGAGGACAATAAACGTCTGCGATTAAATGTTAGGCGAAAGAAATGTCAAAAACTTCAAATTTGGCGAAATATGTATTTTAAATTTTTAGTTAATTTAAGGTTATGTTAGGAATGAAAAATGAAATATAACGTTATTGAGAAATCTGGTGTCACTTATGTTTACATTTAGATACATGTATGAGAATTTGTTTGAGATACAAGAATGATGAAACAAATTTTATATAAGCGCGTAAAAGTCATAATGCATATTGAAAAATTAGAAAAAAGTGGTTGCGTAAAGTACACTTTGTTTATACGAATATTTACACTTTAATTTGAGTTAATTTTTGAAGTTAGGTATTCAAATTGTGTGTGATATTCAATTGTGTTCTTCACCATGTCACCTCGGCCATACCGAGAAACTGAGGCCATGCTGACGTACCATACCCTTCTCCAAAATAATCAATGCAATATTATTACGAAAGAATGTTTAATTTGTATTATTATAATGGGAAGCTACGAGTATAATGGTTCATTTTTATATTTTATGAGACATATCTCAATAAAAATGTATCGAAACATAATTTGCATTACCTACAACCAACATTAATTTTGAACCAGTTGATGAAAAAACGTGGTAATGAGCTCATACAGGTCAAATTTTATGCTATTGATCACTCAAAATGTATGGGGTAATTGTACAGTTTAAGCAAAATGTATGAGCCCTTGTAGGAGGTGATGTTTCACGATTTGTTTATTTGACAAGTATCTCACATAAATTCTCATACATGTATCTGAATGTAAACATACCTTTAAAGACATGCTTGCTAAGTAATATTATTTGTCTTGTTTAACATCACATGAATGATTTTGCCAAGAGCTGTCTTGTACAAATTTCAAATTTGCTAGTTTTGTATCGAGTATTTGCTGCAATGAAAAATATTTAAAAATACTGAATCGATATAATCATATAATTAACATAGGAAACCAATTACTTGCAGCCTATGCCTGAATTAGAGTAAAAACATATACTTATGTAATAGGTAACAAATATAATCTGTTTTTTGTGTGGTTAGTACTTTTGTTACGAGACGAGCAGTCATGTTATTTTGTTGACCCTGGCAATTAATATTTTTTTGCTGTAATAAAAAGACTTCTTCTAACTAGAGGGATCAGGGACAAATATACTCAATTTTTGTGTCATTTTTATTAAATTAATTATTAATTTATTAAGTTAATACATACAGTAACAAAAACAATTATAATTTAATTTTAGGGATTTTTTTCGTTAAAAGGGAAAAAGGGATTTTTTAAAATTATATAGGGATTTTATTTGATTTTTTATTATTTAATTGAAAAATGACCACGACATTATTATTACAATATTGTACATAAAATACATACATATTTGCGGTTTTTGTCTTGTTTTATTCTAAGTTACTTCAGAGACATCTATTAGCTAACTTCAAATTTCTTACTTGTAAGTACGTAATCGGATGATCGGAATACCCCGAAAATCTTATTCTCTTGCACTTGTTTGGCTTGGTGTGGAGAGTAGAAGAGAAGTTATAAAATAGAAATAGACTAGCGTTTATTCGTGCAATATAATTTGAATATAAGTTCAATTTAAAGTGCAGTTATTATTGCTAAAGATCTAAAATGAATTCAGATTCGTCGTCAGATGAATTGTAAGTATTTTTTTATTGTTTTTGGTATAATTTTACACTTATACAATTTATGTTTAGAAATCGTCCTTCCACATCTCGTTCTCAAACTCCTATCAAACAAAGAAAAATCCGGCACGAGACACCAAAGCAAAAAATATATGCCCAAAAGTTCAAAAAGGAGTGGCTCGAAAATCCTCAGTTCAAAAGATGGTTTAAGCAACACCCCAAAGACAAATTCATATATATCTGCCAAGCTTGTAATGCGGAATTGATATGCGGAAAATCAGAATTAGAAAAGCATGCAGCAACGGCCAAGCATAAGAAAAATTTGGTTAAGATCCAAGGTTTGCAATCAGTTACAACGTTTTTAAATAAGAAAACTTTACATACTCGAAAAGTTTCGGAAGCGGAAATTAAATTATCAAATTTTTTGCTCACCATAACGTGGCATTTCAAGTTGTTGAACATTTAGTACTTGTGTTAAAAGACTGTTTTACGGATTCACCAGTGTTAAAAGATGTTCAGTTAACGTACTAAAACAGGAAATATTGTCAAAAATGTTATTGCGGAAAAAGAATGCCTTGACTTGGAAAAAATACTTCAAAAAATAGGACATTAAAACACAAGTATCATAAGGCAATCTGTTAACATACGAGTCCAAGTTTGGAAAACGAGCCGCTAGGCGAGTTTTACAAAGGACGAGTGCGTCAACAGGCCTTATGATACATGTTTTTTATACTATTTTTTCTATTGAGGTAATTTTACAATTAGATTTTTAAAAAAAGGACTTGTCAAAAATATGAGTTGGTGTTTTTTTATCAGTTATGTTGGTAGCGCTTCCCGCTAAAAATTTAAATTTCACATTTTGACAGGTTGTGTATCTTGTGATTTTGTCTGATTGTTTACATTAAAACATTGTATGAAGCATTATACAATTATGAAAGATGAAAACCAATACATACAATGAACTCCAAGGTTTATTAATGAACCATCCTGATTTGACATATCGGTGGTTCGTGTTGGTTATTATCATAAATAAAACTTGAATATGGGATTGAAGGACGTTACGTGGACCATCGAGCCTTTTTATTGAGAAAACAACATATAAATAAAACTCTTTAAATAATGAAATACTTTAATGAACAATTTATTATTTATTAATTACTTTCCACTATTTTGTCAACACTCACTGCTCAGTTGCACAGATAACGGCAACAGCTGTTCTTACACTATTTAATAGAAAACATATATGGCATATATTCGATAGTTCGCCACAACGTGGAACTGGAAATCATGGATTAAAACGTCAACTTTCCATATTTGTTTGCTAGTAGCCGCCACAAATTGAGTAGACAGTGTCAACATTTTCAAGTAACGTGCATCATACATTTCATAACCTGCATGGAATAACAATACATTCAATTCAAAATTGCATTACCATAAATGTAAATTGTAATAAATAAAACTTACCGTTTTAATCATTTTGACAAAGTAAACCTGAGCGCATTGTTTCTTGTTTCATAATTTTTTAGTTGAAATTTGTTGAAATGTGCAATCAAAGTAATATGTTTTTATTATAGGAATCTGCTATTTTTGAGTAGTCTTGCGTGTCTCTCGACTCAGTTACGTTTATCACCTCTCCTGTGTTTTTTACAGTTTTTTGTATAAATAAATGTCTGTAGGCGGGAACTCCGGACTTGTTATTTCCAATACGCCCTACCTGACAATTTAACAGGTTATGGGCCCAGAGACGCACGAAGTGTTGTTCGACCGAAATATTAATTTTGATCACCGGTCGCCACGCGGCGGAAAGTGAGGTCTCCCAGAGGCAGTTCAGTTGCTGACTTCTCTGGTTTCAAGAGTACTTCTCGAGCCGACTTCTTCACAAGGGTCCCGTCTCTGAGCTAATCCGCCGCCGCTGAGAAGATAGAGAATTTTGTCTCTGCCGTATTTCGTCGCTATCGAGTGATAGAAAAATTTTGGTGAGTGTAGTCGTCCGAGAACGACACTTAGTCTCACCAGCCGTCCGCTCTGAGAATAAAAGTAAAGTCAATTTTCAAGTTAGAGTTTATTTCATTTTGTTACCTCTGTCAAGTTTGGGTCGCTTCACGGCCCGTAGTCACTGTCACGATAGTCTAGATGGTCATAGGGTCAGGTTTTTCCATTTCTTTATTATATGGTGTTGTAAATAACATTTTTTATTTAAGAACATTAAACAATTTATATTCTCCACGTGTTTCTGTGCACCTGGTCCTTTCTCCACTTCGAGCAATCCCGGCACCCAGCCGTCTTCTTTTCAGACACCGCCGCCGCAATATTGGCGCCCGAGCAACACAACCGCCGAAACAAAGAAGACGACGCCACTATGACGCAACCGCCCCCGGGGGTGGCGTCACAATTGATACAGTCCTCGCTGGAAGCAATTTTCACTGCGATTGACAGCAATTCGCAGGTCACCGATGCAGCAGCAAAGGAGCGTGAGAAACAACTTTACGGAAAAAAGGATAAGAAATGTAAGTTGCTGATTATCCAGCGGATTGCCGACAGCCACCTGGAATATGTCAAGGACGAGAGATCATCGTATGACATGTGGGTGAAATTGAAGAGCACGTTCGCACGCACAGGTATTGCAAGTCAATTACTGCTTAGAAAAAAAATTGCTCAGCTTGAAATTCGATCCTGCCGTGAGTACGTTGACCGCTCATTTCCTCCTTTTTGACAAACTAATTCGTGAGCTTCGCTCGACAGGCGCGAACCTGGAAAAGACGGACGTCGTTTGCCACCTGTTGCTCACGATGCCGGCCGAGTACGAGGTCGTTGTCACTGCGATTGAAACTCTGTCAAATGATCAGCTGACAGAGGCATTTGTCAAAAATCGTCTTCTTGACGAGGAGGCGAAAAGGAGCAGCACGACGGAGGAGCACAGACACCAGCCGCGTTTGCAGCTTCGTCTCGAGGCCGGCGTGCACGTACAGGACGAGGGAGAAATCGGCCGGAGAGGAGCAACTATTTGTGTCATCGTTGCGGAAAAACCGGACATTTTCGCAATGACTGTCCGATGAAGTCAACCGATGAACAAAGCGGACGCAATAGAGGATGCTACCGAGGCGGATACAACAATGGCGGCTACAACAACGCAAATTTTGCAGCGAACGAAACTGAGGACGAGGACTACGAGGAGGAAGCGAATTTTTGCTTTCTCACACATGACGGCGCTGACAACCCCCTCTCTTTTTATCTGGATTCGGGAGCGTCAATGCACTTGGTGAATCAGGGAAAATATCTGATTAAATCAAAGACACTGCAACCACCAATCAGTATCAAGTGTGCGAAGGCAAATTCAGAGTTGATAGCAACGAAAATAGGACAGGTGCCTGTTTGGTCACGTGTGAACGGAGCAACTCTGGAAATCACCATCAAAAACGTTCTACTTGTCCCGGGCCTGGTGAGCAATTTACTCTCTGTTTCAGCCCAAGAGGGGTCAGGATTGTCCGTCCTTTTTCATCGAGGCCGAGGGACGATTATGAGCGGAGAAAAGGTGCTGGCTGTGGCAACGAGAGAGCAAAAGCTCTATAAAGTCGACTTGACGTGGAGGCAACAGTCCGCCAACCTGTGAGAAGTCGTCAGTGGGACCGAGCTGTGGCATGGACGTCTGGGACACATCGGCGCAACGTCGATGCAAAAGCTGTCCAAGTTGGTGGATGGTTTCGGACCTTGCGAGGTTGGCTCTGGTGCACGGGTGTGCTCTGTCTGCGTGCAGGGCAAACAAACCAAACTTCCCCACAACGAGAAGCGAGAGCAAGCGAAGCGTCCACTACAACTGGTGCACAGCGACCTCTTTGGACCCGTGACCCCAACATCCTACGACGGAAAGCGCTACGTTCTCACGTTTATTGACGATTTCAGTCACTTCACAGTCGCTTACCCGTTGAACAACAAAAGCAAAACTTTTAAATTTTTCAAGGAATACGAGGCCATGGCTACATCCCATTTTGGAAAGAAAATTTCGAGATTCAGGTGTGACAACGGAAAAGAGTATTTGTCCAAGGAGATGATCAACCACTTCGAGGAAAGAGGGATCATGTACGAATTCACGGTGCGTCACACTCCGCAGCAGAACGGAGTTGCGGAGAGGATGAACCGGACGATCCTGGAAACGGCGAGGTGTATGCTACTCGGGTGCAACCTGAGGAAAAGTTTCTGGACGGAAGCAGTACTCTCGGCGGTGTACCTGATTAATCGTTCCCCCACCAACGTTTTGGACAACATGGTTCCGGCGGAAGTCTGGTACGAACATCGTCCTAAACTGAAAAAACTTCGAATTTTTGGCTGCAGGGCGTACTTGAAGATACCAAACGCATTGGTTGGAGGAAAGTTCGACTCCAAAAGAATCAAGTGCCACCTGGTTGGATCTATTCCGGAAGAGACGTCATCTTCGACGAGTCCAACTCTCCTGCTCGAGACTCTTCAGCAGACTTCTACGATAATTGTGACATCACCACCACCCCTACAGAAAGCGCTGAAGAAGGAGGAGAAGTCGAGCAGCAGGAGGAGGAGGAGGAGTTTGAAAAGTCGTCGCCTTCGGGAGATGAGGCCGACCAAACAGCCAACCTTGAACCACTTCCGAAGAAACAGCAGATTCAACAACAGGTGAGAAAGGGTACGAGAACTAAAACCAAACTTCGCTACCTGGATGACTACGTTCACTTCGCTCTCAACGCCGAGTGCTACGTAGACGATGTACCAGAGAATTACCAGGACATCGCCGGACGCCAGGATGCAGCGGAGTGGTACAGCGCAGTTGAATCTGAAATCTCCTCGTTGAGAGAGAGTAGAACCTGGACACTGACCACTCTACCACCTGGAAGGAGGGCCATCGACAGCCGGTGGGTCTTCAAAATTAAGCAGGACGAGAGAGGTGATATTTCACAGTACAAATCCAGACTCGTGATAAAAGGCTGTGCTCAGAAGAAAGGCTTCGACTATAACGAGGTGTACGCACCAGTGGCCAGGCTGACTACCCTGAGGACCCTTCTTGCAGTCATTAATCACGAGGAATTGAGAACCAGGCAACTTGATGTGAAGAACGCATTTCTCCACGGGGACCTTAAAGAAGAAATCTATATGAAACAACCCCAAGGCGTTACCGAACATCCCAACCTGGTTTGCAAACTCAACAGAACCCTTTACGGGCTCAAACAGGCTCCACGAGCCTGGAATAGTAAATTCCATCAGTTTGTTTCAGGGATCGGGTTAGTTCAGTCCAAGTTTGATCAATGTCTCTATCAGCTGGACGTGGGTGACCGTAGATTATACCTCCTGATCTACGTGGACGACGTTCTTCTAGCCAGCAACGACGAGAAGCCTCTGAACGAGACGATCGAGAAGCAGGCACGTGAGTTCAGAATGAAGGACCTAGGTGAACTCAGTTTCTTCCTGGGAATCAAAGTTGAGAGGGACCAGAGAGGAATGAGACTCAGCCAACCAACCTACATTCAGAACCTTCTGCAGCGATTTGATATGCAAGATTGCAAAGGAATCAGCACGCCCCTGGAATCTAAACCATCGTCAGAGACGAGCTCGCAGACCATCGTCGAGATCCGACCGTACAGGGAACTCATAGGGTGCTTGATGTACCTGATGCGAGCTACTAGACCCGACCTGAGTGCAGCTGTGAATTATTTCAGCCGGTTCCAGAGCAACGCCACCGAGGAACTATGGGTTGGACTTAAGCGGATACTTCGGTATTTGCAAGCCACGAAAAACTACATCTTGTTCTACCCTAAGAACAACCCTGAACCTCTGGTGGGCTATGCAGATGCTGACTGGGCAACGGAGTCAGACCGCAAATCAATCTCAGGCACAATGTTTGAAGTACTTGGATGTGTGGTCAGCTGGACAACGAGGAAGCAGCCTACAGTCGCACTCTCCTCCACGGAGGCTGAGTACGTCTCCCTTGCAACCGCAGGCACTAAGGTCATCTGGCTCAAAGGCTTGCTCCAGGAGATGGGACTTCATTTCGCCAAACCGGTAACAATCTACGAGGACAACCAGGCATGTATTCATCTCATCAAGCGGTGGGATCACCGCAGACTGAAGCATGTTGACGTCAAATACAACTTTGTCCGAGATCTCCATGCCAACGGCGAAATTGAGGTAATCTACATCCCAACCCAAGACCAGAAGGCTGACCTTTTCACCAAAGGTCTCACCAGGGTGATCTTCGAGAAACTGCGCACCAGCATCGGCGTCGTCGAGTATTGAAAGTGTTCTACTTCGTCGTGAGCTTAACACATTTTTTTTTTCTAAATTCACTGTTATTTTAATTTTAATTTTGGATTGTATAACTTATGTGAAATTGTATTGTGTACTGTTCTATTTTGAACCTTTGCCGTTTACATTTGATTGAGGAGGAGTGTTGAAATGTGCAATTAAAGTAATATGTTTTTATTATAGGAATCTGCTTTAACGGTGACTTAAACCTTTTTCTTTCTCTTTCTAACAGACTATTTTTGAGTAGTCTTGCGTGTCTCTCGACTCAGTTACGTTTATCACCTCTCCTGTGTTTTTTACTGTTTTTTTGTATAAATAAATGTCTGTAAGCGGGAACTCCGGCCTTGTTATTTCCAATACGCCCAACCTGACAATTTAACAAAATTTTAACTTCACAGATTCTTATTCTTTCTTAACTAACACAGCTATAGCTATAAATTTATTTTCTTTCTAGTCCTATCACCTAGAGAAAGGATAAAAATCCTCAATTAGAAATAATATTTTAACACAAACAATTTACCATTTTGAGGTTATCTGTCAGTTATGAAAGCATGATTACCATCTCTAGAATACAAAAGGCGCCAAAAACAGTACGTTTATAGATTTTCTAAACGTCGTGTTTTCAGTGAAAAACAGGGCTTTTATAGAAACATAAGAACACCGAAATAGAAAAAATATTTTAGTGTCTTAGTCGATGAGAGCACTGACATTGCTGTCAAGAATTTGTTTTGTGTTATACAAGGGTGTTATAGTTAAATATGTAAGCGACTTCGGTAAAATTGAGGACAAATTATTAGAATTAGTAACCATTGACGCCAAAAATTGTAACGCTGAACATTTATTCATGGCTTTCAAAAATTGTTTGCAAATCCTATTAATAACATCATTGGGCTGGCCTCCGATAATGCGAGTGTGATGTTAGGAAAAAAATAATTCTTTTATGACTCGTTTAAAATCTGAAACAAATGCATTAATAATTTTACCTTGCATCTGTCATTCATCAGCTTTGGTTGCAAACCACGCTTGTGCAAAATTACCTCGCACACCGGAGGAATTTGTCCGCAATGTGGCTAGTTATTTTTCAGTTTCTGCAAAACGGACAGCAGAGCTTGCAGAAATGCAAGTATTTTTTAAGGCAGAATCACAAAAAATGCTTAAACTATCCGCTGCAAGATGGTTAAGTATGCACCATGCAGTAAAACGAGTGTTAGATAACTGGCAAATTCTGTTAAATTATTTTCGAGTTGTTCAGTTTGAAGTAAATTCTACAGTGGCCAATTCAATTTTTGATCAGCTAAATAATAGTAGTACAAAAGCAATTCTATTATTTCTAAATCATTTTTTTAACATATTTAATGCGCTATTTCAGTCAAAGAAACCATTAGTTCATGAGTTACACTGGCTTGCAAAAAAATCGCGTACACCTGTTTTTTGCTGTATTGATTCGATCTTGATTTTTAACTTGTCAATGCCACTAGTGTCAACTAAGATGTCAAATTTAACAGAAATTCAAATACATACTTGGTTGGTCTTTCATTTTTCTGGAATATATTTGTAATTTAACAGTAGGTACAAGTAGTCTAGTAGGAACACAATGAAGAACTTTCTCCAAATCAAATTAAATAGTGATGACAATGACAACATTGTCAATTTTTGCATTATTTACATAGCCAAAAAATTGCAAAAACTCAGTTACTTGATTTTTAAGGTGCACGCGATTTTTTTGCAAGCCAGTGTACAATCAGAATGCAGAAAAATTTTCAAAAATGTATCACATTTTATTAAACCGGAATTCATAAACGATTTTAATATAAATTGTAAAAATCCACGACTTTTTTTAGATTTAAAATCAATAGACTTGGGGCCCAGAATGTAATTTATTTATTTTTGATTTACCTGAAAAAATAAATATTCCAATTCGAAAATCTTGTTTAGAATTTCTAATAACTGCTGCAACAGATTTACAAGAACGATTTCCTTTAACCGATCCATTTTTTGAAAGTTTAAAATTTCTTAATCCCGAATTAGCATTAAGTTTGAATAAACCAGAAACCCTTAACTCCCTTAAAAATGTTTGGAGAAATTTAGTTCACTTGAAAACATAAATGGTAGTAAGATTGACACGGAGTGGAAAAAAATTCCTATTAATTTTAGTGAAGACGAAGTGCAGAAACAAAAATTTATCCAAGGTTCTATTGAAGAATTTTGGCATAATTTAAAAGCTTATAAAAATATTATGGAAGAATACGAATTTGCGAATGTTGTCAAATTAGCGCATTTATGCTTGTCTTTGCCGCATAGTAATGCAGAAACAGAAAGAGTTTTTTCCGTCGTCACTGACGTGAAAACAAAAAAAAGAAACAAATTAGGTAGCGAGGCATTAAGCGCAATTTGCCAAATTCGATTTTCCGGTGTCAATTGCTGTACATCTTTTAATGTGTCTGATGAACATTTGACATTGATGAAAGCAAATAATTTATATAAATAAATAAATAGTATATTAAGAAAATAGATTTTTATTTTTTTATTTATAATTATATTTTATGTACATCACCGTACATTTATTTAAATAAAGCAATGTGAATAATTTCTGTTTTTTATTTAGGGAATTTTAGGGAAATATTTAAACTTAATATTTAGGGAATTCTAGGGAGATTTGTGTACCAATCTAGATATTTGCAATTCCACTCATCTGGCATCACTGTTTCTGGACTCTTCATGGTATATTTAGTTTTAATTTTGGTGACAAACTGTACCTTAAATCTTGCTACTTAAGCGGACCATAAAAATTTGCCATTAAATTAGTTGTTTATTTTATATAAATAAAATTAATTGTAAAGTCCCATTTTTAATCAACTCAACTTCAGTATAAAAATGCCCTTATTAACTTCATAACTATTTTAGAATACCGTGAAATTAATTATGCTGTTGATTATGGATTATAGGTTAACAAATGTATATATGTATTACATATTCTTTTTTGTACTACAGGTTTTTGATGAAACATAATAACATATCAGTAGACCTTTTCAATTTAGGCCCGGTTTTTCCATCTCTGGATAAAGTATCAGTTAACTTAATTACCAGATAAAAGAAAAATATCGCATCATAAAGTTGACATGTGTATAATTTTGTCAATTTACGTTCTAATATTGATGCGATATTTTTCTTTTATATGGCAGTTAAATTATCTAATACTTTATCCAGACATGGAAAAACCGGGCCTAAAAGAGATAGAAGATATGCAGGGATCTGCGCATAGTAAGAATAATTGAGTTCTATGACGTTTGTTTCTACAAAAATTTGACGTAAAATGTGAGAAAAATCTTTGACAACTTTAAAAAACTTCTCGGAAAAAGTTACAAAAGCTTTTATTGGAGCTAAACGATGCAAATTTTCACCGAGAATACAGGTATTTTAATGACTGCAATATTTCTGACGTTTCATTTGACAGACCAACTGCCAGTTGTTCGCGCCATTTTCTTACTAATTGCAGCGATAGAAAGAGATAGCCGTTAAATTGAAAAGGTATATATTTTGTGTTTATTTTAAGTTTATTTGTAAAACAAATTAAATTTAATAAAAATATTTGGAAAACTGCCATGATAGGCATCTTGCGGCCCGGACGCCGGGTCCCAACTAATTGAATTTGCCGCCTTGACGATTCTATTGTTTTAACATTGAGTGCACACTCCTGATCCTCCTCATTTTATTTGTGGATGGCATGGTTTGTTCCACTTCACCTGGCATTCTTACATATGATGACATGACGATGGCTTCGTTTGTCCTAACATATGCCAATATGACAAATACTCAAATTATACGCTTTATTCCTCGTTTATTAGAATAAAATATACCGTGTTAAGAGCGATACACTAATATTATCTGCATTATTCTTTCATTTCATTTTATTTTCATTTTGTAGACTGTTGGCATGCCAGTATTGTATAATAATATTTTACCGTACAGATTCAGTTATTACCTAGTTACCCGCTTACTTCTGTACATGTAAACGTAGGTTTAATATCTGAAACCGGTAAAAAAAATTAATCGGCAGTAATGTTCGCATCTACATATGAAGTGCCAGTGACACAAAGTTTGACAAATAAATATTAGGCAAACATTGATATTTTTTCAATAAGTATGCTATGTAATGCTTCAGTTTTAGAAATTGAAATACATTTGCAAATAAATGTCAAGGTAAATTTATTTGATAACTGGTACGTGAAGTTAGCGGACACATAGAAGCACAAACAATATTTTATAACACATTCGTTTGTGCTTCGTTTGTGCTAGATTGTGCTTTATAAACAAAATTAGCGGGCCTTACCGTTTCCAAAATATAACTATATCAATGTGCCCCGCTAACTTCACGCTTCATGGAAAGCACAAACGTTGGAAGTATGTGCAATCGATTATGCTTCGTTTGTGCTCGTTTGTGCTTTATAAACAAAATTAGCGGGCCTTACCGTTTCCAAAATATAACTATATCAATGTGCCCCGCTAACTTCACGCTTCGTGGAAAGCACAAACGTTGGAACTATGTGCAATCGATTGTGCTTCGTTTGTGCTCGTTTGTGCTTTATGAACAACATTAGCGGGCCTTACCGTTTCCAAAATATAACTATATCAATGTGCCCCGCTAACTTCACGCTTCATGGAAAGCACAAACGTTGGAAGTATGTGCAATCGATTGTGCTTCGTTTGTGCTCGTTTGTGCTTTATAAACAAAATTAGCGGGCCTTACCGTTTCTAAAATATAACTATTTAAATATGCCCCGCTAACTTCACGCTTCATGGAAAGCACAAACGTTGCAACTAAATGCAATCGATTGTGCTTCGTTTGTGCTCGTTTGTGCTTTATAAACAAAATTAGCGGGCCTTACCGTTTCCAAAATATAACTATATCAATGTGCCCCGCTAACTTCACGCTTCAGTGGAAGCACAAACGTTGGAACTATGTGCAATCGATCGTGCTTCGTTTGTGTTTTATAAACAACATTAGCGGGCCTTACCGTTTCCAAAATATAACTATATCAATGTGCCCCGCTAACTTCACGCTTCATGGAAAGCACAAACGTTGGAAGTATGTGCAATCGATTGTGCTTCGTTTGTGCTCGTTTGTGCTTTATAAACAAAATTAGCGGGCCTTACCGTTTCTAAAATATAACTATTTAAATATGCCCCGCTAACTTCACGCTTCATGGAAAGCACAAACGTTGCAACTAAATGCAATCGATTGTGCTTCGTTTGTGCTCGTTTGTGCTTTATAAACAAAATTAGCGGGCCTTACCGTTTCCAAAATATAACTATATCAATGTGCCCCGCTAACTTCACGCTTCAGTGGAAGCACAAACGTTGGAACTATGTGCAATCGATCGTGCTTCGTTTGTGTTTTATAAACAACATTAGCGGGCCTTACCGTTTCCAAAATATAACTATATCAATGTGCCCCGCTAACTTCACGCTTCATGGAAAGCACAAACGTTGGAACTATGTGCAATCGATTGTGCTTCGTTTGTGCTCGTTTGTGCTTTATAAACAAAATTAGCGGGCCTTACCCTTTCCAAAATATAACTATATCAATGTGCCCCGCTAACTTCACGCTTCAGTGGAAGCACAAACGTTGGAACTATGTGCAATCGATCGTGCTTCGTTTGTGCTTTATAAACAACATTAACGGGCCTTACCGTTTCCAATATAACTATATCAATGTGCCCCGCTAACTTCACGCTTCATGGAAAGCACAAACGTTGGAACTATGTGCAATCGATTGAGCTTCGTTTGTGGTCGTTTGTGCTTTATAAACAAAATTAGCGGGCCTTGCCAGTTCGGTTGTATAGTGTTCAGGTTAAATTAAACAAATTTGTAAATAAATGCTGTGCCTTCCCTAATTAACAAAGACATCCATTGAAGTGAACACTTCTGACTATCAAATATTTTCATGAAACTAAAACTTATTGGCATTACATTTAGGGTCATATCACTATTTTTTTAATATATATCTCATCCATTTCGTTAAAAAATATTCCAGGAGTTCAGTTAAATATTGTCAAAAAAATTAAATTACTTATTGTATGGCTTTCTATAGAGGAATGCAGACAAAATATAACTACTAGATTCAAAAATTTTAAGTATGTAAGAGTGATACTTAAATGCTCTCATAATCTCATAAAACAGCCAAAATGTTTTTGTTGAGTAAAAACATTCGTATTATAAAAAGCGGAATAATGCTAACTTTTGTCAGCAAAGCTTACGGTGATCGCACATTGATGAAATTATTTTTTAAGAAAGTGGGAACTTTAACATGTTAGAACAGCATATTCACACTATTATGGTTTCTAAATGTTTTCTTATAGAACAAACATGCCATAATATTTTTATGAAAATGATAAATCTATCATTTCTGAGAAATAAAAGTCAATTTATCCACTCTAGCCCAGTCAAATTAGATCAATAGAAGCAGATCGAAGGAAAAAATACCGGAGTTTTGAAACTTGGCACAGTTATTCGTTGATGTCTGCTGTACAAGATAGTAAAAGCCTGATGTTGGTGAGCGGGGGGGTTATACCCGTTCAAAGGTGTTCTTTTCAAAAATTTTACAAAAATCTCCGAAACTATAGGCGATGTGCACACTTTCAACGTCGGCGCCTCTAACGGCTACATTGGCATTTTTGATTACCGAATCAATTTTGACATTTCGAGAAAGTGATACAATTTTATTTTGAGTTGTTGCTATTGTATATGAATATTATACATCATAATATATTGAAATGAATAAAGAAAATATTTAAAATGCTATATATGTTCAGAAAAGTCAAAATACCAGCCAAGATACTGTGGCAGAAAATATAATTTTTCTCATATTATGTGTAATTTCTGTAAACCATTCTATCATATTTAAATTTATATAATATTAGTTAAATGTTACAAGATGAACAATATATGGAAATTGAGATTAAAAAGTTGGAAAACTTGAATGATTGGAAAGAAGAATGTTTCTACATATCACTATATCAGTGGATGATGTTAGCGTCTTTCTTTTATATTCGCAATAAATGAAGAAGATTCTTAATTGAAAATATACAATATACCAGGCTCTAAGTGGAATCAGTTGCACAAGCTCGGAAAAGAAAATACACGAAAAATACGAACCATGTGAATTTCTATCTTTAACATTAATATTAGATACAAAATCTATAATAAATAGACGAATTATGTCAAAAATAGACTTCTATTTCATACAACTGCAAGTATTAAACAATTTTAAGACAATTTTCTGCTTCTTGTATTATATCTTGTTCAAATATTAGCTTAAGAAACACATTTTTATATAATTCATTATTGCAATCAGACGACCATACTTGGAATTTTATTCATACGATAAGTATCTTTTACAATGAGAAAATATGTATACCTAAAAGAATTTTTCATGTTAGTAGAAGATATCTGTTGAAAAGTTATTTTCTTAAGTCTATTCCTCATATAATCTTCTAGGAAATTTATAAAATTTGATACTGCAATCGGTAATTTTGTAAGAAGTAAGAATTATTACATCCCCCATTGCATCACATAATATTTTATAAAATATAAATTGCAAAAATATTCTGACATAAAACAACCTTGCTATGTTTCAATGAGTAGGTACCCATTTTGTCATTTTTGTCCGCTGTCGGCGCTGACTACTTTTGTGCACACTGCCTAAACTGCCTATAGGTCGTAGCGACAAATACTTTATATATAGAATTAAAGTACTTAGATAAAATTTTCTATAAAATACAATAATCATAAATATATTTGAAATAAATATACTTTTATAAAATATATTTATTTTTTTCTTATTATTATAATATACCAGGCGTCCCTCAGAATTGTATTATTTATAATTGTAATTTAATAAATTAAACAATTATTTCAAGTGAGACAATTTGAAATATATTTCTCGATTTTGCCAGTTTAGAAATTATTAGAAAAAGTAAAATCGATCAAAATTAGTTTTTCATTATTATCTAGTAGCAAATTTAAACAAAAATTAGGAGGCTATTTTAGCAATATATTATTTGCCCGGATAAAATACGTGTCAGTAAATATAGGCGAAAATTTTTATTTTGCAAATATGAAATAATATTGGATTTTGGTTTGTACCTCTTTCGGTCACATTTTATGCACTTTCGAATTTATAATTTATATAATAATATAATTAATTCAACTGAATTATGTATGTGCGTCCATGAAGTTAGCGGGGTACCCTGAAATATTTATATTATTACGGCAATGGCAGGATCATTAATTTTATTATGAAGCATATCACCATTTCAATTGGTTCCAACGTTTCTGCTTTCCATAAAGCGTGAAGTTAGCGGAGCTCATTGATATAGTTATATTTTGGAAATGGTAAGGCCCGCTAATTTTGTTTATAAAGCACAAACGAGCACCAGCGAAGCACAATCTATTGCACATAGTTCCAATGTTTGTGCTTTCCATGAAGCGTGAAGTTAGCGGGGCACATTGAAATAGTTATATTTTGGAAACTGTAAGGCCCGCTAATATTGTTTATGAAGCACAAACGAGCACAAACGGAGTACAATCAATTGCATTTAGTTGCAACGTTTGTGCTTTCCATGAAGCGTGAAGTTAGCGGGGCATATTAAAATAGTTATATTTTGGAAACGGTAAGGCCCGCTAATTTTGTTTATAAAGCACAAACGAGCACAAACGAAGCACAATCGATTGCACATAGTTCCAACGTTTGTGCTTTCCATGAAGCGTGAAGTTAGCGGGGCACATTGATATAGTTATATTTTGGAAACGGTAAGGCCCGCTAATTTTGTTTATAAAGCACAAACGAAGCACAATCGATTGCACATACTTCCAACGTTTGTGCTTTCCATGAAGCGTGAAGTTAGCGGGGCACATTGATATAGTTATATTTTGGAAACGGTAAGGCCCGCTAATTTTGTTTATAAAGCACAAACTAGCACAAACGAAGCACAAACGAATGTGTTTTTGATAACAACAGAAAACAATTAAAATTATAGAAAATAAAATGTTTTTTTTGTCCAACACCGGCTCATAATATACTTGTTACTATGGTTATTTGAAATAACTAATATACAACATTAGTCACTCCGTGAGAAAATATTTTAGAAGTCACAAAGGAAATATAACTGATTTTTGTGATTTTTTTTAAATATAATAATAAATAAAACGCAATTTTACAAAATTATTTTATTATTGAAATAATTTAACATTATGAAACTTATTTATTTAAACTAATATTAACTTTCATGCTTAAATAGGTTACTTATCTTTACACAATGACAGCTGTCATGCACGGCTGATGAAACGAAAACGAAAAACGAGTAGTTACTTCTTCGGAATTAAATTGAAAGATGCTGCTTGTGCTTCTAAGTGAATACGTTTTAAGGGAAGGTCCTCATTTTCACCCATTTTAATGTATTTTTCTTTCAAATAATTCCCATTGACAGACAATAATTATTACAGCATTTTTTTTTTCAATAACAATATTGTAACAAAACTATAACAACCATTCAATGGCTACTTTGTAATTTAAAATACTTCATCAATTGCCTTATCAATGTCAAACGATGAATGAAAACATAAAAATGATTTAAGTTTTTAAAAAAGTGTTGGATAAAACGTTGTATTACACTCGTGTGGAATGATTAGGCACTAAATAAAATTAGCCTTTCTTTCGTCACTAATATGATACAATCCACACTCATAATAAATAACTATTACTGAGTATCCTTTATAATTATAATAGAGCATGAGGTATCTTCGAAAATAAATAAATAATTTAACGCAAATAGATCGAACACAAAAATAATTTTTAATAACAATTACCGCCGCATTTTGCGGTTAAACGCAGCATAGCGGAACGAACAAACCTAATAAGTAACACCTAAGGGCGTTATGAGTTGTCGCTATGTTAATGTTGTCAAGAAATTGATAATGATGGGATAAAGCCGAAAAAACAAGCAGAAGCATTCATAGCCTAATTAATCCGTAAATTTTATTACAACTTTCTGATCCCTAATCCTTAAAATATATTGAAAAATTATAGTCGAACGTTAAACGTTGAATGAACCACGGGAGTTAAACGAATAATAATGCCTTCTGTCAACGTACACACCTCGGACCAGAGGTTCTCGGAAAGTACACAGTTGACCTCAGGCGTTATTGTCCTTATAACAACCTTGATACGTTAATTACTATAATTTTACATAGGGTCAATCTTACAATATCTGGCTAAAATTTTAACTGCAAGTTAAATAAACAAAACTGAAACGAAATAAACTGTCAATTGAGACATTTATCCCTAAAGGACTAAATTTAACTAATCCTTTATAAAATCCGCCCAGTTCGTATAATATTAATATATTACAAATGGTGTTCTTCCATATTCCTGAAAAATTCTTCCCCAAAATTTATTCATTTCTTGCCAAGAATCTTCCTTAATATCCAGATTTTTTCCAATGAATAAATAATTAATTTTCTCCTTTTTACTTTTTGGAATCATTGGCCATTTTATGTTACCTAAAATTGTGTCGTCAGTAGGTGTAGGATTTCTAAAACCAAACTTACAATTTATATTATTTATGTAAGACATGATAGGATATAATATTACCCTGTCTTGGCAAAATTGGTCCACAATGTTGTCATTTCATAAATTTTTTTCTTATTTATGCTTGATTGTTGATCTCCAGAATAAAAAAGATATTTAAGTTCTTCTATATGAGGTACACCTAAAAATAGTACATAATTTATACAACAAGTGTAGAAAGTAGGTATTTTATTTTTCAAATAGAGAAGTTAGACAGTATAAGAAACGAGCCGTTGGGGGCCCTCCACTATAGTATCAAATTAGAACACGGGTCATTTATAATAAAATATTTTTTTAATGTCATTACCATCGTCTTAAAATCACTACTTACGTCACGCATATCATGAAATATACATTAAATTTTACAATTAGTTATTGAAATTTGAGTAATATTTTGATAAATTTACGTGATCTAAAACAAAATGTGACGTCAAAGTTCATACAGCTTAACATGTGACAAACTATCGCCTATCTTTATGTATAAATAACGTAGGTGATGTGATGGATAAATTGTTTTCCTACCAGCCAAACCAACTACGAATGACGAATGACGTTCCGTAGGACGAGGTTACTTTTCATCGAGGCCATACGAGAATACAGGCCTGAATACTTAGTTCGTGACGTCACAGCGAGCCTCTTGCTGTCACGCCACGCCTCGAACGCTAGCATTGTACGCATAGGAAATATACGAAATTTTTAAATAAATAGGATTGGAGAATGTGATTTATAAAGATATACAACTCCTAAATAACTATTTAAATATTATGTATTACCTACTTTATATTCATAACTAAACAAATTAAACAAACGAATGAAAATTATATAACACAGAACATAATATGAAAATGATAATAATGAAACTAAAAATGATGAATGAAAGACATTTAGGTGCTATTTTGTATACGAGTTGTATTATTTATTTTGATATTTTTGAAACAAACGCTACATTTCAGTTTTTTCGTTATTGTTAGAGAGATATATATATTTGGGGAATATTGTTAGACAATTTTATCTTAAATATTGTTAAATGGTTATCTACCTTTTTAAATATGAAATCATTTATACATTTTAACTTTGTTTTATAATTTGCGAGGTCATGAAAATCAGTAATTTTATCACTGTCAATATTTAAATTAAATTCCAATTTTGGTTTTTTCATATATTCCTGGCAAATGTCTGCATTTTTTCTCTTGTGGGATACATACAGTCCAGATAAAATTGAGGGCTGGATTTTAAATATAGTGGGTATTGCGCCAACCGTCAATTTTTAACGTTTTCTTTGTAAAATTAAACGTGTATCATCTTTTCTACTGACTTCGAGATCACGAATAATACTTTTTCCTCAAAATACAAACAGCTGAGGAATTTGTGATCTTTTAATTTGGTCGATGTATCGCATTTGACCATTTTGTCTGCATCTCACTATCGCGTGGAAATTTAAAAACATTGATGAATTTATTTGTGTTACTGTAATTGCTCCTGCACATTGGCACACAGCATTTGAAACCATTTTTATAGTTTCTTACAACGAGAAATAATTGAAATTTGACGTTCCGTCCCGCGTTGTGTCGTGCGTCCGCTCCCGCTTATAAAAAACATATTAGACCACTGTTTTGTATGACATTTTGAAGCTCTGCAAATTCATACTACCAAGGAACCCTCAGCTCACAAATACTGGTGATTACATGTCCAAATGCATCATTACTGTTTTATGCGTATACTATTTTAAATAAACCATTTAGTAAAAAAAAATTATGGTGAAATCCTAAAATTTTGAAAGTGGCAATAAATACACTCAAGCTAATGTCGAACTGTGGTTTGTATGCTATCTGCAAATGTGAAAAGTTAAGTTCTTTAAGACGTCATGTTGGAAAGAAGCGTAATTTCTAACAAATAATGTTTCCTATTTATTTTTAAGGGAGAACTTATTTTCTAAAAATATTAAGGGCTTAATGTTATTTAATATGTATATCCATTTTATGGTATACTTTGCACTAAAAATTTAATATATTTTTTTTGAAAAATGATATATTATTAGCTTCAAAGTATTATCACAACAATAATATACCTTTTCAACAGTGTAACACGAGAGGGGTCGCCTAAACTGATGATGATACTACTACTACTAATACTCCTTACTCCAACGATGACAGTAACTGACTGGTGGACGCCTCGGATGATTGGCGTCCACGACTTTGTGAGAAGGAAGAACACACATACACTTACACTGGATGAACACTTACATTACGGACATTGTCATTACTTGATATTTTACTGATTAACTAAACTAACTAAAGTTTTATTTACATGATTACAATTATTATTAACTAAACATAACTAACACTACTAAGTAATTACTAATAAGTTACATTCCGTAACCCAGCCGGCGGGCGTTTAGCATGCGCCCCAGAACTAAAAACCCACTACATGTTCAAAACAATAAACGTCTGCACGACGCGACGAACTAATCTAGACTCCTTAATGTTTACTCCATGAGTAACTAATGTCGACTATCAAAAAACAAAGCGCTATCTTCAGGACAGTATTATATTAGAGGTATAGGGTGCATAGGCTCTGGCATTCAGTCATGCACGTATACATAATAATTTCTAAACTTAATGACCAACAAATAAATGTCGTGTGTATCATAATACAATAAGAATTTCTAAACTAAATTTTGACATTTATAATTTAAATAGATAAACAGAGTTAAAATATAATTATTGAAACTAAAATTTTGGAAAGTTTATAAAAAGTTATTTATCTGTTATTGCTCTTATTCTCGTTTTATCACAACAGCTAAGAGCAATAAAAAATACTAGTACTGTTTCAAAGCTATGTTGTCGTATCATTAAAAAATTTCAGTCAAAAATAGTGTAAAGTAACCTTGTTTTACGGTTTGTATGTAATTTGACGTCACATAAGTGGGTTGTTTTTCATAAATATTTCAGGCCCTATTGTATTTAATTATTTACGAAAATAAATTATTATTAATTTTATTACTATAACAAAAATTGCATAAAGTTTAATTTAAAATACTTTTTGAAAATGTAAAACCGACTCAATCGTTTTCAAATAAATGAATGTCGAAAATAACGAGAATAAACCGAATAACACTTCTTTAAATGAGACCACGCCATACAGATACTTCGTGTTTGTATGTAAGTGAAAAATATGTTGTATGACAGGCTACCAATGGCAACCAAAACTTGGAGTTTAATACACGTAGTTTTTATTATTACTATTATTATTATTATTATTATTATTATTATTATTATTATTATTATTATTATTATTATTATTATTATTATTATTATTATTATTATTATTATTATTATTATTATTATTATTATTATTATTATTATTATTATTATTATTATTATTATTATTATTATTATTATATTTCCAGGAGCTGGAAAAATCAATTTATGTAATGCCAATTATTATATATTATATCCAATAATTTTTTTTAAACAGTTGAGGACCCCATTATAATAGCTTGAGAGGAATATTTGATATTAAATTTGGAAACAACTACAAAAGACCGAAAAAACAACTTGTAATGAATATTTTTTACTTTGTCAACTGTAAATATAAGTTATTACTATTGGGATTTTCAAGTATCAAGAGATGGCGCTGATCGCATTAAACACTGGTACACTTTTTGTTGACGTGTGTCAACGTAGCATTTCTGTCAATTGTATTTCTTTAGTTTTCGTATTATTTTCTCATTTATTAGTATTTTTTATTTATAATTCAAGTACGTATAATAGAGTTTTTGTAGTCATATAGTTGTAGTTTTATGTAAATGTCAAATGTGTACCACTGTTTGCAGTTCTAATATTTGCCGCTAGTTAGCGTTTTCTTATTTGAAAATCCCAATTTTATGTACAAATAATAGTAAAATACAAGATGTTTTTTACTGTGAAATAAATATGTTCCTTCGTCTATCACAATAATGTACGTTAATACAAACCATTATATTCAGTTTCAATATTATCTTCTTTATAATCAAATATGTAATAATAAATATCATTGTCCTTCCTTAAGAAATCTATAATTTTTCTTATTCCACGTACCATCTCTTCGTCAGATAAATACTAAAATATATAAAGTAATTATGCAGTAAGTACGAAAATTCGTGACATATTTTTTGTAGTTGCTTTATACAAAGATTTTTAGAGAATATGCCAAAAAAATTCAATTTAATTTACATTTGGTAATTGAGTAAAATTCATTTAAAAATGTGTTATTGTTATGACTTTATGAATTTACTAGGTCATCAAAGGCGTAAATTAAAAAAATACATCAAAAAATTCTGAATTTTTTACTCTTAATTTTCTATGTACTATAAGTAAACAACCCATAAAAATTTACGGACTGATATTTAATTAAAATACTTTCACGTTTCAAACATCTACATGTCATGGATTTTCGTAATCGGGTGGTTGCACATTTTTTAAATATCATTTTAATAGAAAAGGTTCGGTACTTTATTTACAGTATTTATTTTTTTAGTTTTAAAATATTCGTAAAAATAGCACCATGACCTATGACGTCAGGAGACGTTATTTATTTGAAACTCTATACATTTTTCAATAATTTATAACTCTTTAAAATGTTTAAAAAAATTAAACTACTCATATATAATATAGTTTTGCGAATTCAAATTTCTTGCAACCACCCTATTGTAATTATCGTTTATACAGAATAGTGATCGGCAATACGGAACATATATAGGACATGTAAAATTGAACTTTCATAATTTCGTGCTTCCGTAATTAGTATTTTAGGTACAAAAATGCGTCATTAAAAGTTGTAAAGCATAAAATTCTATATCTGATTCAATAAGCAAAATGCTTTGTAATGACGACAAAAATTAGGTATGAAAATGTCGAAAATCACCCAAAAATAAAGATATCCATGGAATAAAAAAATTAACAAATGTTTAACGATTTATCTGTCTAGCTATATTAGTTTATTTTTATTATTATTTGTAACGAGAAGAATAAAGACTTAAAGACTAAATATTAAATACAAAAGAAATATGTTCCAAATGTAATTTTTATTTAACACGGTATTTTTTGGTGTATTTTCATAAATAATTTCGTTAATTGAATCATGACTTTCATTAACATAACGTGAAATTAATTGACAAAAACTGTTTGATACTTTGCAACCTAGTGACATTATCAGTGTAATGTTGTTCTGAATGGTTACTTTTGCACACGTGATCAGAAATACAGGCCCGTATTTCGAGCGCACTTTTATAATAAAAGCGCTTTTATGGAGCAAACTCCTCATAAGAATATAATATAAAAGCGCGCTCTATAAAAACGCTTTTATTATAAAAGTGCGCTCAGAATACGGGCCACAGAGATTCAATTGTATAAATTTTTAACCAAAAAATTTTCTTTGTAATTTTGTTCAGATTAGTTACTTTCGCATCCGTCATCAGAAATTCAGGAATCCAATTGCATAATTTTTTAACCAAACATTTAAATTTAAATTAATAGTTACGTAATTGTTCACTAGAACAGAAATTACAATTATACTTAACAAACCCTATGTTTGGGAATGCTGGTCACCATCCTGCATACATGTGTCCTAAGTCCTAAGTAACGTGTTCCACATGGGAATCTCGAAATCTAGATAAGAAGTCGGTTAACTTATAAATTGGACAAAAGCTGCCCCATTAAGAGGTCGGTTAAATTAGACATAAGTTATCTCATTAGGTGGCGATTTTAATCGTGTATTTGTTTTCCCGGAAAAATGCGTATACTGCAACACAGTGGTTAAAAATTTTACTACAAAAGATTGATCGGGTTTTAAAACTTTATATTTCAGAAAGTATTACAGATATAATATTAAATGTCATGTCACAAGAAAGGGAAAATATCTAAATGTAAAACGCGCGGTTAAGAACTTCGCTTTATACGTCCAGGTCGCACCACAAGCTCAGTATTAAATGGCGACTATGCAGCAGAAAGCGTTTTGTGTGTTGGAGTACGCGCGATGTTTCTCGGTTGTTACAGTGCAACGTGCATTCCAAAAGCAATTGGCAATATAGAACAGAATTTCCAGGTCATTTGAACATTATTTTCTGTATTGCGTTCGGAATGTATGTTGCACCGCAACAACCGCTAAAGATCACGCGTACTCTTACACACAAAACGCTTTCTACTGCATAGTCGCCAATTGTTCTGTATTTGGTGATGATAGCAGTCTTAAGGCATTAACACTTTTACTACAAAAAGATATCGTAGAACTAATAAATTCAAAAATTAGTACTACTGATATATCTTCACTAATTGCAACTGAGGAAATTATATGGGAAATTTCAGAGAGGGAAAAGCGTTCGCGTAAATTCATTATTTTTGGAGATAATAAAGTCAGTTTCACTAAGCGAGAACAAAATAGTATCGATAAGACTTTAGCTAAAGGTATTATTACTGAATTAGTGGTAGACTGTTCTGCCGTGAACTCGTACAGACTTGCTCGTTATGATCCAACATCCTCTCGATGTAGGCCACTAAAAATTGAACTATCTTCCCATGAGTATATAAACAAAATGTTTCGCAATATTAATAAATTAAAATCTAGTGGAAACTTATCTGTCTCCAGAGATCGTAAACGAAAGCAAATTGCGTTTTATAAAGCTAAGTTAACGTTAATTGAAAGAATGGAAAAATGTGAACACAACAATGTACTCAACTAACTTCTTAGAGTCTACAGTAGTTGAACGATCAGATTTTGCCCTAGTCTCTAAAGATGTGTATCACCCAACATTATCAGATAAATTTAATGTTGTATTTTCCACCTCTAGCAATATATTTCTAATAGCTTTACATACTCATTATTATTTTGGCAGAGCTAATTATAATCAACTATTTGAGGATATATAACATAGACTGGTCTTGTTTAAACGACACGCAGAATGTTAATGATGCACTAAACATATTCTACAACAAACTATATTCAGCACTAGATATATCAGTTCCTCAGTCATCATATTCTGAATTCCGATATCCAGCTTGGTTTACTAGAGATATTAAATTCAATTTAAAAACAAAGGCTTATTTTAGAAAAAGGTTCAACAAATACAATCACCAATTCAATTTAAATGAGTTTAAAAGACTAAGAAAAATAATCAAATGTCAAATAAGTGTTACTTATAAAGCCTATATAGCGTCAATTGAAAATAATATTAAAATCAAACCTGCTGAAGTATGCACAACAAAAACAAAGAACTACAAGTATACCGGGTAAACTTCATAATGATTCTGAAGAATTTGATAATCTACACGACATAGTTAATGCTTCTGCTTCGTCTTTTGTACAATATTTTTCATCCAGTGCTACATATAATAATACCCCTACAGAAAATTCTTCATTTAATTTGAATTTTGTTACTGATGATGAAATTAGATTGTTAACTTTTAAAAACAAGTTCACAGTAGGAGAACATCAGAGTCCTTGTTTTCTAATTAAAGATCTCTCAAAACCACTTGCTACTATGTACTTTTCCTAAAAAGTGGAAAAAACACGACTCAGTCCAGTATTTAAAAAAAAGTGACAAATTTCAAATCACGAACTATTGTCCAATATCTATATTAAATAATTTTGTAAAAAAAATTAAAATTTTAATACATAAATCCATTTATAGACATACCAGCTCCATAATTTCGGCAAATCAACATGGTTTTATGAAAGGCCGATCGACTGTTACAAATTTAGCTTGCTTCACAATATGTAGCCGAAATTCTAGACAAATGTACACAGGCAGATGCTACTTATACCGATTTTTCTCGTACTTTTGATTCAATCGACTATGGTTTATTACCTATTATCCAAATAAGTACATATGGAGCATCTCCATCTTTGGTTCTCTTATTAAATTCTTACCTGGAAAACAGAATTTGCCACGTATATTACAACGGTTTTTGTTCAATGAGATTTATAGCTTCCTCTAAAGTTCCCCAGGGATTTTATTTTTATTATATATGAATGAGCTTCTATCCTTATTCACTTGCATATGCCAACTATATAAAATTATTTACTACAATTGACTCAATTAATGATGCGAAATTTCTATAAAATAATATAAAGACAATGATTATTTGGTAGGAAAGTAATAAACTTTGTGGAAATGTGGATAAGTGTTGTGTAATTTCTTATATACGAAAAATTAATAACATCCTATATTCGTATGAAATGTGTGGTTCAACACTTGATAAAGTAACATCAGTCAAAGATTTATGTGTACCTTTTTGTTCTACATTCATTTTCACTGACCATTTAAACAATGTAGTACGTATATATGCAAATAAAATGCTCAGTTTCATTATCAGAATAACTCACTTGTTTCAAGATGTTAATGTGATTAAATCCCTTTACTTTGCTTACGTACTAAAGTAAATTAGAATACGCAAACCTAAGCTGGTTTCTTTACTATGCGTAACAGATTGTGTTCATCATAGGTTTTTAAAAATTTTATCTTACAAACTAGATAGGATTTATCCACCTAGACGGCTAGAGGTACAGATCAGCAGTCCCTCATAGAACGCCACGATATGCCTTTGCTGGCGGCCCAGAGAGAGTCAAATTGCGCAAGGTTCCTTTGGCTAGTGCTACGTGGTGGGGTAGATGCACCGTTCCCTCTCTCTCGTGTCCAATTTGATGTTCCACGACAGGCGTCCGGGTTCCCAAGGACTTTTCAACTCCTTACCTCCCGATCTGATGTGATACAGTATTCCCCCATAACCAATACAGTGTGTTCAAATAAATTCCCAACTCGGAGTAGGCTATGAAACGTACGTCTGATCATTATTCAATTTAAAAGTCAATTTGTCAAAATTGATTTTGAAACGTAATTGTAAGGAGAAAAGACAATAAAGAAGGATACAGTATATTGACATTCGCCGTTTTCTAATTTATTTCCATTTCTAAAATAAGATTCAAGAAGAAGAGCTTTGATTTCTTTAGATAACATATTTGACAATATCCCTTGTCAAATTGACATTTAATTAAATATTGTAACGTTTTTATATTTATCTGGGTGAAGTGTAAATATTAGACAATTATTACTAATTAAAATTAACACTACTATTTATTTCCACGATATTACAAATTATTTATTTCACTACGCGTTCCAATCTTAGACTGCCGGTCTGTTGCAGACTCTTGTAGACTGTTTACGCGATATTTATATCACTATATTTATATCACTATATACTTATATCATGTTCAACTGTCCGCCTACCGACCTCCACAGCGTCTATATACTCAACTGACTCAACAGCGTCTGTATTCAACTGCTCGGACAGAAGTCACAACTTTCACCTCACTGTCTGTTTATTTATGTAACTCTCTTCCACAGCCTCAGTATCACCAACTATCTGTATGCCACAATTCTTTAACACCAATGCCGAGTATTAGCTTCCACTTACCGTTACTGTCCCCATATACCTAGCTTCTCAATACTCTTCAACACTACCGAGTATTCTCTTTAACAGCTATCCCGGTATACCAGTAACTTTCCGACTCGCCGTTACTGTTCTTGCACACTATAGCTTCCCAATACTCGGCCACACTATCGAGTATTTACATCCATAACTATCCCAATATACCAGTAACTTCCAGACTCGCCGTTACTGTCCTCGTACACTATAGCTTCCTAATACTCGTCAACACTACCGAGTATTCACATCCACAGCTATCCCCATGTACCAGTAACTTCCCGAGTACTTACTCGACACCAACTGCATACGCTCACCACGATACTGCAGTGCTTCTCAAACTCACTACCACTCTATATGAACATCTCTATGTCTCTCCACGTAACTAACTGTAACTCTCTAGCATAGCTACGTCCCTTACATACAGCTCCCATTATTTTCTAGAACAGTCTAGAATATTCGAACACGTAATAACAATGAACACAAAAGGTTCAGGCGACCGGAAGTAATTAAACACATCGCGACCAGTCTGTTTACTTCGGCCGGCTACTAGCGCGATTACGTCACCGCTATAAATAGACACTCGCTTACAGTGGCGGCGACGGCGGGCGTCCCATGTTACAATATTTTAAAATTGACATACGTTTTTTCGTTCACAGCCTACTCCGAGTTAGGAATTTTTTTGAACACGTATGTGCCGAAATGCGTGCATTGTATATGAAAACATATTTCTCTAAATTTGTTTATTACAATTATGCGTTAATTTTTAATCTTTGTCATATGTATCCTCATATATTATTATTTGTTCCTTTTGTATTGTCCTGTAATTGGTTCAACTGTTGCGCAATAAATGTTATTATTATTATTATTATTATTATTATTATTATTATTATTATTATTATTATTATTATTATTATTTTGAATACAGATTTCGTGGTGCCACCTGGACGTGTAAAACGAAGTTCTCAAGCACTCGTTTTAAACTTGGACATTTTCCCTTTCTTGTGACTTGTTATTTAATATTATATCTGTAATAATTTCTGAAATATAAAGTTTTAAAACTCGATCAATCTTTTGTAGCAATTCTGTATACTGAGTGAGTCTTTAAAATGGCCTTCTTAGATATCTCAATATTAGTATAAAGTAAAATTATTTTCACATATAAAGAATGTTGCATTACGGCTCGGCAAGAATTGTTTGTCTTTTTTTAAATGAAACATCCTATATATTTTCATATATTTTGAATTGTATCTTATCCACCTACGCACATATAAAGTTTTCTTTTTTTAGTTATTCTGTTTTATTCTCTAAAAAAGACCTAATACACGCATGATTTTATAAAGGCGTACTTAAGTTATTTTAATAGTAAAAATTAAGAATTTTTTTTCTGTGCAACTAAAAGCATACTATATGTTTTCATATATGTTTTTAATATAATTATACAGGATGTTCAATAAAGCGAATCAAATTTACTCAATTTCAAACGACTATGATTCGTCATTTTCAAATAAAAAAACCTTATATTTTATTATTCAGTTGTGTTTATTTTTGTATTATCTTTATGTGTTAATAAGGGTGTTCTATGCTAAAACCAATAATTTCAGAGTTTTTCATCATTTTTATCCAATTTTATTTAAAATAAATCTAGTATACTGTGGATATTATGTAAGAAAAAATTGCAATAATGAACATTAGTTTGCTTTAGCCACTAAATAAAACTGTTTTTTATTAATATTAGTACGATTAGGTATTAATAATTCTTCTGGCAAAAGATTCATATGACTATTACCTAATCACACTAATATTAATAATAATTTCAGACGACTATGATTCGTCATTTTCAAATAAAAAAACCTTATATTTTATTATTCAGTTGTGTGTATTTTTGTATTATCTTTATGTGTTAATAAGGGTGTTCTATGCTAAAACCAATAATTTCAGAGTTTTTCATCATTTTTATCCAAATTTATTTAAAATAAATCTAGTATACTGTGGATATTATGTAAGAAAAAATTGCAATAATGAACATTAGTTTGCTTTAGCCACTAAATAAAACTGTTTTTTATTAATATTAGTACGATTAGGTATTAATCATTCTTCTGGCAAAAGATTCATATGACTATTACCTAATCACACTAATATTAATAATAAACAGTTTTATTTATTGGTTAATACAGCTTATTGTCCATTTATTACAATTGTTTCTTACTAAATACAAAATTTCCATAGTATACTAGATTTAATTTAAATAAATTTAGAGAAAAATGGTGAAACACTCCGAAATTATTGGTTTTAGGCATAGAATACCCTTATCAACATATATGTAGATAATACAAAAAGAAACAACTAAATACAACTAAATAATAAAATACAGGGACTTCCATTTGAAAATGACGAGGTATAGTCATTTGAAATTGAATAAATTTTATTCGCTTTATTGAACACTGTGTATAATTATTTTTTTTAAATGTATGAGAACTTACAGTAGTTTTAATTGTACAGAAAAAAAATATTCTTAATTTTTACTATTAAAATAACTTTAGTACGCCTAAATAAAGCAATGCGTGTATTAGGTCTTTTTTTAGAAAAAATAAAACGGAATTACTTGGCAATGCCGCGGAAAACTAAAAAAAATACATATGTACGTATAGGTGAATAAAATACAATTCAACATATATGAAAATATTTATCCTGTTCTATTTAAAAAAAGACAAACAATTCTCGCCGGGCCGTAATGGAACATCATGTATATGGAAAAATCATTTTACGTTACTCTTTGAGTAGACGAATAAAATCGGTGAACAAATGTATGCTGGATTTCTAACGACGAGGGTGATATCGAAGAAGGTCATTTCAAAGACACCCTGCATATGGTAAGAAATTTAACAAGTTGCTAATAATTAACCACTTTGTTACAGAGTATGCCCGATTGACAAAAATAAGTTAGGTTAGCAGACAAAAATAAGATATTTATATAACAAGTGTATAAAGTTAGTGTTTTCTCGAATCCGGCGCTGAATGTGAGTCAAAAAACACTATTTTACACACATGTTCAATACAAATTTTTTCCTACAACCGAAATATTAATTAAAATTAATAACATCTGCAAATACTGTTAGTCCTGTTTCTCAATACTGTATACTACTACACAATATGAAACTGAAACATTCGAAAAAGTTAAATAAACAGGTGGACACTAGTTTTCCAGAATTGTACAAATTCATTGTACATTAATTATACATTTTTTAATATTGATATTAAAAATTAGGCTAGGTTATTTAAAACTCATTATCTCAAAAAAATGATAATGATATTAAGAATTAGGTTAATACTCAATCTGATAATAAAAATTATTACACTTGTTTCATTTATAGTGTTTATTAATATTTCTTAATGTTTTTTTTACCTAATTATCTATTTGACAGATAAAGTATGATGTCTACCAAGGCTTAACGCATAACTTTCAACTATGGAATAATATTGGATTCTGAAATGAACTTTAAGGCACTTTTTAGACTCTTTTGAATGCCGTGCACATGTTTTTAATACCCTTGGATTTCGATTTATCATTAAAGATTTATTTTCTAAGGACGCCATATTGAAGAAATTAACCCACTGAAAAAAGATTTTCTTTGCTTTCCATCTACGTTCAACAATTATTTTTTTCCAATGTCTAGTAACCTACACATTTTTCGGATAAACAAGAACATGTCTAAACTAGTTTCTTACTAGGACAACTTGTGCCTAAATAAAAGACCTATATCATCTAAGGTGAATACAGACAGGCCATCAGCAATTTGTTTCTAGATGCATATAGCATAGTCAACAGTGTTGCATGTCTAAACCAAAACCAGTTGCACGTCTAAACCAAATTCAGTTTTAAGTAAAAATGGATTCGACTGCTACTGGTAATGTTAGTGCTACGTTTATCATAATAGCTGTCCATGCACGAAAAAGAAGATAGTGGCAGAGACATCATTAATATCTACTTGTATATCCCGGCGATTATTGGCCGGTCTGTATTTGATGATGAACACGTTATTTAGGACGCCTGTATACAGGATGTTTCTTTTAAAATAACCAGCGCTTTTTTTGGGCGAACTAATGACTTTAGAAAAAAATGTTATATACAAGAAATGATCAAGAATAAGGGGCTAATTTATAGATAATAACAAATCGAAAATTCCACTAGTGGTTCTCAAACGGCAGAACAAAATTATATTTTTTTAAATGGTATCCTATATAATTTTATAGCCCGTTAGATAGAGATTTTTTTTCTGATTTGAACGATATAAATATGGTATAGGGTTGTATAACAATTATTTCGAGAAAAATGGTATTAAAAATAATGTTATATTACAATAGCCTATGCAATATACACGTCTGTTGCCTAGTTACGTTAGTAGTAAACCCATTTTTTATTACATTATTTTAATACCATTTTTCTCGAAATAATTGTTATACAACCCTATGTTATATTTATATGGTTGAAATCAGAAAATAATGTTCTATTTAAAGGGCTACAAAATTATATAGGGTGCCATTTAGAAAAATATAATTTTATTCTACCGTTTGAGAACCACTGGTTAAATATTTGATTTGTTACTATTGATACATTATCCCCTTATTCTTGATCATTTTTGGTATAAAATATTTTTCTCTAAAGTTGTTAGTTCGCCCAAAAAAGCGCTGGTTGTTTTAAAGGAAACATCCTGTATATCTAAGAACTTATTATTTTTATTAGTTATTGAAAATACTTACATTCACAAAAGATACGTTCCAAGAAACAGAATCATTATTGAAATACTGATTTTTAATTTCTTCCAATACAGCTTTTTCAGTATTCGAATCATTAACAATGTTCAAAGATTTGGGTACTATTATATTTAAATCGTTTTTATAAAGCGAAAAAGTAAAATTGAATATTTCTTGAATCACAGGATCTGCACATTATTTATTAATTGTTATACAAACGTAATTTTTATCTATCTTACATTACATACCAAATACTACTGCTGCTTCATTTGATACATGTCCAATTAACAAAGGAATGTCACGAATTTCACTTCTTGCGAGCAATGGATAGCTATTTTCAGAAATAAATGCATCGGAAGAATTATATTCCATACTTGCAATAAATCTTACTCGAATTATACTTTGTTTGAAGTCCTATAAAAAAAATATGTACAAACAATACTCATAATATAGTAGAATGAAACATTTAATTTTTCCACATTATATTGACAATCTGTATAATATGTTATGTAATGTTCGTGTAAATAATTTTCTTAAGTTTAGCATACACGGCATAATGGCCAAAAATTCTTAAAGAAGTATTTTAAAATTACGTACTCCTACAACTAAATGAAAGAAAACAATTCACTGGAGATCAGTCAACTTTAATCTCAGCCCGACAGTTGACTGATCTTAAGTGAATTGTTTTCTTTCATCATCCCTCCCAGTCAATAAATTATCTGATCCCATTATAATATGTGTTGTAATGTTTTATATATTTATTGTGTATTTTTAATTATTTAATGTATATTGCATAGTATATGGTTTGGAATAGTATATTGTACAACTAGTGCTGAAAGTTGGAGTGTGAAGTTTGTGTTGTACACGATACTTTTCCGACGAGCACAATTTGTTGAATTGACATAACGGGGTGTTTTCTTTAAAACAACCAGCGATTTTTTGGGCGAACTAATGACTTAAGAGAAAAATGTTAAATTCAAAACGTGATCAAGAATAAGGGGCTAATAAAACAGTAATAACAAACAACAATAACAAATTATGACATGCATTGTTACCAAAATTATCAAATTTTCATTGAATTATGTGAATATTTTTATTTTTTTTTAAATATGGCGTATTAGAACAAAAATAATAAGCCCATTATTAGTAATAATACAATTTATTACAAAGTAAAAAAAATACAATGTAAAATTTGCATAAAAATATTAAAATAGATTATGTTAATATCATTGCTATCATAATTCTACAAAAATTATGTTAAAATCTGATAAATCAGGGTCCAACCTTCTTAATCCGTGTAAATTCAGCAAATTATCTGCAACTGTCAAACTTTTAAATACAAATTTTTAGGTTAGTTCGCTCCGTTATCGCAGCGTGTGATAAAATCATATCACACAGTTGCGGACGCATCTGATTGGCTAACGAGCTTTCATATCACAATGCATTGCTAGTGATGTGCAATGACCAACTTTCAGTAATAGTTTAGCGTGTGAATTTATGTACTTGTGGTAGTGGTCGTCGGAAAACGAATAATAATAATAATAATAATAATAATAATAATAATAATAATAATAATAATAACTAAATATTATTAATACCGAATACCGTTTCAGTAAATTCTTAACAACTTATAAATGTACATGTTCAAAAAGATTGCAGAATTTTAATTTTTACGTACCGGGTGTATATTTTTTATGGATAATAGGTAATACTCCTACAATGGTAAAATTTGTATATGGCTATAATTTTTGCCACATTAATTTTACAAGAAAAGTATAAATACAAATAAAAACTGCATTTATCTAAATATGATAAGATATGATGTAATAAAACCGAGAACCTTGTAGAAGGATCACAGTCAACAGAAGATTGGAGAACTATCAGAAATTTTAGGGAAAACAAAAATAATAACGTAATTGATGATTTAATTTCTATTAATTATTGGAAAAACATTACGAACAACTCCTCAAAGAAAACAGACCACAATTTATAGAAAACAATCAAAAACACTATGGAGGAATAGAGGAAACAATGTTATCGATTGTACAAGTTTTACTGATCACTTTGGTACCTATTGTTATTTAAATTTTCCTAAATGTGTAACAGAAGCTGAAGCTAAATTCCATACGTAGGAGAGAGTGGGGCTAGAGTGTACGCGAGGCAAGAGTAAACAATTCAAATATCCCGCTAATTTATACAGTTCGGCTTACCAACCCTAGCGGTAAAACATGGTACTATACTGTCATTTATACATGAAATAGAAGAACATTATCAAGTTTATGAAAACTAAATTACAGGTAAGTTTTACACGTGAAATAAAAAAGAACCAATAAAATAGTGAATATTGCATTAAAGTGTGTACCATCCTCTACAAAGTTTGCCGACAGAAAGTTTAAACAGTGGCGTAGAACACGGGATAAAAACAATGTTTGTGATAATATTAAACGGGGTAAAAGTAAACATAGTGTTTACTCTTGCCCTGAAATTATAACAATTTCCCCATATAAAGAAGAATTGGAGCAAATTTTAAAAGGAAAACGATTAAAGGAAGCAAAAAAGATTAAAAGGGATCTATCGCAGGCATCTACTTCTGGATTACAGAAATAGTCAAGCAAAACAATAGTAATAACACGACAACTGTTAATGAAGACGACTGTATTTGTTGTAAAGAAAAATAGAGTACATCTGTTGAAGACCGAATTATTTGCGGGAAATGTCATCAGTGGGTACACGAAGGATACACTAACGTTAAATTAAATGCCGACAAATATATATGTGATTTTTGTCGTGCTTACGCAACATTTTTGCAGTCGTTCACTTTTGCCTCGCCATGCGTGGCAAGAGTGAACACTTATTTTTTTAAATAAAAAACATACAGTTTATTTACTATAATAGAAAAGAATTATTTAAATTTTTTTATATGTAAGCAAATGTATGAACTATATTTAGAGTTCAATAAAACTGCTGAAATATTTCATATATGAAATTTATTACATATTATCAAAATACCGTTCATTCTTGCCCCACTCTCCCCTATAGAGATTTTAAAAACTTTAATTCTGAGCAATTCTCTGCTGACTGTGAAAAGATCAATTGGAATCACATTGTAACACTTGAAAATGTTAACAGCAAATTGAAAGACCTAAATGAGAATATTGTTTCACTATTCAACATTCATGCCTCTATTAGAACCACAAGAACTTCGAAAAAATTCAGTCTATGGATAACTCCAGTAATAAAAATTATGCAAAAAAAACGTGATAAAGCCTTTCTGGAATATAAAAAATATAAAACAAACTAAATTAGATTATTATAAACAACTACGTAATTTAACCACGGCTGAAATTCGTAGAGAAAAACAGGCATTCTTACAATATGAAATTAATAAAAATATTAATAATTCGAATAAACTTTGGAATATGAAACATTTAGGTAGATTACTTGAACAATATGTCTATGGAGAAATCTAATCAATCATTTAATTTTAAGTGTACGGACAGTGAGACAGTGGTTAACATTCTACAAAAACAAAAATCTAATGCTATAGGTTCAGACAATATATCTCTGAAAATGATCGTAATTATTTTACCCGTAATCAAGGACTATATCACACATATAGTGAATACTTGTATTCTTGAATGTGAGGTGCCTGATGTGTGGAAAGCCGCAATTGTAAAACCGTTAGTGAAACATAAAGGTTGTTCTACTTTTGACGACATGCGCCCTATAAGTATTTTTCCTGCGTTGTCTAAAGTTCTCGAGAGAGTGTGCTATAATCAAATTTTAGAATACTGTACGGATAATAACATTTTGCCAGAAAATCAGTCTGGTTTTAGAACTGGACATAGCACAAATACATGCCTCTTAAATGTAGTTGACATGTTATTGAAAAACTACGATGATTCTAAAATCTCCCTTTTAATACAAATAGATTTCTCAAAAGCGTTTGATATGGTGAATCATAGTATACTTCTTTTTAAACTGAAAAACTATAACTTCTCCGATGACGCAGTAAGATGGTGTCACAATTACCTTTGTAGCAGAACATTTCAAGTATGCATGTCTTTAAATTTAGATATAATTAGTTCGACATTGTTTCCTCTAAAGTCCGGCGTACCGCAAGGGTCTATTTTAGGGCCATTATTTTTCTTAATATATGTAGCCGACATGCCATCTACTTTCAATTTTTGCAAAGTTCATTCTTACGCTGATGACACTCAACTCATAGCATCCATTGATCCTTTTGAGTCAAATGAACAAATTAATATAGTTAACGATGAATTGAAAAAAAATGTGCTATGGATGGGCAAAAACAGTTTAAGAATAAACGCTAGCAAATCATCCCTTCTTGTTATAGGTAATTACAACCATATAACACAGAACATACTGTTAGATCTCCTCTTCAAAGAAGTTGTTGTGTAAAAATATTAGGTCTGACTGTGGACGAGAATCTGAAATTTGTGCAGTATTTAAATTTAAAACTTACTGCTGCTAGACTTAAAATCCGACATTTGTATCAGTTCAGACACGATTTAAGCACAGAGGTTAAATTACGCCTGGTTAATACATTAATCTTGCCGATTTTAGATTACTGCTCCTGCGTCTACATTCCTATTCTATCACAGACGAAAAAAAATAGAATTACCCTTTTTCAAAATTCATGCTTACGCTTTGTTTACGGTATATGTAATTACGATCATATATCTCAGTACCGAATACGTGCCAAAATGAACACCATAGACGATCGCGTGAAATCCTCCTATCTCTGTCTTGTACACAAAGTAAAATTAACTGGTACTCCACATTATTTAACGAATAAATTAGTTCCTAAGCAATATAATTACACGCTACGAATAAAAGATTTGTTCATAGTACCATCCTACAGAAAATCTAAATTCAAGGCAGCTTTTTCATATCTAGCACCATCTTTATATAATGCTTTACCTGAAAATTTAAAATCTCTTGCTTATGGTTCTTTCAAATATCATGTAAAAAAATTGTTTAATTCATATGTCTAGTCTGTAATGGCTTTCCGATTTCATAACACCTATACGACCTGTGCCTTTTTCCTTTTTCTTTTTCTATGCGTTTTATTTTTTGTTAATCTTTGTTTAAATTTAATTTCTTGTAAACAAAAAAAAATTGTTATTATCATTATTATTATTATCATTATTATTATTATCATTATTATTATTATTATCATTATTATTATCATTATTATTATTATCATTATTATTATTATCATTATTATCATTATTATCATTATTATTATCATTATTATTATTATCATTATTATTATCATTATTATTATCATTATTATTATTATCATTATTATTATCATTATTATTATCATTATTATTATTATCATTATTATCATTATTATTATCATTATTATTATTATCATTTTTATTATCATTATTATTATCATTATTATTATTATCATTATTATTATCATTATTATTATCATTATTATTATTATCATTATTATTATCATTATTATTATTATCATTATTATTATCATTATTATTATTATCATTATTATTATCATTATTATTATCAGTATTATTATTATTATTATCATTATTATTATCATTATTATTATTATCATTATTATTATCATTATTATTATTATCATTATTATTATCATTATTATTATCAGTATTATTATTATTATCATTATTATCATTAATATTATTATCATTATTATTATCATTATTATTATTATCATTATTATTATCATTATTATTATCATTATTATTATTATCATTATTATTATCATTATTATTATCATTATTATTATCATTATTATTATCATTATTATTATCATTATTATTATCATTATTATTATTATCATTATTATTATTATTATTATCATTATTATTATCATTATTATTATCATCATTATTATCATTATTATTATTATCATTATTATTATCATTATTATTATCATTGTTATTATCATTATTATTATCATTATTATTATCATTATTATTATTATCATTATTATTATCATTATTATTATCATTATTATTATTATCATTATTATTGTCATTATTATTATTATTATCATTATTATTATCATTATTATTATTATTATTATTATTATTATCATTATTAATATCATTATTATTATCATTACTATTATTATCATTATTATTATCATTATTATTATCATTCTTATTATCATTATTATTATTATAATTATTATTATCATTATTATTATCATCATTATTATCATTATTATTATTATCATCATTATTATTATCATTATTATTATCATTGTTATTATCATTATTATTATCATTATTATTATCATTATTATTATTATCATTATTATTGTCATTATTATTATTATTATCATTATTATTATCATTATTATTATTATTATTATTATTATTATTATTATTATCATTATTAATATCATTATTATTATCATTATTATTATTATCATTATTATTATCATTATTATTATCATTATTATTATTATTATCATTATTATTATTATCATTATTATTATTATCATTATTATTATTATCCTTATTATCATTATTATTATTATCATTATTATTATTATTATTATTATTATTATTATTATCATTATTATTATTATCATTATTATTATCATTATTATTATTATCATTATTATTATTATCATTATTATTATCATTATTATTATTATCATTATTATTATTATTATTATCATTATTATTATCATTATTATTATCATTATTATTATTATTATTATCATTATTATTATCATTATTATTATCATTATTATTATTATCATTATTATTATTAACATTATTATTATTATCATTATTATTATTATCATTATTATTATTATCATTATTATTACTATTATTATTATTATTATTATCATTATTATCATTATTATTATCATTATTATTATTATCATTATTATTATCATTATTATTATTATCATTATTATTATCATCATTATTATGTTGCGTCCCTCCGGTGCGAAGGACTAAGTAATAAGGACCTAGTGGCTTGAAGGACCAAATGTTCAAACCCTAAACCAGCGAATCCGGTCTAGAAGAACCAAAATGTTTTGATCCTGCTCGCAAGCCCAAATGCGATGTCTCTAGATCAGCGAATCCGGTCTAGAAGCACCAACAATGTGTTTGATGTTAAATTCAATGAATAAAACAAAAATATATGTAAACCAAAATAATTACAACCTTCGATAGCTGGTTCACATCACTGGACTTGGCCAATATACGGGATAATATTAATTTGTGAAACGTACTAATTAACAACGACCGAAGGACCAGCTAGTTTTACGAACTAACAAACGTGCTAAATATAATTGCACCAAAATAACAAACAACTGAAAACCAATTCTGAGAGATATGTGATAGCTTATTGAATATAAGTGACAAACAATAATAAACCAAAATTAAAACAAATACAATATTTGTATAAATTAACTAAATCATTTCATAAGTGTATGACCACACAAACTTAGTTGAACAATATTAAGCATTCTAAATGAATTTAATAACAACCAACTAGAATGCAAACTTGTTGCCTTGACTGTACCTAGTCGACAATAACAGCAGATGTGCTGTGGATGACGTCACTCGAAGGTGAACTTGTGCAAACAGGTTTACAAAGAAATAATAATAATTTCACCCAAGGAAATATGAATCAAATCCCTAACAACACGAATTCCCGTGAGAAATCAAATTGTACAGTTCGATTTTACAATTGATTCCTGAGATGTGTCTATTAGCTGCACAAATTGGCGCCGGAAATTATTCACGGATTATAAAGTACCAAATTAAATGAAAACCGAACGATACTCCTTGAATTAGTCGTGCTAGGCTAATCAAGCTACGCGTACGATAATTAAACAACCAATTACTTTACTGACCATATGAAAATCAGAAAGTTTATGCAAAATGGTGGAAAACCACTCTCGCGGACGACGACGCGATACGTGTTTACCGTTTGCAAGCCAGAGACACTCTGAGTCGGTCGATGCTGTAGCGGCAGTACGCTGGGCGTGTGGGTGCGTGCGCACTCGCGTGAAACCAGATGCAATAATAATAATGTTAATAAATAGTTTAAGATACTACAGCTATTTCAAACAATTCTAAAATTAAACTTAAACACGTAAACATATATAACTAATTTTTCCAAGTAACAGAAACAGTTATTTCCATTTATTTATTGACTTATCTAAATAGAGTCAGGGCGGGTTAACCGTTCTATTCCCATGTGCAGCGGGTTGCTACCTCAAGGGGTTAATATTTTCTAATTTCTGTCATTTAAAACATGTTAGTTTTAAACAATTATTATCATTATTATTATCATTATTATTATCATTATTATTATTATCATTATTATTATCATTATTATTATCATTATTATTATTATTATTATCATTATTATTATCATTATTAT
>OY720457.1:24758669-24761169 GCA_963082715.1 Harpalus rubripes
TTATTATCATTATTATTATCATTATTATTATTATCATTATTATTATCATTATTATTATCATTATTATTATCATTATTATTATCATTATTATTATTATTATTATCATTATTATTATCATTATTATTATCATTATTATTATTATTATTATCATTATTATTATTATCATTATTATTATTATCATTATTATTATTATCATTATTATTATTAACATTATTATTATTATTATCATTATTATTATCATATTATTATTATCATTATTATTATCATTATTATTATCATTTTTATTATTATCATTATTATTATTATTATTATTATTATTATTATTATTATTATCATTATTATTATTATTATTATCATTATTATTATCATTATTATTATCATTATTATTATTATTATTATTATTATTATTATCATTACTCTTATTATTATTATCATTATTATTATCATTATTATTATCGTTATTATTATCATTATTATTATTATTATTATTATTATTATTATTATTATTATCATTATTATTATCATTATTATTATTATTATCATTATTATTATCATTATTATTATTGTCATTATTATTATCATTATTATTATTATCATTATTATTATTATCATTATTATTTTTATCATTATTATTATTATCATTATTATTATCATTATTATTATCATTATTATTATTATCATTATTATTATCATTATTATTATTATTATTATTATCATTATTATTATCATTATTATTATCATTATTACCATTATTATTATTATCATTATTATTATCATTATTATTATCATTATTATTATTATTATTATTATTATTATCATTATTATTATCATTATTATTATCATTATTATTATCATTATTATTATCATTATTATTATTATCATTATTATTATCATTATTATTATCATTTTTATTATCTTTATTATTATTATCATTATTATTATCATTATTATTATTATTATTATTATTATTATTATCATTATTATTATCATTATTATTATCATTATTATTATCATTATTATTATTATCATAATTATTATCATTATTATTATTATCATAATTATTATCATTATTATTATCATTATTATTATCATTATTATTATCATTATTATTATTATCATTATTATTATCATTATTATTATCATTATTATTATCATTATTATTATCATTATTATTATTATCATTATTATTATCATTATTATTATCATTATTATTATCATTATTATTATCATTATTATTTTTATTATCATTATTATTATCATTATTATTATCATTATTATTATTATTATTATCATTATTATTATTATCATTATTATTATTATCATTATTATTATTATCATTATTATTATTAACATTATTATTATTATTATCATTATTATTATCATATTATTATTATCATTATTATTATCATTATTATTATCATTATTATTATCATTTTTATTATTATCATTATTATTATTATTATTATTATTATTATCATTATTATTATTATTATTATTATCATTATTATTATTATTATTATTATTATTATTATTATCATTATTATTATTATCATTATTATTATTATTATTATCATTATTATTATTGTTATTATTATTATTATCATTATTATTATTATCATTATTATTATTATTATTATCATTATTATTATTATTATCATTATTATTATTATTATTATTATTATTACTATCATTATTATTATTGTTATTATTATTAATATTATTATTATTATTATCATTATTATTATTATTATCATTATTATTATTGTTCTTATTATTATTATAATTATATTATTATTATTATCGTTATTATTATTATTATCATAAAATAACAAACAACTGAAAACCAATTCTGAGAGATATGTGATAGCTTATTGAATATAAGTGACAAACAATAATAAACCAAAATTAAAACAAATACAATATTTGTATAAATTAACTAAATCATTTCATAAGTGTATGACCACACAAACTTAGTTAAACAATATTAAGCATTCTAAATGAATTTAATAACAACCAACTAGAATGCAAACTTGTTGCCTTGACTGTACCTAGTCGACAATAACAGCAGATGTGCTGTGGATGACGTCACTCGAAGGTGAACTTGTGCAAACAGGTTTACAAAGAAATAATAATAATTTCACCCAAGGAAATATGAATCAAATCCCTAACAACACGAATTCCCGTGAGAAATCAAATTGTACAGTTCGATTTTACAATTGATTCCTGAGATGTGTCTATTAGCTGCACAAATTGGCGCCGGAAAGTATTCACGGATTATAAAGTACCAAATTAAATGAAAACCGAACGATACTCCTTGAATTAGTCGTGCTAGGCTAATCAAGCTACGCGTACGATAATTAAACAACCAATTACTTTACTGACCATATGAAAATCAGAAAGTTTATGCAAAATGGTGGAAAACCACTCTCGCGGACGACGACGCGATACGTGTTTACCGTTTGCAAGCCAGAGACACTCTGAGTCGGTCGATGCAGTAGCG
>OY720457.1:24811169-24981169 GCA_963082715.1 Harpalus rubripes
TACTATACAAATAAAACTCATAGATGTAAGCAAATATACTAACTAAAAGATCCGGATGTACTGCAGCATCATGGAGTTCTTTACTAGATAAATTTCTTAATTTATTTACAAATTCTGTCATATTTTTATTGTCGATTTTTAATATACTGCCAAGTTTGTGCAATACTTCAAGGGGATTTCTTTCAAAACTCCATTTATTTAATGTACATCCACTTTGCATAATTGCATTATTAAATAAACCTGAAACAAATAATTTATGAGAATGGCTCTCATTTGTAATAAGTATGGTGTGATATTTATGTATTTAGATAAAATTTATTACCCATTCTTAATTGTTATAATATAGAGTTTTCATATAACTTCAAAATAGATAGCGTGAACATTTTTCTATTCCTACTATCTACTATTACCCAATATTAAACTTCACCTAGTGGACACTATTATTTAGGTAAAAGTTGATTAAGATAAATAGTTAACTATGTTGTTATATTTATTATTCTGTAAATACATTATATACGCAATAACTATTTGATAAGTTATATTGTGTAGGGATAGGGAAGTTAAGTGTGATTATATAATCATATACTACTAAAATTATTGTTTACATGCGTTTTGCATGCGAGGGATAGGTAAAATAAAAGTTGTAACTTTTGCCTATTTACAGACTGCCATGAGAAATAGAACAAAAATTTAAACACTGTTTAATTTTGACATTTCGTTCATTTATAGATTGAGACTACTTTTTTTAGTCATTGTTTAAATATTTAAACACTGCTTAGACAGTGTTTATCCTTCGTAACCCTATTTACACACATTTTATTCATTCATAGACACATTTTCATCGTAACTAAACAGCAATTTGAACATGCAAATTTATACAAGCTGTTGGGGTAGTTCATATTTTTCAAATGAGTGGTATTAACGAGGTTTAAGAAAATATTGAAGAAATTTGAGAGCTGAATATATATGAACGTCCGTAAATTAGACTTGCATTGCCAGTTTTACACAATAATAATAACAATAACATTAATAATAATAATAATAATAATAATAATAATAATATATCATCATCATCAAATTATAGTATAAAGAAGAGAACTGGAATGATGAGGTACACTCAAAAGTAAATCGTTTTAGAAATACATCCCATTGACCAAATTTAAGAGGCGATATTTTAAAAACAGTTTAAACTTTAATTAATGTTAGAAATAAATGTTGTTATTTAAAGTTTTCTGAATTATTGTATTTCTTCCTGTTATATATTTTATTAAATAAAAATTATGTTTGTTTACATTAAATCTTTTTGCATATTAAATTTACAATTAAATTTAGGGTAGCGTCCGAAATAGTTTCACTATTTGCCAGAGTGTTAGTTTGCAGTACGTTGTCTACCTATATATCGTCCTCAGAATAATTTGTGTCTTTCGCAAACTGATCTTTTAAAATATCATTTGCCAGTCAATATCTGTGATCTCGCCTGTCGATGTACCGCCATTGGTTGTGTCCTTATTATCTCGCCACATTTTTATTTTCAATAACTAATAATTTTTCTTTGCATAATTCTAGTAAAATCTTCCAATTTTCTGACCGTCTTGATTTTCTAAACAGTGTTTCGGAATGGTCAAAATTATAATCAACGTTGACAACACTGTTTAAATTTTTGTTTCTGAGTAGGCGTGTTAAACTTTAATTTTAAATCAAATCAAAAACAGTTCGATCAGCTCTGAGATGATTCATTATTCTCTTTTTAAAATAAAATTAGAAAACATAATTACCTTTAGATAATTTTGACTGTAAATGATAATTTACAGAGGCCGATCCTCCACTATGACCAAAAAGAGTTACTCGTGTCGGATCCCCATTAAACTTTTTTATATTTTTCTGTATCCATTGCAAAGCCGCAACTTGATCTTTAAGTCCTACATTTCCTGGGGCCGTTTCCTCCATAGCATTCAAAAATCCTAAACAATAAGTTTTACGCTCAGAATAATGTTCATTGTATTTTATTTTAACTCACCAAAGACATTTAAACGGTAGTTCATAGCAACTAGAACAATGTTTTTATCTATTAAGTACTCTGGTCCATATTCATTGCTGTTGGAAGACCCAATGATTAATCCACCCCCATGAATATACACCATGACGGGCAGTAATTCTTTTGATTCTTCATTGCAAGGAAGCTTTACAAAATAATATATTCTATTAACATACTACAGTAAAAATAAACATTTAGTGAATTCCACATATTCTATATGATGCACAAAAATGACAAAAATTACATTTGTAACTTAAAAAAAATGCTGCTAGTGGATATCGAACAAAACCCTTTGTTTTCTACACAGCTAGGTATATTTTTAATAGTCGATGTTTAAAAACCAATTGCATTCAGGGATGGACGTGTTGACGTTTAGACTACTTCACGTCGACAATGTAATAGTTCACGTGTCGACAATGAAGTAGACGTAGACATATTCAGAAGCATAAACAATGAAGAGAATGTAAATAATAAAATTTGGATTTATTTATTGTAAAATATTATATTAATTAAAAAAGAGCTATGTACCAAGAAATATAGCACATGAAATATCCCTAGTTTATTCATACAAACCTACAATAATTAGTATTAAAAATCACAAAAGTGTAGTCCAACATACAATACGTTATCCCTAAAATGGTGCAAGTATCCCTAATTTTAGCGATAAAATCCCTAATATGGCCACACTGGATCGAACATAACTTTACTTCAGTGTCCATTGACAACCATCATCTTTTATTACGTTAACTTCCGACTGGTATGTTATTATTATCATAACAACCCTGCTTTCAAGATTGTTATATACCAAATAACACCCAAGAGCGTGTTATGAGTTGTTGCTACGGTAATGTTGTCAATAAATTGATACTGTACTGGGATAAAGCCTAAAAACAAGCAAAAGCATGCATAGCCTACCTACCTACTCCGCAAAAGTTTATTAAAACTTTCTGATCCGTAATCCGTAGAATATTAAAAATTATAGTCGGACGTTAAACATTGAACGTACCAAGGGAGTTAAGTGGACAATAATGCCTTCGGTCAGCATACACATCTCGGGCCAGAGGCCCTCGAAAAGTACACTGTTGACCTCAGGTGTTATTGTCAGCTATAATATCCCGAGGACATAGATACTTACGAAATAATTTTATGACGGTTACCGAAAGCCCGTTGCTTGGTAACCGCCCGACGCCGAAGGCGGAGGGATGTTGCCTAAAAGCAACGTGCTTGAGGAAGTTGTAATAAAATTATAAGTTTTTATCAATGATCGAGGGGTATTCGGTGAGAATTTTTTTTGTAATTTTAATCAAATTTACGAAGAATTTGTATTTAACAGAATTTTTATAATTATAAAATCACTTAATAGATGTCAGTAGTAGCTATGAATAAATTCAGCGTCAAATGTGTAACGACAATAAGATTGACATTGACACGAGAAGTCAAGACACGTTCAGTTTTATTATACAAACGTTCAATAGTAATAATTTTATTAATTTAATCGTTATTTTCACTGCAATACCGTGAAAATGACATTTTCAAATTAAAACAATTAATCTTTAATTATCTGTCAAAAAGGGTTTGTTACTTAGCAAATTAGTGACATAAGTGATAATTGTCCTAGGGTAATTATCAGTGTAAGTTTGCATTGATTGGTTACTTTTGTACACGTGATCAGAAATACAGGGATTCAAATGGATAATTTTTTAACCAAAAAATTTTCAGTGTAAGTTTGCTTTGATTGGTTACTTTCGCACACGTGATCAGAAATACAGGGATTCAATTGGATAATTTTTTAACCAAAAAAAATTCCTTCCGTTAATTACTATGTCTACATTGTTTACGTATGAATTTATTGTCTGCGTATTGTCGACACGTAGACGTAGACAATTAAAGTCGATGCGTAGACGCCAATCTCTGGTTACATTACATTTTATTTACGACTCGTACGTAACTCGTAAATTACGAGGTTATATTGAAAAGTTCACCGCCTAACACGGAGAGGGCAATACTAGATGCACAATTACATTTTGTGAATTTATTTATTTGTGGTTCCCAATAATCTTTTAGAATGCTTTCAAAGTAATTACCGGAAGACTTAGTAAGTACCAAAGCTGTTAAATTAATTTTTGATAACTTTAAAATTGCCAATGCTGTTAAACTAAGCATTGGATACTTAAAAACTTCCAAATTAATTTCAGGTACAATTTTCAAATTATAAATCATAATTCGAAAATGCTCTCTGATTAATTCTATATTTTTACCCACAACGATACATTGAAAAATTGATTATCTAATTTAACTTTTGCAAATTGAATTTAAAAGATACATAAATAACTATTTAAAATGATAATGAAAATTTCGTTTTCCATGTCCTACTTGATTTTCTTAATTTAAATAATTTTAGCGTGACTCTAGTATCTGGTAAATGCCCAAATAGGTAAAAGTGTATTGTTATTTTCGAAATTTGTGTAAAAGAGCTACAGTAGTAGGTAAATATCCGTGAACCTATTATTTATTTATGTCTGCTTACTTACATTAGGGGTATAAACATTTAAAAACAAACAATCCTCAGAACCTCCGAACATTTGCATGCACTGTGGTCCATCAGCTTTGGTTTCTAATGTGTGATTCCATGGAATAGGTTCGACAGGAGGTAGGAACCTTAACTTTCCGATCGGCGGTTCAGCATAAGGAATCCCTCGGAATGAATAGTACGATTTACTTATTATTTTACTATGAACATATTGCCCTTCTATTAACCCTGAATTTATTTGAATTACCAAGGAATCTAACTAAGAGAAAAATACAAATTAAATTATAAAAATATGTACCATTGCATGATGTATTACTTACGTGAGCATTTATGTCCGAAAGCAAAATTAAAACCAAGAAAAGAAACATGCTTACAAAAGCTACTAACTACTGTAAAATAAATCGAATATGATAATGTACACACCAGAAGTTATTTTTGTCGTAAAAAAAATACGTGTCACATTACATAAGTTACTGTTATCTGTGAAAAAACATACATGTATTTGAATATACCTATTGTACATATTATATCTAGAAATAATTATTAACCGAAGATTACAGAATAAACAATATTTATAATGTACGAGCCCAAACCCATAATATTTCGGCAGGTTTGCATTTTCAACAAACAAATTATAAAACGTACGCAAATGGTGAAAAATTTCTACAAATTTCTTTGGACTAGTTTAAAATATATACTTTAAACTCACAAAAGCTGAATATGTTATTCAAGTATTCCGCCATTTAATATTGTGTTACATCACCTTTATTAGTAATAATAGCTTTAATTCTTTTAGACATTGTATCCCTAAGCCCTGCAAATTTTTCTGTGATTATTGTCCCATATGTATTGCAAGGTAAATTTTATTGTACGCACTGGATTTTTACGAAGTTGTTTTTCATTGTACCGTGTACCAAAGTAAAGGGTCTCAGTAGAAGCTAAGTCTGACTAGAAGATGTCCCTTACAATGCCGGTCGAACTATACTATCACCCGTCATTTGGTCCATAGTTTTTACCTTCCGTCACCTTTAGATAAGGAAGGTATTGTCTTTGGTCAAAAAATTCGGTGGTGAGTTTTTGATGAATAAGTACGTTTTAGGGTCCCTAGAATACGAATTTACTATTTTTACGATGATGTCTGTATGTGTGTGAGTATGTATATATATATATATATATATATATATGTGTGTGTGTGTGTGTGTGTGTGTGTGTGTGTGTGTGTGTGTGTGTGTGTGCCTATGTGTGACAAAAAATTTCTAATGCGATAACTCAAATACTACAATTCCAAAAATTATGATTCTTTCGTATTCCTCTTCGTTACATCCATATGAAGAGCTAATTAGATTTTGGTTATAATTGGTCAACAGAAAGTACCCTCATTTGAAGATTTTAACAGTTTTTCTTGAAAAAACGATGTTAAATATCATTTTTTCACATTTAATGTTATAATAAATATTGAAGAATATTTTATTCTCTATACGATTTGAATGCATTTTATCCTTGAAAAAATCTAATGTGGCCAGCACGTAATCTCTCGCCAGATATTTTACCTGGTTGTACGCATAAAACGAACAATATTTTTAAATACAAATACATATATTCATGTCACACTACAATATAATTCTCACATATATTTGCAAAATCTATGGGATATTTTAATATAAATTATGTACAATACATACATTTTCTTTATATTCAATATTCTGAAATTTTCTTTTTCTACTTTCCTTTTCTTTTTCTTTATATTCGTCATTTTTTCGCAAATTCCTTTTGTATTCTTTTTTACGTATATTGTTTTGCGTTGTTGACTTTTTTATTTTCATAATCTTCATAATGATGTACAAATATTTTTGACAATGGCATACAAATATTTTTGACAGTGACATTTATGTGTCAATTACAAACATTTGAATTTTTTGTCTTGAAGTAGTTTGATCTGAGATTTTTTTACATCAAATTATTTTATATGCATTTCTTTATCTCTAAATCTATAGAAGATATAATAATGGATTTATATTTATCGAATAAAGAATTTAACGTTCTTTAATATAAGTATTTACATAAATTTTCGATAAATAATATTTAGATGATTTTATTCTTGTAACTACTACTTCCGGTTGTCCAATTGTTACCAATACTTAATCAACTCTTCCCATTTTTTTTAGATTGAGGAATCCGTAGTTAAAAATGTCTTAAGTCTTATAGTATTTGAGAAATCGTGGATCCAACATCCACACATACATCCACACACACATACGGACATCATCGTAAAAATGTTATAATCGGATTCTAGGGATCTTAAAACGTGCTTATTCACTAAAATCTGGATATGCGACTTTTAGCATAAATCCAATACCTCTCTTAGCGAGAGGTAAAAATTATAAAGAAATTAAATATCATATATTAGCCAGCTATGCTATAGCAGCTGCTATATTAAGAAAATTCTGATTGAAAGGTGTCAGTGTCAAGTGCAGATGACAGTATGTTTGTGTTATAATTTTATTGGAAATATAGGATCTTTTGTTAGAAAGTTTCTGTATGGAATTTGAATAAAATACATACAACTGCCTTAAGGTAATGTACAAGAAATAGAATCTTTTGCAAGGAACTTTCTGTATGACATGCATACAAAATACATAAAAACTGACGGTAGGTAATGTGCTGGCCACATCAGATTTTTTTCATAAGTTTTAAGTTTATATTTAAAGTAGCCGAAAGAATTCTGTAGAAATTTCTAACCATTTGTGTATGTTTTATAATTTGTTGAAAATGTAAAATGGCCGAACTATTATGAGTTTGGGCATATATATAAAGCCTGTCATTTTCGTGTTTTATTCAGTGTTTGCATCTTTTATTGGTTATTTGCTATAACAATGGTGCTAAAAGTTAGTAATTTTGTCACAGAATTGGGGTGATTATTTGCAGATTTATAGATCTGTAATATTTACAGACTTGTTCAGAATAGGACCATTAATCACCTAAGGCCTGCTTTTCATATTACATAATCTGCCGCCCACAATTCACCGCGGAAAATTCATCGCGGGGAAAGTACACCGCACACAACTCACCGCGGAAAGTTCACCGCACACAATGAGCCGGTTTCACATTTTTAAAAAGTATTTTAAATGAAAGTTTATGCAATATTTTTCATAGTAATATAAAAAATAATAATAATATATTGTTATTTTCGTAAATAATTAAATAATAAAATTGGCGTGAGAAATAATCATGGAAAACAACCCTTCTCTCCTGTGACGTCGGAGCACATACAGTACGTCATTTATAGCCAATAGGAAAAGAGTTTACGTTATTTATATAAATAAAAGTAGGCGATAGTTTGTCACATGTTAAACTGTATGTCCTATGACGTCACATTCTGTTTCAAATCACGTAACTTTTTCAAAATATTACACAAATTTCAATAATTAATTGTAAAATATCTAATGAATATTTCGGGATATTTTCAAATTTGAGGCTCTTTAAAGAAAAATATCTTTTAAAATTTAGTACCTATTTAGAAGTCATACAAAAATTCTTGCAACAACCCTATTCACTGCAGGAAGTCAAACAGAACCCTATTTAACCCTATATTAATGTAATACAAACAGGCTGTTTGTACAAGTAGAAATTTGGGGAAAATGGAATGAACTTTACTTATACAAGTACATTTATTCTCAGAAGGATAGTAAACGAAGAGGAAAAAATCAAAAATTATTTGCGACTTATCGCCATTTTATCACAATAACAACTCCTGTGAAAATCAATAAATAATAACAAAATATTTCTTAGATACAAAAACAGAATATCGAAAATCGAAATACACATAGGTTACTACATGCTTACAAAACAATATAAATATAAAGTATAAATATAACATGAGTGTGCCTTGCGTCCGCACAAGTCGTTAACATCATTCAAACATTTTTTTATATCTATTGTGTACGGTGAGCAGCTAACCTTTTTTTTAACCTAACCAATCTAACCTAATGCAACTTTCATAGACGGCAAGAACTACATTAAACCATGGTTTACCTGGGGTGAAGAAAGGGCTGGAACTTAAGGTTGAACAAAAATTATTTTGCGGTGCATTGTGTGCGGTGAACTTTCCGTGGTGAATTGTGGTCCGGTGAATTGTGAGTAGTGAAGTGACAGGATCCCCATGTTACAACCAATATATTAATAATAGTGTTTCACGAGAGTCTTGCATTTTTTTTGTTCTACTCTTGTTCCTGCAGAAAATACAACACAAGAACTAAACAAGATAAATGCAAGAATAGCATGATTTTCTAGTTTTTACTTATACAAAGTAAAGGAAGTATTGTAATCGCGAAAAATTTCGGTTTTCAGATTTCAGCGGAAATATCCATTTTGACCATCCCTGAATCTATTCTGACTAATTTCGTCGTGACGTCTGTACGTACGTACGTACGTATCTCGCATAACTCAAAAACAGTAAGCCGTAGAAAGTTGAAATTTTGTATTTAGGACTGCTATAATATCTAGTTTTGCACCTCTCTTTTTGGTCATTACATAATTTCCAGAAATGGTTCTTTATTTGAAGCCTATAATAGATTTTAATAAAAAACTATTTTAAAATATAATCCAAAACTTTTCAAATTTGGTATATAAGACTTTTATGTCAATTTATTTATTTATTTATTTATTCTCTCCCAAAACAGGCTACGTGAGTATCCCCAAAACATGGGAGAGGCAACAATATATACAAAATAAACAGGCAAGAATAGACAGAGTATGGAAATACAGAGAATAAAAAATACAGGTTTACAAATATAAAAATATATGAAATTTACAAATATAAAAATATAAGAAAAAATTGTAGAGAACAGTTTTAAATTGAGAAAATGTATGATAGAAAATGTATAGTTCACTAAAACATTTGTTTTCAATTTCATTATACGAGTAGATAAAACATAGTATTCTAATAGGGTTTTTTAATTCATAATTGTTACGTATAACAGGAATGTAAAAAGTATTACTGGAACGGGAATGCAAACGTGGTACGGAAAAATTAATTTGACTTAAAGCGAAATTATCATCAACCAGATTATTTAGTAGTTTATAAAGGTATAGGCATGAATATATCCTACGTCTGTCCTCAAGTGTATATGTCAAATTTATGTATAGCAGCAGAATAACTGTATGTTAAAGGATTAAATGAAGGTGAGATTTTACGAGTGCAATATCTGACAAACTTCCGCTGTACCCACTCAATTCGCTTACTAAAGCTATCATATATTGGGTTCCAGACAATGAGGCACTATTCGAACTTAGACCTTACAAAACAGTTGTACAAAGAAATAAGAGTTTTTGGATTGTTGAAACAGTGTGAATTTCGAATAATGAAACCTAAATTTCTGTAAGCACTATTAATAATATAGTCGTAATTCGGACCAAAATATAATTTAGGGTCGAACAAAACTCCTAAATCTTTATGCAGTTCAACACGGTTGAGACAATTACTACCCATCCGGTAGGAAAAAGAAGAAATACTACGTTTCATTGCGAATTACATGATCTTACATTATTTATTTATTTTACATTCGGCTTCTCAACAGGAATAATCCCAATAACAGAGAAGCTCTCAGAAAATACAAAAGAACAAAATGAGTACAAAAACGTAAGAAAAAAAAATCTAAATTATAGATTCATTTATAGTAAAATTTGTGACATATTTGAAATATATACATAAATACAATATTAAATGGAATGAAATTGAATCAATCTTTTAAATTTAAACAAGCTAGTGGAAAACATGTCCGGCATTATGGTTATTTCACTAATTTCATTGTAAACAGTAGATAAGCGCACAATAGGAGAATTCATAATGGAGTTAGTTCTATAATGATTGACCGTAAACAGAGAAGTACAACGTGAATTGAAACTAGGAATACGAAAATGAAACAGTGATAGCAATTGAGACGACTCGATAATATTGTTAAAAAGCTTATAAAGAAATGACAAATCATTTAACAATCTTCTATTCTCCAAAGAAAGAAATTTCTTTTCATAATTTGGAAACTTTCGTTTTAAAAATTTGATAAATTTGTGTTGAATACCTTCTAATCGTTTAATATAAATATCATATCGAGGATTCCAAACAACACTTGCAAACTCTAACTGACTTCTCACTAGAGAAGTGTACAGAGAAACTAGAGTACTTGGATGTTTGAAATTTGAACTAGCACGTATAAGGAATCCAAGCATTTTGTAAGCTTTTTTGACAATAGTATCAATGTGAATATCATATAAAAGTTTGCGGTCCATATGTATTCCCAGATCTTTAACACAGTTTGATTGCTCAATAACATTACCATCAATATTATATTCAAAATTAATTACATTTCTATTACGCGTGAATTTTATAAAGTAACATTTGGAAATGTTAATAGAGAGTTTATATCTCTGTGTATTTAACTAACCTATCTAAATCATTCTGAAACTCTATACAATCATTTATAGATCTTATTGTATGGTACATTTTTAAATCATCTGCATAAAGTGAAAAATGAACAAAATTGAAGCAAGATGAAATATTGTTAATGAAAATATTAAACAATAAAGGGCCTAAATGTGAACCTTGAGGTACACCTGATGTGACTGATTCGTCATTAGATGAATAACCATTTAAAACAACACGCTGCTTTCTATCCTTTAAGTAAGAAATGAACCAATGAAGTAGATTACCATGTACACCCATTTCAGCTAATCTATATATTAAACAGTCATGCGGTAATTTATCTAATGCTTTAGAGAAATCGGTATAGATGGCATCTACTGGAACCTGGATATCCATAGCTTTCAAAATATAGTCAGTGTATTCTAAGAAATTGGTTTCAACAGACCGTCCCGGCACAAAACCATGTTGTTGAGGAATAATTCTATTTTTTACAAAGGAAAAAAGGGATTTGTATATAATTATTTCAAAAACTTTCTCAATTATACATAATTTTGAGATAGGCCGATAGTTTTCGACCATACTTTTATTACCAGATTTAAATATTGGGATGGCATAGGCTATTTTCCAGATGTTAGGACAATGTCCCTCTAACATTGATTGCCGAAATATAATTGTTAACGGTACACATAGAGATGCAGCACTGTTTTTAATAAATACGCTTGGAATGTCGTCTGGTCCAGCACCCTTATTCACATCTAAGTTATTAAGTGTTTCAAAAACAATATCTTCATTAAATTCAACGATGATATTAAAATATAAATGTGAGGAAGAAGACCAAGTCAGAAAATTATCAATATCGGACTGAAGTAGACAGTGGTCCGCATATGAATTGATAGTTTTAAATAGCTTCAGATCATCAGCGTATAACAATGAGTTGGAGTATTGTAAGCAACGTGTGATATCATTGATAAATAGAAAAGCGGCCCTAGGTTAGATCCCTGCGGCACACCTGAACTGGGACTGAAAAAGTCAGATTTAAAGTTGTGATATTGTACAAAAAGTTTGCGATGTGAAATGTATGAACGTATCAAGCACAATTGGAATAACATAGTAGATTTTGGTTAAAACAGGCTAACCGGAAGTGATATATTACCTGAAATTGTTAACAGTTTTTCATGAATAAAATGGTTTCATTTTGATTTTAGAAATAAATGCTTAAAATAAGAGTTTTAGAGAATTAAATTCTGCGTCTAGCACATCAAGTATTATTAAATTAGCCCTTTGTATAAGCGAGATATGTAAATTTAAAACATATACTTTTTGGTTTTTTTAATGAAGTTTGTTTGGATTAGGATAATAAAAAAAAATAGATGTTAATATCAAATTACGTCAAATACGTGCAATTTTATAATTGGGTCTATACTTCATATTAGTCTTGCGTACAAGGAAATCGTGTGGTGTCCACATCAGATTTTTTGTAATAGGTTTCAGAGAGAAAAATATAAAATATTTTTCAAGGTATGTTTAATTTTAGGTAGACTGCGTATACCAAAGAACAAGCCAACTTCGTCATTACTCGTCAGGTGCCGCGGCAGGGGAATTTATTATTGGGTACGGCTCCGTATTTTTTATCATTAATTTAAAAATATGTATTTTGTAGGTGTTTTTCATTGTATTTAGTGGTGATTCAATAAAAAATCCATCCAAACATGCAAGACAAGGAATATGCAAGAAACTTGCACGCAAGACAATATTTTTGTTTGCAAGAGAACACAAGTCAAAAAGTATTTAAATTTCTTGTCTTGTTTGGCAAAACAAGACAAGAAGTAGCCTACCAAGACAAGAAATCTTGTCCTCTGAAACACTAGTTAATAAACGTTAAAGGTGGATTCCAATGTATTACCTATGAAGATCATTTCTCAAAATTTAAAATATTCTTGATCTGGATCGATACTCTTGACATGCTCTTGACCATGTTTTGTTACCTATAACTTAGGGGTCTATTCAGAACTCAATCGGTTTGTTCGTTCCGCTACCCTGCGTCTAACGTAAACCGCGGCGGTGAAATTTGCTTTTCTTTTCGATTCGCGGTTCACTGTAAAGTTACTAGATTCTATCCGTTCCGTTTTCCTAGTAACTTGCGGTAAAACGCCGCGGCAGCTGGCGGTGATAATTTTTACAGTGACTCATGACTCGGTGGTATAAAAATAATCGACGGTAATGTTCGCGTCTACATATGAAGTGCCAGTATGTCTGTGTTTGACAAATAAATATTAGGAAAAAATTGTTATTTTTTCTATAAGTATGCTATGTAATGTTTCAGTTATAGAAATTGAAATACATTTGTAAAATATATAAATGTCAGTGTCATATGAATTATGATTTGCAATAATGTGAATTTAAATGATAACAATAGTAAATTATTAAAATAATGGAAAATGGAATGATATTGTTATGATAAATAAATAAATAAAATAAATAAATATATCATCACGGCTTATTACCCATTGCTGGGTGTGCCAATCTGTTTTGTACACAGATATCGGTATAGACGATATATTTGCAACGTGCGGGCGCTTACCAGGCGTCACCTCACGGGCACTCATTGCTGGCGTGGAGAGTGCACCACAGGGGTCAATTTTGTGCCATTTAAAATTGGAAATATTTGGCGTCGGTTGGGATCGAACCCGGTTCCCCAGATTCGCGACCTGACACTCAGGTGAGATCATTATGAACAAAAAAATGTCATATGATGAAAGATTTATTATATTATAATATCTAGTTACTATGTGTTTTGTGATATAAACAATTGTAATATTATTATGACAGATAATAAAGAATGATAATTAAAATAGAACATGGTGACAGTGTGTGTGTAGTGTAAAGAGAAATAAAAGATCTGTATGCCGAAACCAGAAGTTTCTTAATCCTTGTCCGATAAATCTTCAGAATAACTGTTCACCATCAGAAGAGAGAGAACAGAAGAAACAATCATCTGACACAAGAAGACCATTACCAGATAAAGACGACGCAGAGGAGGGCCAACTACCAGATCAAGACCATCAAGACAAAGAAACCCAGCCTGCACAACCAGAACCGGATGTGTGACACTACGTCGAAGCCAACGAGTACGTCGACCACCCGAAAAATTAAATCTTTAAATTAAAGAGAGGGAGATGTTATGATAAGAGATTTATTATATTATAATATCTAGTTACTATGTGTTTTGTGACATAAACAATTGTAATATTATTATGACAGATAATAAAGAATGATGATTAAAATAGAACAATATATTTTTACTGGGTATCCTTTATAATTATAATAGTCTGAAGTATCTTCAAAAATAATTTAACGCAAACGGATCGAACAGTAAAATAATTTTTAGGAACTTAAATTATTACCGCGGCGATTGGCAGTGAATCGCAAAACGCAGCGACAATGCCGCAGTGTTTTGCGGTAAAACGCAGCATAGCTGAACGAACAAACCTAATATTTGTGTGGTCGTTATGGTGTTTACGGTTGTTATGTACTACAAAAATTGCTAAAATCAAATTTGGTATTTTCAGTACTGAAAGTGGTTACCGTCAACAATTGTTAAGTGCTTTCACAGTCTTTATCATAACGACTGCTATGTATTTATGGTTGCTATCACATTGTTATTTCTAATCTTTGGCGTGTGATGGGTTATTATATCAATTAAATGTTATTAATAATGCCCTTTCTGCCAAATATTGGTGTTTTATTTTTTACAGGATGCAGTTTATTAAAAGTATAGTCGTATAGATCCTGCTTCGATTTGAATAATGATCATAAGAACGATAAAAACCGACGTGGAAGAAAGTTATTTTTGACATAAATGCATATTTCTTTAAAAGTTAAATTAATTAAATAAAATATATTGGGAATTCGTGAGATCATTATGAACAAAAAAATGTCATATGAACACATACTTGTAAGAAATAGGACACATGGTTTTTCACTAGTCTTGATACACCAGGTATCTCAAAAATTTACCCATAGCAAAATTATTTTCGTGCGCTGCCGGATGAACTATAAAAACATAAAAATATCTAACTTTTTAATTGAAACATTTTTCTAGATTATTAATTTTTACCAGAATCAGTTTCTCGTTATTATATCAAGTAACCTATGAGATTTTTTGACAAAACAAAATCACATAAAAAAGTTAGTTATTACCTCTCGCTAAGAGAGGTATTGTATTCATGCTAAAATCGCATATCCAGATTTTAGTGAATAAGCACGTGTTAAGGTCCCTAGAATCCGATTATAACATTTTTACGATGATGTCCGTATGTGTGTGTGTGTGTGTGTGTGTGTGTGTGTGGATGTGTGTGTGTGTGTGTGGATGTGTGTGTGTGTGTGTATGTGAGTGTGGATGTTGGATTCACGGTATCTCAAATACTATAAGACTTAAGACATTTTTAACTACGGATTCCTCAATCTAACAATAATGGGAAGAGTTGTTTAAGTTTTGGTAACAATTGGACAACCGGAAGTAGTAGTTACAGGGAAAAAATCATCTAAATATTATTTATCGAATATTTATGTAAATACTTATATTAAGGAATGTTAAATTCTTTATTCGATAAATATAAATTCATTATTATATCTTCTATAGATTTAGAGATAAAGAAATGCATATAAAATAATTTGATATAAAAATTCTCAAATCAAATTACTTCAAGGCAAGAAATTCAAATGTTTGTAATTGACACATAAATGTCTGTCAAAAATATTTGTATGCCGCTGTCAAAAATATTTTTTAGATTATGAAAATAAAAAAAAATCAACAACGTAAAAGAATATACGTAAAAAAGAATATAAGAGGAATTTGCGAAAAAATTACGAATATAAAGAAAAAGAAAAGGAAAGTAGAAAAAGAAATTTTCAGGATATTGAATATAAAGAAAATGTATGTATTGTACATAATTTATATTAAAATATCCCATAGATTTTGCAAATATATGTGAGAATTATTTTGTAGTGAGACATGAATATATGTATTTGTATTTAAAAATATGTTTCGTTTTAAATATCTGGCGAGAGGTGCTGGCCACATCAGATTTTTTTGTTGCTTATCTAGGGGTACAAATTATTTGTATTTGAAAATTTATTCTGTTGATGCTTTTAATTTTCCTTCCCTCTTATTTCACGAAGATCATTTTCCGTTTATTTTTATTATTTAGTATGATCCGAGAATCCGAGGTATGGTCCCTTTAACATGATAAAAAAACAGATATTAGTATTTTTTTTAGTCCGGGCCTATTACATTACTTTTATATCTCAACTTCCGATACTGATTACCCATTATCTGTTTAGCTGAGTAAACACTTTAACACGATATTCCAGTTTCAATTCGAAAGCTATAAATACACACGTATCTTTGTGGCCACAAACAAAATTAATATCTATGAAGAAGTGAAAGAAACAAAGCCTATTATGTAGTAAAGTTTACTTTTCCCAAGATTTTCACAAAGTTTTTATATTTATTTATGTATGAACTGATAAGACTAAGACAGTGATTATCTAAATTCTTTGGAGGAAGCAGGGTATTCCCCATTTATTGTCACATGCTTTGTACTTCATTAAAATACTCACTTTGATTTGTAGAACTGTACAATATTGTTGATACACGAAAAAGAATTAAATAACAGTGTATTATGTAACGAAAAGAAAGTAATTATTATTATATAAATCAAATTTGATAAGGAATTTTTTTCTATTATTACACAACTACGAATTCAGGATCAATGTAAGTACATTTTATTTTCTGTAACTCTACCTTAAATACATCTAATGAGTATTGTCAATGTAATAAACAAGTGTAGAACATAGATTATATTGAAACAAAAGAGTAGTAGTGTTCAATGGTTTTTCATTTCATAAAATCTTACAGTAGTTATTTGTGTATAAGGCTGTAAAAGTGATATTTTTTGGCCGTATTTGAAGTTTGCAGCTGGGGTGAAAACCGATGATGCACGCAAGGCGAGACGAGACGAGAAATATAAAATATCGATCTCGTCTTGTTTTCGGATCTGTAATCTCGGTCTCACCCTAGTTCTCGCACATTTTTTGGGTTTCGTCTTGTTCTCGCACGAGAATCTCGCTATAAAAATAAGCGCTTGCGCACTGCGTATTTGCGTAACAGTTTAACTATGAGAGGCAAATTCGTACCAAACGCACCCTCTTCCGCGTATTTGCAGTCGTATAACTATAATAAAGAGACGAAACACTAAATCCTGGTAATCAAATTATTTAAATACGAACATAATGTTTAGTTATTTACGTTCACAAAAAAAGTTAGTAAATAACTTAGTTTACCTCTAAAATATCCAATTTATTACCAAATTGTGATCTCTAAACTATTTCAACACGACATTTGTTAATACATTCTGTCATGAGTAAAACGAATTAACCATTAAAAAATTGTTTTGTAACTAAAAGTACCTACACTTTATCATTAAATATATGCCTCTATTTAAGTAAGATTTAGTCATAAAAAATCGCTACACTGGTAACCCGCCGGCAACTAATCACTCCGCTTCTCTCCGTGTTGGCTCCCATTGACACTTAATATAACATCCTTTACTTTTCAGGGGCGGCAAAAAATTTATTAACCGTAGTTTTATCTGGGGTGAATTAAGGGCCGAAATATAAGAGAAAACTAGTTCTGTTGGATGCAAAACCAATTTTGTCTTTATTTTGCATTTCCTCACTTTAGGACCAATACCAATCGACTCTAGATAGATTCAAAAAATATAGTGAATTCATATAATATTCACATTCACGTGTTCTATGCACGAATTAGCGTTGACTCCAGTCCTTGTACGGTGCATTTTTCATTGAATTTATAAATCAAAGCTATAAAGTTACAAATAATTTATAGAGAATCTCGCGAGATGTCTCGCTTCTCGCAGGTGTTATATCGATCTCGCCTCGAATTTTAAACTGCAATCTCGCTCTCGTTCTCGTCTCACATAATGCAACGAGACGAGACGAGATGCGAGAGTACTCTCGCCTCGTCGTGCATCACTCCGATGCCAGCAAATCAGATAATATATATCATATCTGATTAGTTCGTGTCACTTATAAAGTGCTATGATGTTTGCTGTTGTTAAAAAACAACCTGCTTTACTGTGAATATTATTTTATAATCTAAAAGTGAAAATAAACTCACTACAATAATAATTAATTTGTTGAGCTAGAAAATGAGTGATAGTGATAGCGACGATTTTTCAATACTCCGCTTAAAATTTATGAGGCTGCAAATATTGCAACCATAAATTTATTAGCTATTTAAATAAAGGAGTGACTATAGCGGCTATTAAGTAAATGCGACCGTAAAGTAAAAAATCAGACCGATGAACCACCGAACCATCCTGTATGCAGATTGTCGCATTTAAAACTGTCATCATTAGGATTTCGTCAACTATAAGAGAAACGATGACGATTAAATGGAACTCTTTGTGCGCTTTTAGAGGGTGTCTGTTTTTCCAATTTTTTTCATATAACTTCTAAACTATTTGTAATCGACAAAAATGTTTCAAAAATAAAAGTTAGATATTTTTATTTTCTATGGCCGTAAATAAACATATTTTTTATGGAACCAATATCTGATTTTAATTTTAAAAAATTGTTATTTTTTCCCTTTTCAATGATATAAGTGTTATTGTGCGTCGTATTTGTTTTGCCCTCAAATTTCAATTTTTCACTATAGTTTTCCCGAATTTAGTTATTATTTCCGAATAATATTATTTTTATTAATTATATTTTATTTGATTGATATAATTAATTTTATTACTTTCTTGCTCAATATTTTCATTCCAAACTTATATTTACAAATTGCAAAATGTAAAGAATAATGCGCCGCAGGGGAATTTTTTTTTAGTTCAAGGTCAAATATCTTTAAATTGAATATTTATTCTGGAATGCGTAACGCGTAACTGCACTTTTTAACCCCCTTTCATGTGACAGAATAAATAAAAATACGCATCTGTAAAAAGTTATAAATAATTTAATAATATTAATACGTAAAAATAACAATAATTATTTGCCGCAAAATAAAATTTCAATACAGTTAAAAAAAGCAAACTTAGAACATGTTCATGGTACTACCTTTGATTATATAATACCATGGAAGATAGGCAACCATTGCTCGTACGGTGAAACGCGTATTTTGTACAGAAAACAGCAGAGCCATCTATCAGTCTAAACATGATTTAAATTAAACTGATTTGTATAGTTTATTATAGATGCCAGCCACCGCGTTCTCTCTCTCTCTCTCTCTCATTACATCTGCTTAATTTTAGGGTTTTGTCTCTTTCAGTAAATTGTGGATATAAAAAAGTTAAATAAATTAAAATTGTCATTTTTTACGAATTATTACTATTTAAGTAAGTATAATTAAACATAATGAGGAATAAAAAAAGAACATTTGGTATTGGTCATTGGTATACTGTATTGAAAAAGAAATTATATGAAACAGAACAAATTGAACACACTTTTTACCACCTTTTTACAATCTAATAGGCAATGGAATGAGTACAGAGTAGGTACGTACATTTTGCAGTACCTATGTATTCGTCGTAAAATAGATGTTAATTTATCTATTGGTAAATAAATAGAATAATATACAAAATAATAGTTATTTATGTATTAAGCGCATAATTAAAAGATTAAAGCACGAGGGAATGTTTAATTGTCCCGAATGCTATAATCTTAATTATGCCCGTGATACAAATGTATGTAAAAATACAGTTTAAGTTAAATTGTAAAGATTTATATATAAGGCCAAGATTTAAGACGTACATTTTTATTTTCCCAAATTAAACAAAACATCAATATTTACAAAACAAAAAACTATATACATAATAACATTGGAATATTAGCCGCCTACTCTTTTCGTTCTTAATCAGGTCAAGGGGGCTACACACAATATTTTATTTTATTTTGGTTCTCGAAATTCAAAGATCCAATAGGTATAGAGCGCGAGAAAACACGTGACTCGAGTAACCTTGAAGTGCTTGGAATCAGCTAACATATGTGCGCGTGCCGCTTTGAAAAGAACAATGTCACTTTGACAAGACCAATGTTTTAACTTACTTTAATTTTAAACTGCTAAAAAATTATTACTTTTAATTTGTGTTATACTGCCTGAAAATTATAAAATAAATCAAAACCTTGGTCTTGTCAAAGTGACATTATTCTTGTCAAAGTGACACGAGGACACAAATCAGCTGATTAAAAGCACTTTAAGGTCGCTCTACTCATGTACCTGCTCGCGGCCAATATTTGTATATCATTATCGTTATACTGGCGTTGTGAATTGTAAGTGTGCTGTGGTTTCTACGTAATTTATTAGTGTTGCTATGTTGTTTATTATAATTTAATGCCGTATGAAAATGACAGATATCGGTTATTCCAAAAAAATATTGGATGAGTTTGAAGCTGCACACGGCAAGTTGGTTCCACACAAGTCAAAAAAAAGTGTACGAGAAAGTATATACGAAAGATTTGCGAGTGACGGTGTTCAAAAAATGTGATTTATCGAATTTGTTGTTTTGTTTGACCTTTATCCATAAACCACAATTTTGGTATGTTTGAATAGCTGTTGCCGGGCAATAAAAGCCAAATTACGCCCGCTTTTGAGGGCGAATAAACAGGTTTGATTCCAAAATAAATTCATTCACATTGTTTAACAAAAAAATATTGATTTAGGAAATACATAAATTAATTTCATATCAATTTTATGAACATAAGAAATAACTAGAATAAATTTATTCAAATCTTATTTTTTCTCCAAGAACATGAGTTTCGTTTTTTTGCATTTCCATAAGACGGTTCTTCTTATTTTTGTTATTAATTTCATTAAAAAAATAATAAAAAAATAAATATAATAAATAAAAAAATGGCATACGATACATTTACTAAAAAATTGATATTACAATTTTAACATTTTCACTATTTTGTCTGTATGTGCGTGTGCGCGCGCGCGTGTGTGTGTGTGTGTGTGTGTGAATGTGTGTGTGTGTGTGTGTGTGTGTGTGTGTGTGTGTGTGTGTGTGTGTGTGTATGAATGTGTGGATCTTCCGCTCTAACTCAAATACTCACTCATAAAATTTTGAAACCTTGTATTTCTATCTTATTTTAATATAGAAAGAAGCCATTAAATTTTATTGTAAATCAGATAACAGGAAATGACACTTTACTTGAAGCTTAAAATAGTTTTTCTTCGAAAAATACCTTTCAATGATAATTTTTAGAGATTTATGTTATAAAAATGAAAGATTATTAAATTTCCTACAGGTTTGCATTAATACTTTTTCCATATATTTTATGGATGAATTTATAAAATTATCTTTAATTTAAATCCCGGAGCCAACGCTTTAAACAAACAGAACTGCTTGGTTACACAGTTCAGTTCTCAAATGTATGTAACTGACATGTGAATGTCACTGTCAAAGAACTAATCATTTCAAATTAATAGTAACGTTTTTTAAAAAAAAAAGTAAATAGAACAAAAGTTATATGGAAAGGAATTCAATACAGTTTCCAGTAAATATGTAAGTATATATTTAAATTATAAAAAAAAGTTAAATTGCGGGAGGTATTGTGTCACATCAGATTTTTTCTTAGTGTTTTGTAGTTTTCTCTTTCTTGGTGTTATATCTAAGTCTGGTGAAATGGGAATATTTGTTGAATAAGTCTAAAAATTTAGTGAACGGTGGCATTTCTTTTTTGGTGGAGTCAATTATGTTACTTCATCATGTACAGTCACATCGTTTTCAAGAACATCATAATTTTTTTTATTAACATTACAATATACTTTCTTTATTGGTTGTTTAACACATACTTTGGGTGATGGTAGTGAACTAGTAACTAGTTGAAATAATTTCAAATTTAAAAGGTAAAGCGTGTCGTACAAGTCTTTTTTATTTGAAGAACCTAATATAAACTCAGGCTTAAAATGACTTTCACATAGAATATTTGATGACAGTTCTTCATTAGTTAAATTATACACGTTTAAATTTCCGCAATATTCCAACCATTTTTGTAGTTTTGCAGAATCTGTCACAGGAAACAAAAAATTACATATTTTTGTTTTCACGTCTATTATTATTACTGTTTATATTTAAACATTTATGACGCGTATTTGATATTTTAATTTTCTTTTTTTTTTAAATATACAGAACACTGAACAGAGAATTATATAATTGCGCAAAGCAAAGCGGTGGGCGAAATTCGGATAGTGATAGTGCTTGCTGAGCTGTTCTGCTGCCGATCGCGCGCTTGTTGAAGAGAGGAGAGCCGGAGAGCCCAGTCCCATCTCACGCTCTCTCTCCTCTCTTTGAAGAGGGCAGCACTTACTTGCATATCATCGCGTTGAAGTTACGCGTTTCACTTGTCTGTACTACTTACTTGTGTGAGAAAACATTCTCCAAAATGAAGTACACGAAGAATATTTACAGATCTAAGTTAACCGAAGAGCATCTTAAATCTCTTTTAATAATTGGTACAAGTAAAATTGGTCCACAACTACAAACTATTGTCATTAAAAATCACAATTACATCTCATTAGTATTTTTTACAAGTGAACACCCCGCGGTTTCATTCGCGTTAATTTAGTTTTTCCGTTCCTGAGGGATTTTCAGAATAAAAATCATATGTGTGATTCAAGATATATACATTCCAAACATCGATAGACATACATATACGATACTCTTTACACCAACATAACTACCGAAGTTGAAATCGCGGGATGTTCACTAGTTTATAATTTTAGTAGGATTAAATTTTCTGCGTCACTTGTCATTAATCTTTACCTAACAAGTAAATAAAACCGAGTTATTATCATTCTGTTTTTTTTTTTAACCAACCGCAACAATAACAACAATAAGCCATTAGCTGTCGCGGGCCGGATTAGTGACATTGGTCATTAGCTGTCGCGGGCCGGGTTTATGACACTGGCGGGCCGGATTTGGCCCGCGGGCCGTAGTTTGGAGACCCCTGCTCTACACAATTGGTGACCCCGACTGTCAAGCAAAATGGACGACGTACCTGTTCCTATTCCACACACAACCTGCTGAACTTCCACCTCCTGAAATCTTTGCATTAACCAATTCCTTCAAGATTCCCGAATTTGGCCTGCAGACCCGACATTATAGTTCTCTCAAGTAGAAGTAACGTTTATGTCACATCGTATAACATCTGAAGCAACTAAATTCTACAAATTAATTTCATTACTCAATCTTTAATATGCAGTAGAAGTCAGAGACCTTATCGAAAATCCTCCAACAGAACTTCCATACACCAAGCTAAAAGAAACATTAATTCATCGAACTTCACTATCAAAGCAAGAAAGAATTCAACAATTATTCAATATTACCGACTTAGGTGATATAAAACCCATCACAACTTCAGCAGTTAGCTGGTACTCTACATCCAGACCACTCAATTCTTGAAGAAATATTCTTACAAAAGCTTCCTTAAAATATTCAGCTCATCCTTGCTTCAAATAATAAAATCTCTTTAACAGATAAAGCTGAAATCGCAGATAGAATTTTAAACATTACTCAACCAGCGCTATCCTCCATGAGCCAAGGCACACAACAGATTGAAGAACTGAAACAAGAAATCTCTGAATTAAAGAAATTGGTATTATCTCAATCAAGAATGAAGATCATACCTTTCCCCACAGTTCCACCAACCGCGAATTGAGCTGGTATCACCTCAACTTCGGCGAGAAGGCAAGGAAATGTGTTCCACCATGTCAACAAAGTCCATGTCAACAAAGTTCTTCTACAGACAAATCAAAGGTTTTGTTACACCAAAACAAGAATATAACAGATAAACTCATCTTAACATCTATTTCTAGCACTAACACCCTTCTAACGACAACAAAACTCTTTTATCTGACAGATAAACTCTCTGGCCACCGCTTTCTGATAGACTCTGGAGCCGAGGTGAGTGTTATCAGAAATTCGTTGTGCGAAAAACGACAGCAAAATCCTCTGACACTACAAGCTGCCAATAATTCAACTAACAAAACTATCGGTACTAAATCATTAAAAATAGATCTCGGATTAACAAGACAATTTACATGGAAGTTCGTTATCGCGGATGTTAAACATTCAATTATCGGCGCAGATTTTCTTACATACTTGCTGATTGACTTATCTTCAAAACGACTATTGCAAACAAATTAAAACATACAAAACAATTCAAATCGAATATCTAATCTCGTATTACTACTCAACATTTCACATGCTTTACCCAACTCTTATCAAAATGTCCTTCTCTATCTTCACCTTTTAATTCTAAACGTCAAATTATGCACAATGTCAAACATTGTGTCATCACTAACAATTCACCTGTTTTGCACGGCCACGCCGTTTAGCTCCGGATAAATTATCCATCGCTAAAAATGAATTCGATAAAATGTTGAAAATGGGAATCATTCGTCCATCCCCTAGTAACTGGGCTTCCCCATTACATTTGCTTAAAATGAAAGAGATTGGCGAATGGCGACCTTGCGGGAACTATAAAGCTCTCAATGTCATCACTGTTCCAGATTGTTATCCGATTCCCCATATTCAAGATTTTACAACAAATTTATACAATTAAAAATATTTTCAAAATTAGATCTTGTAAAAGCGTATCATCAAATACCGTTGAACGAAGAGTCCATTCCCAAAACTGCAATAACCACGCCTTTCGGTCTATTCGAATACTTAGTCATGCCATTTGGATTGAGAAAAAGCGCTCAAGCCTTTCAACGGTTCATTGACAATATCGTCAGATATTTAGATTTTTGCTTCGCGTACATTGACGACCTCCTTATTGCTAATAGTTTTCTCGAACAACATTTGAAACATTTAGAATTAGTTTACCAAAGACTTGAAAAACATGGCATATTAATCAACTAAAACAAATCTCAATTCGGAATCCAAGAAATCGAATTCTTAGGACACAATATTTCAGCAAATGGTATTCAACCAGTAAAATCAAAAATTGACACAATAAATAAATTTTCCTTACCTTCAACTCAACAAAAATTAAGAGAATTCCTCGGCCTCATAAACTTTTATCACCGTTTTATCCCTAAATGTGCAACAATATTAAAACCCATTAATTGCCTCATAACAAATAAACCAAACAGCTCAAAAGAAATTATGTGGTCTCCAGAAGCAAACAAAACTTTCAGGGCTATAAAACAACAATTAACAAATTTAGTAACACTCACATTTCCCCATACAATGCCTCTCTATCTATCATGGTAGATGCTTCAAACACAGGAGTGGGCGCAGTCTTATAACAAGTAAGGGGAGACTGGCAACCAACAGCTTTCTTTTCCGCCACTTTCACCCCTACACAAAAACGATATAGCACATTCGGCCGTGCGTTAGTAGCTATGTATCTGGCAGTGAAAAAGTTTAGATATTTCGTAGAAGGAAGAAACTTCTTCATTCTCACAGATCATAAACCTTTGACTTTCATGGCTCACAAAATTTCCCACAACTACACCTCCACAAAAATTAGACACATAGACTTTATTTTACAGTTAACTAGCGACATCAGTCACAGGCAAAAACAACGCAGAAGCCGACGCATTGTCCAGAATCCAAATAAATTCAATCCATACAGGCAAACATTGATTACATCAAAATCTCAACAGCTCAGGAAACCGATAAGGAACTACAGCCACTACAGACAAATAAAACAAACAATTTACAATTTAAAAGCATAAAACTTCGAAATTCTAACTATACTTTAGTTTGCGACATATCTACCTGTAAATACCGACCATATATACCAAAAGAACTCCGAATGAACATTTTCAACCATTTCTACTCACTATCCCATCTAGGAATAAAAACAACAACAAAATTAATAAATTCGTTTGTAATAAAGACTACGATAAAGACATACAATCTTGGACAAAACAATGCGTACACTGCCAACGTTCAAAAATAACAAAGAACACCCATGCTCCACTCCAACCATTTTCCGAACCAACATTCATATCGACTTAGTTCATTTACCTAATTCACAAGAATTTTCTCATGTACTCACGTGCATAGATCGCGTTACACGATGGCCAGAAGCAATTCCAATCAAAGATTGTAACACACAAACAATAGCTGAAGCATTAGTAAACAGTTGGATATCTAGATTTGGAGTTCCTTATCTTATTAGAATAGACAGAGGGAAACAATTCGAATCAGCATTATTCAAAAATTTACTCAAATTATTAGGTGCACATCATATAAAAACCACAGCATACCATCCACAATCAAATGGCATGATTGAAAGATTCCATAGACAGCTAAAAACTTCCCTAAAAGCATATAATAATCCAACAGATTGGATAACTAATTTACCAATTATCTTATTGAGTCTTCGCACGATCTGTAGAGCCTATTAAATGCAGCCCGGTAGAACTATTTTATGGCACCAAACTACACATTCCAGGCGAATTCTTCACACAATCACCAATAATTCCAGACCCTAACATCACCGTGAGGTGACGCCTGGTAAGCGCCCGCACGGTACAAATATTTTATCATTACCGATATCTGTGTACAAAGCAGATTGGCACACCCAGCAATGGGTAATAAGCCGTGATGATATATTTATTTATTTATTCATTTATTTATTTATTTATTTATAAACGGCTATGACCCGGTTTTCGTGTTACACCCGATATGTATCTCTAAAATATACAATTATGTTTTATTTCATACGCCACTGGTTAATTAATACAAATATTTAACTTTTATGTTTGGACCATTACCTCTATTAATAATAGTGTAGAAGTTATTTAAAAAAGAAAATATCAACAAAAGTCAGTTTTTCGTCATTATCTAGTAGCCTACAAGAATATTTGGAAAAACAATAGCACATCTATGACCCCCCAAGGGCGCACAAGAAGTTCCATTGAACCGACATCATTTTTCTTATAGTACTCGAGATCCCATTGGTGGCAGTTTTAAATGGGACATATATGTATACTTTCTGCATTTATTTATAAAAAAAACTATTGTTAAACAAAAGTAAAAAAAATAGCTTCTTATAATAAGACACTTATTTCCCGATTAATAAAAAAGAATCGCCAATTACACAAATAGAATGATAAAACCTCCCGCCTTGAAGATTTTAATCTTGTCATTAGTCTTAACCTTTGGTTTCCTAGGAAGCGGTGCCGTCATTTAACGGCCATAAAAGTACAGTGGGTGACGTTACAAAAAAAGGTGTCGTTTTTAATAAGCGAAGTGTTTTCCAAAAGGGCGGTGAAGCGTTGAGCCAATACGGTACGAATCAGTTCAGCAACGTTTTTTGGCGGTGTGTTGTGTACTGCGGACTGCGGACTGCGGAGAAAGTAGTTTTATAATATTTAAATTATTTTCATTGTCATTGGAACGCTCCATCGTATTCCAAATTTAAATACTAGTTTTAATGTAATATCTTCTTCGATGTATCTAATTTAGAACATTATCTAACAAAATCGGAGCCAGGCGAAAATACTCTCTAAACTTATTTTCATTTTAAATAGATGATGACTGACTAGAATCTCATATGCTTCTTCTCTACGTTTTATGAATAATTCAGATTTAGTTTCTCTTTGAGGCTCTTCTTCGGACGACTCTTCTTCCTCTAAAATAATTACAAGTGTGACGTCAAAATCAACCATGATGAAACTTTGTCTTCAGACTTTACACTACTCACTACCGCTCCGACGGCTGTAGTTTTTTCACTATTTTTGACGTCACCCACTCTATTTTACGGCCGTTAAATGTCGACACCGCTTCCTAGGAAATCAAAGCTTTAGTATGTAACCGACGCAACATTAGCCGCTTTCTTTTTACCAAGATCAACTCCAAATAGCACGTATCTACCCTAAAAACGTACTTTTTAAATTGGGATAAATGATCGTGTACTACTCATTGTCTTCGTACCTGCCCCGCGGAGCACCACCATTGAAACAGGATCAAATAGATCTCGAACTAGTCCCTAATGCCAATGTCATGAAACAGAAACGTTTATGTTTCATTAACTTAAGAATAAAGTTTACCCCTGTAATAAAATGTGAAGCAAAAATTCAAAACACGACACGCATATTTCCTATATTCACCTGCATTTTTAAAAAATATTGAAATCTATTGTAACGTGTAAGTATCGCCGCTGCGCTGAACAAGCGTGTAAGTATAGCGATGACGTAATCGCCCTAGTAGCCGGGCGACTTAAATAGACGAGTCGCGACGTGTTTAATTACTTCTGGTCGTCTGAACCTTTTGTGTTCATTGTTATTATGGGGTCGAATATTCTAGAGCTCTCTAGAAGGTAATGGCAGCTATATAAAAGGGACGCAGCTATGACCGAGAGTTAGTTACAGAATTACGTAGATCAGTTTCGTTAGTGTAGTCCCGTGAAGGAAGGTGAACTCGACCAGTTGTGTATACAGAGGCTGTGGAGCTCAGTTGTGTATACAGAGGCTGTGGAGCTCAGTTGAGTAGACAGAGGCTGTTGAGTTCTGTTAGTTGTGGAAGTCAGTGAGTTTAGTAGAATGGCAGTACCGTGGTAAGCGTATGCAGCATAGTGTCGAAAGTAGTAGTCGGGAAGTTACTGATATACTGGGATAACTGTGAATGGGAATACTCGGTAATGTTGACGAGTATTGGGAAGCTAGAGTATACGAGGACAGTGACAGTGAGTTGGAGTGAATACTCGGTATTGGTGTTGAAGAATTGCGGCATTCGGACAGTTGGTGATACTGGATCGAACAGTTGAATGTGGTATAAGAGAATAGTAATATAAATATCGTATTAACAGTCTACAAGAGTCTGCAACAGACCGGTAGTCTAAGATTGGAACGCGTAATGAAATAAATGAACAGTTAGTTAAATAAAAGTACGAGAGTACAGTAAAACAAATAACGTGAAAGTAAATAGTCGTGTTAATTGTTTAAATAAATAAATAATCTTTGTGTTTAAGTAATAATTATATTCTTAGTCTTAAATCAGTATTTAATGTTTGTTAAACCTAGTAATAGTCATTTTTTTATCTTTTAATATTTATTTATCGTTTAATAAACATCTATTTTAATTAATAATAATTGTCTAATATTTACACTTCACCCAAATAAATAAAAACGTTACACTATTAATACTGAACTTTGATATTAATGGCAAAACCAAAATTCAGTAGCATTTCTCGTTTTTCAATAAAATCAAAGTCAAATACCTACTAATAAATTTCAATATTTTTTTTTTTAATGCAGGTTAATATCGAAAGTATTCGTATGCGAAATAATTGAATGTGTCAAAAACAAATCACACATACAATGGATGATAGCCACAAGCAAATTCAGCAGATTATTGTATTATAAGTAATGCTATATATGTTTTTATTTTCTACCTCTTATTTAAAAAAAAAACATACTGTCCTTTTTAGGAGTAGTTCAGTTCATTTTCCCCCTGAAAAGAAGCGCCTATTGTGTTATAATATTTTTTCAAGTAAATGATATATGGAATTATTTAATTTCTGTTAGTATATGCACTGATCACGTCAATTATTTTTTATTTGAAAATTTGATATTAATAATATATTTGTTTTGCAGAAATGCGACCATGTGGATTTGGAGTGTACCAACTGTAATATTTCTATGTATTGTAACCAGAGTCCGATCTTGTACTTATGTGGGCTATGATCATAGAAGTAGTAGGGGTGGTGGTGGTGGTAGAATGTACCTATGCAGCAATATGACTCGCAATCAGTTCGAGTACGCAATTCGATCAAAATTTAATTCGTATAATACAATATCAAGCCTAAATATGATTCAAATAAATCTCCCAATAGATCACAAACTTTTTTCCAACTATAATTATAAATAAGTATATTATTTAACAATTAAACAATGTGGTGTTACAGTAATTGATAATAATAGTTTTGATAGTTTTGAAAAATTAGAGATTTTGGAGATTTTAGAGAATAATATAAAATATTTTAAAGGAAATTTTATACCATCACTTAGAAACTTAAATTGTTTAAACATATCTAGTAACAATATTCAACAATTTGATATTAAATATGATAATATACATCACTTTACTACTAACACTGGAATAGCAAATCTAAAAACTTTATATTTACAAAATAATAATATCAGTGACCTTAACAATAATACATTTGAAGGATTAAATTATCTAGAGACACTTTCCTTAGCTCATAATCCAATCCAGATAATAGAACCTTACTCGTTTCAAGGTTTACGTTCACTAAAGTTTTATAATTTTAAAGAAGTTTTCTCTAATATTAAAGTTATTAGTGCTCACACTTTCGAAGGATTATTAAAATTAGATACTTTAGATTTATCGAATTTAACCATAACTCAAATAAAGGCAGAAGCATTTAATGGATTAAATAATTTACGGGTTTTAAAATTACAAAATAACAATCTTAATAAGCTTTCCAGTATCACATTTTTAGGATTACATTCTTTAGAGACACTTTTGTTAGCTGATAATCCAATCCAGATAATAGAACCTTACTCGTTTCAAGGTTTACGTTCACTCAAGCTTTATAATTTTAAAGAAGTTTTCTCTAATATTAAAGTTATAAGTGCTCACACTTTCGAAGGATTATTAAAATTAGATACTTTAGATTTATCGAATTTAACCATAACTCAAATAAAGGCAGAAGCATTTAATGGATTAAATAATTTACGGGTTTTAAAATTGCAAAATAACAATCTTAATAAGCTTTCCAGTAACACATTTTTAGGATTAAATTCTTTAGAGACACTTTCGTTAGCTGATAATCCAATCCAGTTAATAGAACCTTACTCGTTTCAAGGTTTACGTTCACTCAAGCTTTATAATTTTAAAGAAGTTTTCTCTAAAATTTAAGGTATAAGTACTCACACTTTCGAAGGATTATTAAATTTAGATATTTTAGATTTATCTAATTTAACCATAAGTCAAATAAAGGCAGAAGCATTTAATGGATTAAATAATTTACGGGTTTTAAAATTAGAAAATAACAATCTTAATAAGCTTTCCAATAACACATTTTTAGGATTAAATTCTTTAGAGACACTTTCCTTAGCTCATAACCCAATCCAAATAATAGAACCTTACTCGTTTCAAGGTTTACGTTCACTCAAGTTTTATAATTTTAAAGAAGTTTTCTCTAATATTAAAGTTATAAGTGCTCACACTTTCGAAGGATTATTAAATTTAGATACTTTAGATTTATCGAATTTAACCTTAACTGAAATAAAGGCAGAAGCATTTAATGGGTTAAATAATTTACGTGTTTTAAAATTACAAAAAAACAATCTTTGTAAACTTTACAATAACACATTTGAAGGATTAAATTCTTTAGAGACACTTTCCTTAGCTCATAATCAAATCCAGATAATAGAACCCTACTCGTTTCAAGGATTAATACATATAGACACTATAGATTTATCGAATTCATCTATAACTGAAATAAAGGCAGAAGCATTTAATGGATTAAATAATTTACGGATTTTAAAATTACAAAATAACAATCTTAATAAGCTTTCCAATAACACATTTTTAGGATTAAATTCTTTAGAGACACTTTCCTTAGCTCATAACCCAATCCAAATAATAGAACCTTACTCGTTTCAAGGTTTACGTTCACTCAAGTTTTATAATTTTAAAGAAGTTTTCTCTAATATTAAAGTTATAAGTGCTCACACTTTCGAAGGATTATTAAATTTAGATACTTTAGATTTATCGAATTTAACCTTAACTGAAATAAAGGCAGAAGCATTTAATGGGTTAAATAATTTACGTGTTTTAAAATTACAAAAAAACAATCTTTGTAAACTTTACAATAACACATTTGAAGGATTAAATTCTTTAGAGACACTTTCCTTAGCTCATAATCAAATCCAGATAATAGAACCCTACTCGTTTCAAGGATTAATACATATAGACACTATAGATTTATCGAATTCATCTATAACTGAAATAAAGGCAGAAGCATTTAATGGATTAAATAATTTACGGATTTTAAAATTACAAAATAACAATCTTAATAAGCTTTCCAATAACACATTTTTAGGATTAAATTCTTTAGAGACACTTTCCTTAGCTCATAACCCAATCCAAATAATAGAACCTTACTCGTTTCAAGGTTTACGTTCACTCAAGTTTTATAATTTTAAAGAAGTTTTCTCTAATATTAAAGTTATAAGTGCTCACACTTTCGAAGGATTATTAAATTTAGATACTTTAGATTTATCGAATTTAACCTTAACTGAAATAAAGGCAGAAGCATTTAATGGGTTAAATAATTTACGTGTTTTAAAATTACAAAAAAACAATCTTTGTAAACTTTACAATAACACATTTGAAGGATTAAATTCTTTAGAGACACTTTCCTTAGCTCATAATCAAATCCAGATAATAGAACCCTACTCGTTTCAAGGATTAATACATATAGACACTATAGATTTATCGAATTCATCTATAACTGAAATAAAGGCAGAAGCATTTAATGGATTAAATAATTTACGGATTTTAAAATTACAAAATAACAATCTTAATAAGCTTTCCAATAACACATTTTTAGGATTAAATTCTTTAGAGACACTTTCATTAGCTGATAATCCAATCCAGATAATAGAACCCCATTCATTTCATTGTTTACGATCACTCAAATTTTTTAATTTTAAAGAAATTTATCTTACCACTAAAATTATAAAAGCTCACACTTTCGAAGGATTGATAAGTTTAGATACTTTAGATTTATCGAATTTAAATATAACAGATATAGAGCCAAAATCACTTTCCGGGTTAAATTCATTACAATCTTTAAGTTTACACTCAAACAGAATACGGACGTTTTCTTGTGGTATCTTCCAAGAAAGTAATTACATACAAAATTTTAATTTAAGTTATAATGAAATACAAAACATTAGTATTTGTGCTTTCCAGCATCTGTCTACGTTACGGTCTTTAGATTTCCAACACAACCGAATCGGACATTTGCGGGTTGGTAGCTTATCTACACTAAATCAGTTGCAGGTCCTGAACTTATCGTATAACGCGCTAAGCGCTCTATCCGAAGCTGTGTTGCACCCTTTGGAAAGCCTGCAGGAGTTGGACATCAGCGCCAACCGCTTTACCGTACTTGATCCTCGTACTCTCTTCTCACATCTCACTACTCTCAAACACGTTGATTTATCGGGGAACCTGTGGACGTGCCATAACCTCACATTAGTTCGGAAATATTTGCGAACAAATAATGTCTCTTTTAAAAGCAAGATACTGAACTTCACAGTGGAAAATATTGGCGGTATTCAATGTTTCGATGACCAAATCAATGAATTTGAAGGTAATGCCGTTGAATATGACAATGAAAACAATAAATCAAATAAAAAGATTATAGAAGAAGTAATGTTAAAAGAATTTTCACTAAACGTAAATAACAATTTTGAAAAATTGCTGAACATTACCCAAAATAGTGATAGAAGTGTACATAATGATTTAAAAAAATTACTAAATGAAAACTCAAGCAACATTGGTAAACTCTTTAATTTAATGTTAACTGTGATTATAATATACGGTTGTTACAAAATAACATACTTTTCTTACAAATTTTATAAAGAAACCAAAAATAAAAGAAAAATTACAAAGAATTCTAGTACTAGAACTGAATTACTAACGTTGAATGCAGATACAGACTCCGTGTAAATGTTGGATATTGTTATTATATATTTATTAATAACTAAATATACATAATGTATCTTATAATGTAACATAAATTTATATGAATAACATAGTTATGGTCATGTTTTTGTTATATAAAATTGTAAAACCATATGGAAACATTTTATAATAACATTGTAAAACTATTCTTAATTTACAAGTACATATTAGTTTATAAAATTAAAATAGTATTAATTGAATTATTGTAAGAAAATATAATAAAATTACAAGCGTACGATGTAATGTATAGAGTATAGAAAAACAATGTATATCTTTACATACAAATATAAATTCGAAAAAAATGTATTTTCACTGGCAAATCCTCAATAAGGTATAAATATTACTCATATGAAATATATATTTCATTAAAAGGCCCAGAGTGTTGTAATTCATTTGACATTTTGTTTGTAACTTTTTAAAGCAAAACCAGGATAAAAAACAATATTAAAGATATCTCTGGCTCAGGCCCGGATACGTCCACCAAGCAACCGGGTAAATGCCCGGTGGGCCGAACCTTCAAATTGGGCCGACATTACTGATATTTTTAAATAAATAATCAAAAGAAAAAAATATTTTTTTAATCTGATCAAAAACAGCTATAGTCTAGAATACCTACCAGTCAAGAATTCTATTTTGATCATTATATACCGGGTGTCTACTATTTTTAGATATTCTAGAATCCAGCTTCAAAAACAATAATTTAAAATGATTCTTTTTTCAAATTGAAATTAATTTTTAATTCGGGCCGGTCTGCTACTATTTGCCCGGGCCGGCTTTAGACCTCGTATCCGGCCCTGCTCTGGCTATAACCAAAAGTCACGTTACAATGTCGAAACATTAAAATGGAAAAAGAACTTTTGAAATTTATTAATTATATTAAGAACGTACGTAGAGGTAATTTAGGTATGTATAACTTGAAATAAATATAATAACTTAATTCTTACAGAAACTAACAGTAGCACATATTACTACAACAAATGCCTTCTTCAAGGTTGAGCAACAAGAACAAGAAGGCGAGTTATAAACGATATATCCACAATCCACAAATCAACGTTTTAAATATAGCGCTTGCCAAGACCAATACATACCGAAGCTGACTCCTTTACATCTTCGCAGCTGGTAACTTGTAAAGAGAATATTTAGGTAATAATAATAATCCGGAAAAGATACTTAATTGAAGTTCTGAACAGATTTTCGTGAAAATTATATTATTATATATTCCAAAACTTTTCAAATTTCGTATTTAAGACTTTTATATGAAGGGGAACAACATATTAGACTAACCGGAAAACTCTTTTCCAACTAGCTGGGAATTGAAGTAAAGAAAAAGTCACTTCCCAAATGTTTGGTAGATTAGAAACGCACATATTACTAACCGATTGTGAATAAAAATAATTTACGAGGATATGTTTTACAAAGATGATAACACAATTATTTACAAATATATATAATATCATAAAGAAAAACGAACAATATCGACATTTGTCGATATTTATCGTTAAAATGAATTTCTCGGTAAACCATTTTTTATCTATACTAATTATACGAATGTTATTCACATTCTACAAAAAGTGACCCAACGTCTATCCAAATTGATTTTTAGATGAGAAAAAAGATTATAAATAAAAATATGATCGCATATTAACTAAAAGATCTGGATGTACTGCAGCGTCATACAGTTCTTTACTAGATATTTTTTTAAAATTTATTCACAATTTCTGTCACATCTTATACTGTAACGTGGAATGCCCGCCGTCGCCGCCGCTGTAAGCGAGTGGCTATTTAAAGCGATGACGTAATCGCGCTAGCAGCCAGGTGATGTAAACAAACTGGTCGCGACGTGTTTAATTACTTGAGGTCGCCTGAACCTTTTGTGTTCATTGTTATTATGCGGTCGAACATTCTAGGGCTTTTCTAGAAGGTAATGACAGCTGTGTAAAAGGGACGAAGCTGTGCTCGGGAGTAAGTTTGTTAGTGACATTCAGAGTCATAGAGACACATGGAGTGTTAGAGAGTAAAGTGTTAGTGAAAAGCACAGCAGTATCGTAGTGAGCGTATGCAGTTGGTGTAGAGTAGGTACTCGGGATGTTACTGGTATATTGGGATAGCTGTGGATGTGAATACTCGGTAGTGTTGACGAGTATTGGGAAGCTATAGTGTACGAAGACAGTAACGGCGAGTCGGGAAGTTACTGGTATACCGGGATAGCTGTTAAAAAGAATACTCGGTAATGTTGAAGAGTATTGTGAAGCTAGGTATACAAGCACAGTAACATCGATTTGGAGTGGATACTCGGCATTGGTGTTGAAGAATTGTGGCATACGAATAGTTGGTGATACTGAGGCTGTGAAAAGAGAAAGTTGGTTACATAAATAGACAGACAGTGAGGTGAAAGGTGTGACTTCTGTCCGAGCAGTTGAATATACAGACGATGTTGAATCAGTTGAGTATATAGACACTATGGAGGCCGGTAGGCGGACAGTTAAACGTGGTATAAGTATATAGTGATATACGAGTAACTATCGCGTAAACAATCTACAAAAGTCTGCAACAGACCGGCAGTCCAAGATTGGAACGCGTAGTGAAATAAATAACTTGTAATATCGTGGAAATAAATAGTAGTGTTAATTGGTTAAATAAATAGTGTTAGTGTTAATGTTATCTAGTTAATCTTAATCTTACTTAGTTTTTAATAATTGTTTAATATTAGTAATAGTAACTTTCATTATAGTTTAATTAATTAATTAATAAACACTTAATTTTAATTAATAATAATTGTCTAATATTTACACTTCACCCAAATAAATAAAAACGTTACAATACTATCGATTTTTAAAATATTGCCAAGTTTGGGCAATACTTCAAGGGAATTTTTTTCAAAAGCCCATTTATTTTGTACTTCTACTTTGCATAATTGCATTGTGAAATAACCCTAAAAACAAATAGATTGTAAGAATGACAGTAATTTTGGTATAATAATAAATTACTAAGAATACAAATTATCGTTCAATTACACTTTATTAAAATGATGATAGTAGCCCAAAATAATTAAACCGGACATACCTACATTTACACCATACCGCATTATATGCTGTGAGTCATGAAAAAATTCTTCGATACGCACTACGTCTATATTTATACATATTCTACTCCTTCCACTTAGTGGCCCTGATAATGTCCTATCCATCCGGCATAAGTAGTATTACATAACTCCAAATTGTCCAGGAACACTTTTTTACTGGTCTAGGCCGGCAAAAGGGAATCGTGTGGTTATAAGCTGATATTAGTCCGACTATTTCCTTCATAAATTTATAAACCAATCCAAATTTTTGATTCTACCTAGTTAGCAAAATTCATTTCTACCAAACACCGTCACAAAATATTTTTCGCACACTTCTAACAAAACAAAATTAATTGGAAAATGCGCAAGTGCCCTATTATCAACTGTATTCAAATAAGTAAATGTTTTATTATAACCCATCGCATATTGCATGAAAATCGATATTTTCAAAAGTGCACCTATGGTTACAAAAACGTATAACAATCGATAGAAATTAGAAAATATACAATAAAAAAAGCGAAATGGCTAGTGATTTTTGAAATTTTATTCGGTTTTTGCTACTACTATAACGCTCTAAAGCTGAAAAATTAAAACATGTGCCATTGTCAAACATCAAAATAATTTTTAATTATTATGCTAATTAAATTAGTTATAAAATGTACAATCCTCATCAACGTTTTAGTTTCACACGAGTTTATTAGTTTTTTTACAAATGTGACAACTATTATGGGACAGAGGGAGTAACATTTTTTCATTAAAAGGTGTGTTCGTTTCGGTACTTTGTGTCTACGGTTTCCTGCCCTGTCCATAAAAAGTGTTTAGGCGCGGCAGTAAACCGTAAACGCAAATTATCGAAAAAACAGAACTATATTATTATGTACAGAATTGCCAGAAGTAATTATACCTGGGATAATAAAAAATACAAACTTAATGAGCTTAAATTCAACATATTAACAATTTCAAATCTTAATGAATTTAATTCTCGTAGTAGGCTACATATGCAGGATAAAACTCATCGTCGTAATATTTCACATATACGTAATTTCCATTTCCAGTTGTAGTATCATATCCCTCTTCAGGAATTGGCATGTAACTATATCCATCGCAAGTATTTCCAACAAGTACTTTGGCGAGTATCATTGCTCTTTCGACACCATTGTTCCTACAGTACTCCCTATTTGCGTAAATTGGACATGTAGAAAAGCTTACACCTTCTCCGTATTTTGCACGGTTTACCATTCTGTAAAAATAAAAGTTTTTTTGTATACAGATATTTTTTAACTGGGCCATTTAAAAGCTGTAAAAGTTACGATTTCGGTATGTCATGTCGAAATTTGTCATAGGGTGCCATTTCATTGACATTTTTTTTTAAGTGTGTTTTGAATGGGGGAAAACTGATTGATTGATTTTTTCTTTTTACCCGTACCGAGTGATATGTACACAAACATAATTAACTATTAATTATCTAAATTAAAACGATTGCGATTAAGATTATTAGTAATCGCAGATTATTGTCCAATTTCCGAATAATCGTCGTCGCCGATTATCTGCACTATTAAATTCGATTAATAATAACAAATTTCGTGGATAAGTAACGTATACCGTTTGTTGATCATTAATAAATTCATTTGAATATATATATATATATATATATATATATATATATAGTCTCCTCCTAGCAAAAGAAGAGGCTGACGCGTATCTAAAATCATCCAACACAACTCATTCTTCAGATCCGATTCTATACTGGAAAACTTATTACCCACGCCTTTATAAGTTGGGCTTATTCAAAGTAATAAAATTTAATAATTTGTTGGGCTTATAAATTCCATTTATTAACAATTACATCGAGGTTTATTGAGGACGTTTCGGCCTAATATGCGGCCATCATCAGCTACAATACATTACATCCGAATTATTGGTAAATATAATAATCAAAATCTAAGTCACTCTTTTATGCTTGTGAGGAACTTTATCAAGTATTTTAAATTCATCAAAATTAAATTTATGGCCTGTGGTTAAATGATGTTTGCATAATGCGCTTTGGTTTTCGTTATTTTTGAAACAATGAAATTTATGCTGGTATAACCTCTTATTTATTGATTAAGATGTTTCCCCGATTTATATTTTATTACATGCACCACAATTGACTTGGTAGATTACATCTTTCTGTTTATTTATTGCGATAGGATCTTTAAGTTTTGTGTAGAAGGTTTTTGTTGTGTTGTCAATTTTAATATTAGTATCTTTAAAAATATCAAGGAGCGTGTATGTTAATTTCTCATCATATGGGATTTTGGTGTAAATTGTTTCTAGCAGCTTGGGCTGGAGTATTGCGATTTAAAATGTGAAGTCTTTTACGGAGGCATTTTGAGATGAAGTTAGTGAGGTTTGCATTATGGTATTCCGGACTTGAAAGTTTTATTCCTCGATCGATCAATGCGTTAATCACACTAGTTTTATATTTTATATTTGTGTAAGAAAATAAATGTAGATAGCGGGCTGACGCGGTTGGTTTTTGGTACCAGTTCGTTGAGATATTACCTTCCTTTCTAATCAAAGTTACATCCAAAACATTAATTGTACTGCTTTGTTCATACTCAATAGTAAATTTAATTCTAGGATGGTAATCATTAAATTTATGTAAAATATTATTAATCTGTTCTACTAGTGCTATTATAAGGCAATCGTCGACGTATCGCTTGTAGTATAATATTTTATTAGAAGTATCATCAATAATATAGTTTTTGTAGTATAATTTCTGCTAAGGTTGCACTGATCGATGATCCCATAGGAGAGTCATCTATTTGTTTATAAGTTTTACCGTTAAAAGTAAATATGGATGTTTCAAAATATAGGTTTATGGCAGTGATAAATTAGTTTTTAGTTAAGTCTGTGTGGGGTTCGATATTTTGCCATTGTTCTTGTATGCATTCCAACACAAGCTGCTGTGGAATTGATGGATAAAGTGCCACAACATCTAAAGAGAACATACAATAGCCATTTGGTATTTGTAAATCTTTTACCAAGTCAAAAGAGTTTTTAATTATACTGGAGGAGTTTGATGTTACTTTCGAAATTGTGCTGTTTAAATATTTTGCCAATTTATATTTCGGAGTGTCTATAGTTGAGGTGATTTTTCGTAGTGGAATTTCAGCTATGTGAATCTTCTTTATCTACAGGATGTTCAATTTAAGTTTCTCACTATTGCTATCTCGAGAACCGTAAGAGATACGAAGTCGGTTTAATTAGCAAACAATTTCAATATTACAAGACTATTAAAATGAGCATTACAAAAAAAAATTTCAACCAGTGGTTCTCAAAATACAGAATTCAACTTTTTAATTTTAAATGAGAACCTACTTTTTTATTCGCCTATTCAATTCAGTATTTTTTTCTGAATACAACGATATAAAATGTTTATACCCTTACATAACGAAAAAAACGAGAAAAATGCAAAAGAAAAATTATTTTCATATTTATTTCTACATGTAATCAAAGTGCCATGACAAAAACAATTGAATATTTTGTTTTCATCATTGTTTGGGCGATTTAGATGCTTAAAAATATTATAAAAATTGTTCAAAATTAATTTCATGCTGATTTATACATAATTCCAGCTTTCTGAACATATTACATCTTACTTTTCTTAAATTTCGGCCGTCTTTAACATAACCCCATAAAAAAAAGGTCCAGGGGATTAAGGTCTGGTGATCTTGCGGGCCACGGAATAGGACCATAAGTACCAATCCACCGATTTGGAAACCGTTCGTTTAGGTAATCCCTAACTTGACGCGAATTGTGTGAATGTGGGAAATAATATTTTCGATTGCATTTTTTAAATGCTGAATATCTGGATAGATAGTTTTGTAGACTTCATCTTTAACATAACCCCATAAAAAAAGTCCAGGGGATTCAGGTCTGGTGATCTTGCGGGCCACGGAATAGGACCATAAGTACCAATCCACCGATTTGGAAACCGTTCGTTTAGGTAATCCCTAACTTGATGCGAATTGTGTGAATGTGGGAAATAATATTTTCGATTACATTTTTTAAATGCTGAATATCTGGATAGATAGCTTTGTAGACTTCATCTTTAACATAATCCCATACAAAAAGTCCAGGGGATTAAGGTCTGGTGATCTTACGCGCCACGGAATAGGACCATAAGTACCAATCCACCGATTTGGAAACCGTTCGTTTAGGTAATCCCTAACTTGTCGCGAATTGTGAGCTGGTGCACCATCTTGCTGGAAATAAATGTTTCCCAACTCATATACTGGTATGTCTTCCAAAATAATACCCAGCATATTTTGAATTAAATTCAGGTATCTGTTGCCACTCAATGTACCTTCGTACATGTAAATATTATCACTGAAAATGGCACACCAAACATTTATATTAAATTTTCGCTGTAAACTTCTCTCTCGTACAGCAACAGGATTTTCTCGGCTCCAGCAGTGTTTGTTTTTTCTATTTGATATACCATTATTAGAAAAATTAGCTTCTTCAGTCCAAATAATTGATTTTAAGATATCTGGATCCTCGTTTATCAACAAAATTCTAATCTTCGCTCACGATCACCAGGATGTAAATGGTGAATTTTAATCATTTTGAATGGTCTGTATTATGTTTCTTTAAAATCCTATGGATCGTGCCCACACTTAAATTACACTCAGCGGCAGCCATTCTAACTGAAGCTGTTGGATGAGCTTCAAAATATGCTAATATATTTATCTAAGCTTCTTGATCTTGTACGCTAACTCGCTTCGATACGAATGTATACGTATTAGCGCTCAGTGCTAATTCTAATTTTCTAAAATACTGACGACAAGGAACTCGCCGCTCAGGATAACGTCCCCTATACATATTCTTTGCAGCAACAGTATTTTCAGAGATAATATGAAAACTTTGTACATATCAATTTTTTATTCGTGCTTAAAATTCATTTTAACACAAAAGAAAACAAGAAAATTCATAAACGAACTACATTGACATGTGATACAAAACAAAATATTCAATTGTTTTTGTCATGGCACTCTGATTACATGTAGAAACAAATATGAAAATAATTTTTCTTTTGCATTTTTCTCGTTTTTTTTTTTTTTTTTCGTTATATAAGGTTATAAACATTTTATATCGTTATATTCAGAAAAAGATATTGCATCGAATAGGCGAATAAAAAAAGTAGGTTCTCATTTTAAAATTAAAAAGTTGAATTCTGTATTTTGAGAACCACACGTTGAAAAATTTTTTTGTAATCGTCATTTTAAGTCCTATAATATAGAAATTGTTTGCTAATTTAACCGACTTCGTATCTCTTACGGTTCTCGAGATAGCAATAGTGAAACACTTAAATTGAACACCTGTATATAGCATAGCGGAATGTAAAATTTCGATAAAATTAAAGAAAGTTTTGTTTGAACTCGTTTATCTCGAAAACGATTTTTTATTAAAAATACCTTTTTTTATTGAAAGAATTTCAAATTTATGCAAAATTTCTATCTAAATTCTTCTAACAGAAAAGTTACCCTTACTTAAGTACTCTACAGTAATTAATTAAGAGCTAATGCGAAAAATCTGGAAAATTTACAAAAGTATCTTAAACGAAGTGGGAAAAATGGCAAGTTTCATAATATTAAAAACTGTTTTCAAAGTAGAGACAAAAGAAAATATACTTTAGGATAACCTTTATCTAGGTTGTACCTATTTTTTTTTTCAAATATTGTAAAAAAGTACAGGTGTTATATTTTCTATTTTACATAACTAATTCAAGCCACAAAAAATCGACCAGTGGTTCTCAAAATACTGGACCTAACATTTTTTATCTTAAATAAGAAAATGAAATTAAAAATAATAACTTTTTAGCAATTCAAAATCAAAATAAGTCAAAACATTGTTCTTGTCAGTGACAAGCGCATGCAAATCAGTTGATTCCAAGCTTTTCACGGTCCCTCGAGTCAAGTTTGCTCGCGGCCTATACAGCACTAGGTTCAATGAAATATATTCTTAACTGGAAGTCGTGTGAACTATTAATTCTGCTGTGTACACGACAGACGACAGTGAAGCAATTTAAAGAGGATTGTTGGTCTACTCTAGTATTTTCGTGCGCTGCCGAAGTTAGACGAATAGATATTGTCTATGGTTTGAATTTGTGGTTATGTCTATCAGGCTTATTGAACTTGAGTAATTTTATGTGTTTAATTTCTATACAGCGCTAAGATGCCTTGTTCTTATAACCATTATATGAACAGTACGAATGACAACGCAAATAGTATCCACAGCTCAGGCGTTAAAATTAAAGTCTTTGAATTATTATTTTCGTATTGCTATACATATTTTACAATTTATAGATAGTGTTTAGTCAATACTGGCATGAACAAAAATTCTCTACGTATAATTTGCAGATTATGTTCTGTATATTTGTAAGAAAGTGCCTTTTCCACTACAAAAAATAAATTAACTTTTCGCGAAACTACAATATTCAAAAACCAATTAAAATTCATTTTCATATATTACACCATGTATATGTACATATGTTTAGGTATGCCTATTTTTGTATATCATTGAATAATATTCTTATTTTTTTTATTTTTTTTTTGCCGTTAATAAAGTAGAAATACAAACTTATACAGTATATTTAAATTTCCCACCATGAATTTGAAATCCGAAGATACATGAAAAGACGCGAATATGGCCCGAGTAGAGCATGCAGCGTTTTGCAAATTGCTTCACTGTGCACGTGCAGTATTCATGCGAGTTCCAGGTAAGTATTATATTTCAGTGGTAAAGGTTTATATTTATTGTCACCTCCAGTCCAAGTTATTCTCTATAATGGACGGTATTTTAGACTCTGCTGTTGCATGTACCAATTCCATTTCAGGATCGGAAAAACCAAGGTGCTCATATTCAAGTTTTCGAATTTGATATCGGTAATATAAGTACGGGTTTTGAATCCGGGTGATGCGGCTCAAATATAGCAATGAAACACCGTCTAGTTTGGATTCCACGTAGTTATACTCGGAACAATAAGGATTTAGTTCTATTTCTTCTACTTCTGCAGATTGATAAGACCAAGTGTACGGCATTTTTAAAATACTGGATAACTCCATCTAAAATAAAAAGAAAGTTTATATATGAATTTTAGTGTGGAGATATATCTAAAGCCTTTTAGATAGTTTATATATATATATATATATATATATATATATATATATATATATATATATATATATATATATATATACATAGGTATATAGTAGGCTTTTATCTACTCAAAATAGTGGATCGAGGATAGATAAAATAATACTTTAATAGCAAGAGTATATAAAATGTTTTAATTTTTATTAATGTACGAGTATATTAAATTAAATACATTATAAAGTTTTACTGTTTGTGTTAAAAACAATTTCAATTGAGCAATGGGGTCCTACCCATGGGCACCGTTAACCCAAAATCCAAGGGGGGAGGGGCAAAAAAAGAATACGTATTTGAAAATTTTTCAAAATAATATGCACATACTCGTATATGTCTTACTTGTAACAATAATAAAACGAATTATTCATGTTCGTAAAATTTTATTTAATTGAACTTTTATATAAAGAAAATAAAAAAACGAAGATTTCTTCTTTTTGTGCCAAAAACTTTTATAACCTCTTCTATTGTTCTTCCACCTTAAACACTTAATTGGCATAATCCGGAGAGCCGATTTTCTTCCATTCTGGACCTAAGCCACTCTCCTTAGAGCACGAGTAGAGAAAGAACACTTATGTCCAGTTGCACCAACAAGGCTTAAATTTTAAGCGACCCTTAAACAAAAAAATGCACACCGTAATTTTGACAGCAATGCATAATAATTTATTTGACATTTCAATTCGATGCAATTTTGCCTATTTAAGGAACGCCCAAAATTCAAGTTACGTTGGTGCAACCGGCCATTACTGATTTAATTTTTGTAATTGGAAAAAATTGTAAATACCTAGCTATTGGTTTACCCTTGCAAATCTCTTGAGACTTAAGCAAATACATGCTGAGAAGGGCATTTATCTTGACACAAACCATACATGGACAGGCGCCGAATTAGGCACGCTTGTGAATAATGTCCGAACTAGAAATGTTTATTTTGTTCTTGCATTTACATTTGGCAAATTAAATGATAGAAAACTGTTTTGAGTGTAATTCAACAGTGAATTTCTGTAACTCATAGTTACCATCAATTATATTACATATATATATAAACAAAGACGGATTTGTGAAAAATTGGGCTACAGGATCCCACTGAAGTTCATGAATTTTGCACATGTCACAACAGTGACGTAACTAAGATTATTTTCTGGGGAGGCCAAAGGTGGGCCAATGAAAAATCTGAGTGGGCCATACTTATATCTTAAGAACAGTATTACAATAAAACTAAATTACATACCACCATTACATATGGATTATAGATAGAATAGTATAGATAGTGGTAAAACAAAATAAACAAAAATTACAAATACTTCTAAGTAATACCTAAAATTTGAAAACAGAAATTGCACTAAAAATTCGAATTGTTATTGCAATGACTACTAATTTAAAGTTCCCGGAAAATATAGTTTATAAATATGTTATAAAACTAGTAGGACCATTATTGTTTTAATTACAGCTTTACATTAATTTTCGTAAAATTTAATTGTGTTGAGAAGTAAATGATACCTACTCTGTGGCTAGCATATAAATTTGTGTAATGCTTAGCAAAAGGAAACATTTTCTATAACTAATGTTAAATGTGCGTTACAAATATTATCATCTTCTTTATTTTTTGACATATTAATATAAAGACATTTCCTTATTGTATTACGGTGCTCTATGCTTATATCATGTTTGCAAAATCCAGAATCGGTTTCCAGGATTCATTGCATAAAATGCAGCGCCCATATAAATAAATACATACTTTTATTCAACAATTTAAAAAGATCAAACTAATCTTTATTGAAGTGTCGTAATCGATTTCCAAATTTTGGTTCTAGATAGGAGTCTCTTGTCATAATAGTACGTCCTTGCTTAGAGCTAATTTTTTTTATATAATTTATTAAATAAGGAATTATCAATTTACTATATTCCATATAAAATTTGTCGTAAACGCTAATTAAACATATTTTAATTTTTGTTAAATAATCAGTTTTGTAAATTCCTCTGTTGGTATAATATCTATTATTAGTACAGATACTTTTCTTATACACTTCCATTTTACAAATATCTCTTGCGTGTCCAGTATGGTATCATCCGCTAAATTAATTAGCTACATATTAATCAACATTCATCTCAATACTGTAAAACAGTTGTTAAATACTAGCAACATTGTTGAAAATTCTAATCAATTTCAGTAGAAACAAAAGTAACGTGTCATGTTTTATTCAGTGTTTCCAAAGTTGATAAGAAAGAGTAATTTTGCTGCAGAATTGGGGCGATTTTTTGATAAATAGTTAATTCAATTTTTTCCACGGAGAGACATTTTTTGGCAATATAGGCTCACATACAATCTAAAATGTATATTCTGCAATATGTATGTTTTGCATCACACAAATTGTATTACACGTTCTAAATTATTATCTCTTTTATAAAATAAACTAAATATCTTTATTTTTTTGAGTGGGCCAGCGGGTGGGCCAACACATCAATGAGGTGGGCCGAGGCCCACCCAGGCCTCCCCGTAGTTACGTCCCTGTGTCACAAACACGTTGGTTACGAGAACGTGACGAGAACAGTCTGCCAAACGGAGTAACTTTACCCGCTCAAAAGAAAGACAATCACTGCCACGCGGGGGTCCGTGAATTTTTCACAAATCCGTCTTTGTTTATACATTTAATATAATTGATGGTAACTCTGAGTTACAGAAATTCACTGTTGAATTGCTCTCAAAACAGTTTTCTATTATATAATACTGCAGTACCATTTCACTACCACGGGCGATGTGTCGCTGTTGTGTGGGTAACATTACTCCATGCGGGAAACCGTTCTAGTATCCAACGTGCTTATGACATGAGAATAACTGTAACATTGAGCACAGATAGCAGAGCGCCCGATTAGAAATTGGGAATCCCGCTGGGGTCCGTGAATTTTTCACAAATCCGACTTTATTTATTAAATTAAATATTTATATACAGTCTTTGATGACCTATACAAAACATATAAGAAGTTAGAATTCGTATATTGTAAGATAGTCGACAATTATACAATAAGTCTGAATCTGTTTTTAAAAAAATTAGTGGTTGAATTCAACTCCAGGGGAGGGCAAGTGCCCCCTATTGCCTCCCCTAAACGGCGCCCACGGTCCTGTCCCCCTTTTTTACCTTCAGTCACCTTTAGGGAAGGGAGGTTTGGTTTTGGTCAAAAAAAATCGATGATGAGTTTTTAATGAATAAGCATGTTTTAGGGCCCCTAGAATACGATTTTACTATTTTTAGGATGATGTCTGTATGTTTGTATGGATGGATGTATGGGTGGATGGATGTATGTGTGCGAGTGTGACAATTTTTTGGGATCGCATAACTCCAATGCCACCTTTCCAAAAATTATAATTTTTGCGTATTCCTTTTCTTTAGGTCCCTACAAAGAGCTGATTAGATTTTGGTTATAATTGGTTGAGTGGAAGTACCCTAATTTGAAGATTTTAACAGTTTTTCTTGAAAAAATGCTGTTAAATATCACTTTTTCACATTTAATGTTATTATAAATATTAGAGAATATTTTATTTTCTATATGATTTGATTACATTTTATACTTCATGTTCAATGGATATAGAGTTAACAAATTGTAAAGAAATTAAATTTCATAAAGCAGCCAGCTGAAACATGAAAGCATCTACTACATTAAGAAAATTCTGATTGACAAATGTCAGTGTCAAGGTCAAGTGCAATTTACATAGTATGTTTGTGTTATAATTTTACAGAAAATATATAGAAGATATATGAAGGTAATGTGCTGTAAATATGGAATCTTTGGCAAGAAACTTTTTGTGTGGAATTTGTACAAAATTCATAGAACTGACGGAAGGTAATGTGCTGGCCACATCAGATTTTTAATTATTTTTTAAAAAACATCTAAACTGAGAGTAAACTGAGAGCGATTTGCAGATTTAGAAAATCATATATATATATATATATATATATATATATATATATATATATATATATATATATATATATACCGTGTGTCTATCTTCAAGGTGTACATAGGAGATTAACATGGGAAATCAGTTTTTTGCAATTTTCTGCTCGCCTAATTATTTTAAGCAAAAACGCGCCAAATAAAAGTTTTAGGGCATAAAATTCTACATCTAAATCAATAAACAGAATTACCTTTACATATTTTGTAACGACAGAAATTAATTATAAAAATGTCGAAAATTACGTTGAAAATATCGACAGCCATGGAATTGAACAAAAAATAAATAAATGCTTGACGTTTTATCTGTCACAACCTAAGTTAACTTATTTGACGTTTCTGACAATTTGATAAAACGTCAAGCATTTATTTATTTTTTGTTCAATTCCATGGCTGTCGATATTTTCAACATAATTTTCGATATTTTCACAATTAATTTCTGTCGTTACAAAGCATGTAAAGGTAATTCTGTTTTTTGATTTAGATGCAGAATTTTATGCCCTAAAACTTTTATTGATTTCCCATGTTAATCTTCTATGTACACCTTTAAGACAGACACACGGTATATATATATATATATATATATATATATATATATATATATATATATATATATATATATATATATATATATATATATATATATACAGAGAATTTATTTTAATATGCAACATATGGTTTATCACTTCCATGGTTACACACTACTGTCAAAAAATGACAGCAATGTAATATTTGTCCATTTTAAAATGCAACATTATAAATAGTATTGCAGCATAGGAGATATCTCCAGAACACATCACAAATGGTGTCAATTATTTCTACGAGCGACTAGGATAATGCTTCAGTGTGAATAGAGGTATTTTTGAACATTTATTACATTAAAATTATGAATTTTTGTAAGCCAAAGTTTGTTAATATGTGCCACATTAAAGTTTTGATTTTTTTGTTAATAGTATATAGGCTAATTTATTAGAAATTAGTGTTGATAATACATAACTTCAAATTTTCGTATGTTGCATTTTAAAATGGACAAATATTACATTGCTGTCATTTTTTGACAGTAGTATGTAACCATGGAAGTGATTGACCATATGTTGCACGTTAAAATAAATTCACTGTATATATATATATATATATATATATATATATATATTATACAGAGAATTTATTTTAAGCCGCTTTCTTTTAATCAAGAAGATCAACTCCGAGTAGCACACATCTACCCTAAATCGTTCTTTTTAAAAGGGGATAAATCGATAAATGATCTTGTACTACCCATTTTCTTCGTCCCCGCCCCCGCGAAACACCACCTTTCTAAAACTAAACTAAACTGATCCCGAATGTCAATGTCACGTCAATATGACTGACTGCTATGTATTTTGTCTTTTTTATAAGTATTTAATATTAAAATGACATGAATAGAAGAAATTAATTAGTTTGAAGCGTTATATCATGTTTAATTACCATAAGAAATATATATATATATATATATATATATATATATATATATATATATATATATATATATATATATATATTTCTGATGGTAATTAAACATGATATAACGCTTCAAACTAATTAATTTCTTCTATTCATGTCATTTTAATATTAAATACTTATAAAAAAGACAAAATACATAGCAGTCAGTCATATTGACGTGACATTGACATTCGGGATCAGTTTATATATATATATATATATATATATATATATATATATATATATATAGTAAATATAGGGATGATTTTGTTCTCAAACAGTAAGAATAAATACTCGTAAATTGATCTTTTTCAACTTTTATAACAATTAGTATGTTCCGTAAATAAATCAGACTAATCGTAATCGGTGATTTCGGTGAGTAGTTGGTTACTGAAAGTGGTGAGTATTTTCGGAACAGCTTGAAATTCAAGTTCCGTCAGATAAGCATTCATGATTCCCAACACTATTCAAATCATTTATAATTCCATCGTAGTGTGCACAATTGTATTCACCTTGGTATTCTCTTGTAAAAAGAAAAAGAAAAAATATTATCAATTTTTATTTCAATAATTTAAACATAGTTACCATTATCACGAATTTTTGATGGCACAACCTCACGGAGAAAAATAATAAACTTCAAATCATCTTCAAATAGCGCCAATAACATCTGTCTAATTGATGCAAATTGCAAATAACCGAAGTCATCGTGCTTTGAGCGCAATGAGTTTGGTGACTAACCAGACTCACCAATTTCAGGTCACCGCGTTCCATAAATCAAATCTTTTCAGGAATTGGATATTTACGGAACAGAAAACACAATTTGGTGACTTTCGGGTATTTACGGAACACACTAAATATATAAATGTGTTTAAAACACTTTTGTAGTGAATGTATGTAATTGGAAATATGCGTGGATAATAATCAATTTATAGCGTTTTCCACGTACATATTTAGTTTTGCTTTGCACTCAGTGCAAGCAATGGCGTCATGCCCGGCACTAGTTGTGACAACACGTTCGCAGATCATTTGAAATGAAACATATTGCAAAATTTCAGTGCAAGTTTATTAGCTGTCATTTTCAACACGAGGTTATGTAGTTATGGATATCACTATACAAGATTTTTTTTTTTAATTACATAAAGGCGGACCGACTGCAGTGGTCATTTGCCACCTGTATTGTTTACAAACCTTGGCAACTATGGTTTACGCGACGAATGTTACCAAGGTCAGATGAATTTGTGAGTTGTTTGCGCTTGTGACATATGATTGTTTTGTGTAGGATAGTGAGTTTAGGTTATAAGTTGGTGTTTTTATACATATACAGATGAGTAAATAATATACATTTATTTATAGGAATGTTCCTTCGATAATTACTGGTTTTTTATGTGATTAGGTAAAATGCAAATGAGGATACTTGACTACACACAGTATACAAGAAGGAAGTTGGGAGGTGTCAGTGAGACTAATCACGACAATTGGTTTAAACAAACAGGTGTGGTAGCCATGGAATTGTTTACAATAGAGTTAAGAGGTATTAATGAGAGCGAAAAATGATAATGGCTTTGATTCCGAGTGAAAGTGAGATTTTATTATTTTATTTTGAATAGGTTATTTTTTTATTTGTTATTATTATTAATATTAGTTTATTAATATAATTTAATACTTAAATTTTAGATTTCGGGAAATAGTTTTGCTGTCTGCAGAAATTGGATTAAATTAAGAATGGGCTTGTTTTCTGGACTATTTTTCAAATTGTCATTGCAAATCTTGAGATTTGTACGGAGAGTAGAGTATATGGTGCATTCAGATAAGAAATGTTTAACTGACAGTCGTTTATCACATACAGTACATTGAGGTGGGTCATTTTTTATTAGTATATGACTGTGTTAAACGCGTGTGACCTATAGGGAGTCTTGTTATTATTACTTGTTCATTTCGAGTTAAATCTGAGAATCTTGTTATTGCCCAGGATTCTACAGGTGGCTTATATTGTTTTAAGTGTGTTTCCTGAGTATTCCATAATGCTTGCCACTTTATTTTGGCTTGTCGTACAGTTATTTACAAAAGGTCATTGCATCGTACGTATTTAAAAGTATTTTCATTGTTTTATTGGTTTACTATTGTTGTGGCGAGATGGTCAGCCATTTCATTTCCGTGTATGCATGTGTGGCTGGGGAACCATATAAAGTATGTATCTATATTGTATGATGTTTTTAGTGTATAGATATCATTATATAAGGAAAGTAGTGTTTTGTCCTTTGTTGAATAGATGTTGATAATACCTGTAATTGCGCTCATATAATCGGTGCAAATAATAATTTTATTAATAGACGTAAACAAGAGTGGAGCACCTCACAAATTGCTATTATTTCGGCAGAGAAGATGCAGCACAGTGACGATAGTGCAATAGATTTTGTGAGATTATTCAGTGGGTCATATTCTGCGCAGCCAGTGTTTCCGGCGGTGGATTTAGATCCGTCAGTATAGAGCATTATGTTATTATTATTTTCAAAGGGATGTATTATTATTTTAAACTCATTTTGAATTAGTTTATGAGGAGTTTCGTTTTTATTATATTTTTTTTAATTTTGTATTGCATTTACTTAATGGTGACATAACTCAAAGAGAAGGATTTGAGAGGATTTGGTCTTGGGACGTTGTGTTGTAAATATCAAGTTTTTGATCATTGATTTCGATAAATAGGTTTTTAAGGTGAATAACTAATGGGCATGTTTTTTGTGGATTTTCACTGTATAATCGAGCTATATCATTGTTGTTAAATATAATATTGAAATGTATGTGATTTTTTATATTCCAGATTTTGCAAACGTATTTGACTGTTAGATATTGTCTCTGGGTTGATAGTGGAGGTAAATTTGCATCACAGCACATACTTGAGCTTGGACTGGTTCGGAAAGCTCCAGTGACGCATCTCTGGCCGTTATTTTGTACTGCATTAAGTTAAGATGTGTTTTAGCAGCTGTTCCATAAACGATGCATCCATAGTCTATTCTGGATCGGACAAGAGCCTTGTAGAGGTTAGCAATGGTGTGTTTGTCAGCACCACATTTTGTATTTGATAAATACTTTATGGCATTTAGAGCTAGTCTAGCTGAAGATACAGTGTTATTTATTTGTTGTTTTCATGTAAGTTTCTTATCGAATGTGATTCCTAGCAATTTGACTTGGTTCTATTTTTTAATTATTTCATTGTAGATGATTAGGTCAGGGCATACATGTTCTGCGCGTAATCTGCAGATATCAATACTACAGGTTTTTTGAGGTGAAAAGGTGAATCCTATGTTAATAGCATTTTCAGTTATGATCTTTATAGCTTTTTAGAGTCGATGTTTGATAGCGAGGATATTTTTTCCACTTGTGAAGATGACGAGATCGTCTACAAATAATAAGGGTTGGACACTTGATGGGATACGGTCTGTAATACTGTTTACAGCTACTAGGAAGAGTGTTACAGAGATTGTTGAATCTTGAGGGATTCCGTTGTAGAGGTGATGACTACTGGAAAAAACGTTTCCCACTCGTACTTGATACTTATAGGAAGTTTCTAATAAAATTGGGAAGATTACCACGAAGGCCCCATTGATGAAGTTTACTCAATATTCCATGTCGCCATGTCATGTCGGAAGCTTTTTCAAGATCAAATATAACGGCAATTAGGTGATTCCGACGCATCATTGAAGTTTGGATTTCATTTGTGAAATTGACAAAAATGTCTGTGGTTGAGTGGTTTCTTCTTGATCCTCATTGGTATGGTTTCATTAAATTGTTTTTTTCTAGGAACCAAGTTAACCGCGTATTGATGAGTTTTTCATATATTTTACTCAGATGGCAAGTTAGAGAAATCGGTTCTGTAGGATGTTAAATTTTTTTTATCTTTTCCTGGTTTTAGAAGTGGAATGACTATAGCTTGCCTCCATAGATCTGGGTAGGAACCTTTTGCCCACATAAAATTAAAGAAATCACAGATGTACAGTATCATTTTAAATGGAAGGTGTTTCAGAATTTTATAAGATATATTATCTGGGCCTACTGCAGCTGAGGTTTTGCCTGAGGAGTTAATAATATGAATTAATTCTTGTGCAGAGAATGGACGGTTGTAAAAATTTGCATCAGGAGTTTCATTTTGTTGAGAGAAATTAAGTGGGGTTTCTAGTACTGATTTGTTTTTTCTGAATTCTAGATTGTAATTATCATGACTGCTGACTGAACTGAAATGAGTTGCAAGTTGTTCAGCGATATCGAAGGGTTGTACAAAGTCAGTGGAGTTATGTGTTATGATTGGTATACTATTATATTGTTTAGTGCCTGTTACATGTTTTATTTTTTCCATAGTTGGCTACTTGTTAATGTGGGGTCAATTTCAGATACATATTTTTGCCATGTTTCTTTTTTTGCTGCTATTATTGACTTTCGGACACGGGCTTGTGATTTCTTAAATGATATGAGATTTTCGTCATTTGGATTCTTTCTGAAGCGTTTCATAGCTTTTCTTTTTTCTTTTATTAGATTTCTTTTTGATTCATTCCGCCAGGGGACGGGTTTCTTAAGTTTAGGTGTATTTTTGATTATATTTAAGGAAGATGAGGACGATGAAGTAGACTCATTACTCGAAGAATGTTGTTCTTTGTTAGGATTTTTGGTTTTAGGGAATATATAATGATGCAGCCGATAAAATGGAATTATTTATTAATGATAGTATCAGAGTTTGCTTTGATTTCAGTATTTGAAAGAATGACGTGTTCAGTGAATTTATTTCAGTTAGCTTTTTTGTATGACCATTTAGGGGAGAAATTTACATTGTTGTATGAGAGAGAGTATCGATCTATTAGTTTGGGGAAATGATTACTAAAGAATGAATATTTTAATATTACGCTCCATGTAAGGATATTACTGAGGCTGGATGAACATAAGGTGAGGTCGATTGTTGAGAAGTTTTTGGATCTACTGTTAATGTAAGTTGGCTCATTGGGCGTGTTGAGTAGAACTATATCGTTGTTGTTATCCAAAAAATCATCGATGAGTTTTCCATTGGCGTTAGGTGTTTCAATGCGTGTATTCCAACTTGAGCTATGTGCGTTGAAATATCCGCAGAGCACAAAGGGCCGGAGCAGTTGAAGGACAATGTCATTAAGTTCATGTTGAGGCCTGGGTTCATTAGGTGGAAAGTATATGAAAGCATAGGTGATTGTATATGGTTTAAGTAAGTAGTTGTATAGCTATTACATTTAAGTTAGAGCATAGAGTTAATATTTATAGTTTTGAAAGGAATATTATTTTTTAGGATGATGGCTACACCTCGTTTAGCGCGACCTTTAGAGAGATCGTCACAGGGGAAAATTTCGTATCCACGAAGGGGACATTTTTCATTTGAATGTAAATCTGTTTTTTGTAAGCAAACAATGTATGGATCTAACTCCGCTAGAATCAATTTTGGTTCATTAAAGTGATGTTTTAAACCATTACAATTCCATTGTATTGCCATTTTATTGGATGTATATATATATATATATATATATATATATATATATATATATATATATATATATATATATATATATATATACCGGGTGTCTTAGGCCGACCGACACATGGGCGATTAACATGTAAAATTAGTTAATTGTGAATAGTATCTCCCCAGTGCAAGATATTAAGATGAAATTTTGCATGCTTATCCGGGGATACTATTTCTATGGATTTCAATTCAAATCAGTCAATTTACAAGTGTAATATTAGAATAAATTAAGAAAAATTGTAGAAGTACCATGAATGTTATTCATATCTTGAAAATAATAGTATCTAAGCAACAGCTCTGATAGAGTAGGGGTAACGTGCGCGCTTCACAATTTAGAGTCGGGTTCGAAACCAACCGACAGCAATATTTATTTTTTAATTTTTTCTTTTCAAAATAATTTTTATTATTAATATGTTTTTAATCTTTTATTAATATTTAATTTAATAAAGTGGATACATTGTACGTAACAAGATTTATTTATTTAAAAAATATTTTATTATTTGCTTTATTGGTTTATTATAAATTAAATTTCTTCAAATTATAGTTAGCCCCGACGAAAACAAAAAAACGAGAACATTTGATTTGAATAATCAAACGTCAAATGCAGATTTGTATTGTACTATCTTTATTTGTTGCTAGTGTTATTTAAATAATATGGATTTAACTACAAAAGATAAAATTCGTATTGTGAAATTATTTCACATTGGTAATAGCCTACAGCAAACTGCTGATGTATTTTCTGCCGAAAATCCAGAAAAAGTAGTTAATAAATCCCGTGTAAGGCGTATTATTAACAGATTTGAAGAAACTGGGTGTGTTGCTAATCACACAAAGCAGGAAATACAACCAATTGAAAATGAATTTGAAGAAATAATAATTGCGCGGGTTGAAGTGGAGCCTACTATTAGTTTAAGAAGTTTACAAATGGAATGTGGAATAAGTAGAACAAAAATTGCTAGAATACTTAAGAAAAATGGATTTAGAAGTTACAAAGTAGGTAACCATCAAGAATTGCGAGACGGCGACGAAGAAAGAAGAGCAACTTATTGTGAAACAATTATAGATAAAGCCAATGAAAACAGAAACTTTTTGTATTCCCTCTGTTATAGCGATGACTGCACATTTACTCTTCATAACGAACCGAATGTGCAAAACTTTCGCCACTGGTCAAAAGATAAACCAACTCTTCAAAATTTATCAAGAACACAATATCCCCAGAAGGTTAATGTTTGGGCGGGAATTTTGGGATCACACATTATTGGACCATATTTTATTGAAGGGACATTGAACGGTCCAAAATATTTAGATTTATTGGAAACAGTAGTTGGGCCTAGACTTACAGAATTAAATATGGAGAGGATATGGTTTCAACAGGATGGGTGTCCAGCGCATAACGTGCAAATTGTCAAAGAATATTTGGACAATTCATTTCCAGATTCTTGGATTGGTTTAAATGGACCAATTAATTGGCCGGCAAGGTCTCCTGATCTAAGCCCCTTAGATTTTTTTCTTTGGGGTCATTTAAAATCAAAAATTTACGGCCATTATGAATTGACCACTTTAGAAGACCTGAAAGCGGCAATAAGGAATGAATGTAGGCTTATTTCTAATCGACAGCTAAGCAACGTGAGACAGCAATGTTACGATCGTCTCGGATTTTGCTTAGCGCAAAACGGCGGCCATTTTGAATATTTATTATAATTTTTAAATTTTAATGTTGTAATTAGTAGGTACGATTTAATATTTTTTAAATAAATAAATCTTGTTACGTACAATGTATCCACTTTATTAAATTAAATATTAATAAAAGATTAAAAACATACTAATAATAAAAATTATTTTGAAAAGTAAAAAATAAATATTGCTGTCGGTTGGTTTCGAACCCGACTCTCTAAATTGTGAAGCGCGCACGTTACCCCTACTCTATCAGAGCTGTTGCTTAGATACTATTATTTTCAAGATATGAATAACATTCATGGTACTTCTACAATTTTTCTTAATTTATTCTAATATTACACTTGTAAATTGACTGATTTAAATTGAAATCCATAGAAATAGTATCCCCGGATAAGCATGCAAAATTTCATCTTAATATCTTGCACTGGGGAGATACTATTCACAATTAACTAATTTTACATGTTAATCGCCCATGTGTCGGTCGGCCTAAGACACCCGGTATATATATATATATATATATATATATATATATATATATATATATATATATATATATATATATATATATATATATATATATATATATATATGTATATGTATATATATATATATATATATATATATATATATATATATATATATATATATATATATATATATATATATATATATATATGTGGCGGATCAAGTAAACTTCTAAATATTATATTTTATCAAGTTATCCGCCACGTTAGTTCCCACCATTGTTGATCAGCTGTTCCGAGGTTACTTCGGAACAGCTGACAACAAAAAACATCATTAGTTTTGTATTTCAAGCAAATGTAACGTCAAAAATTATGTTAACAAAATAAAACAGAAATTTTTACATTGCATTTTACAATTTAATTTCCAATCGTTTATTTTACAAATTGTAACGGTTGGATTATCTTCGTATTAAGATGAGCCAATCGTAACAAATTGGTGACCCCGAAAAGGAATCCGCCCCTCTATTCCATATTCTTTGTTCTACTCTACCTTACTAATCTCTCCAATATGACTGAACAGGCTTCTTCGCAAGATACCTCTCCAATCTCCAGTCCTGAACCAACCTCAGATCCTCCTCCAGCGGCAGCCCCCCCATTAGTCGGGGCTACACAACAATTCAAGCTACCTGAATTCTGGCCCGACGACCCAGAGCTTTGGTTTGCCCAGGCAGAAGCTCAATTCATCGCCCACAGAATTTCGTCTGAAGCAAGCAAATATTTAAAAATTGTCACTTCGTTGCGACCAGACCAAGCTTTGGAGATCCGTGATCTTATTATTTGTCAACCACAAGTAGACCCTTACTCCACATTAAAACATGCTCTCATTACTAAAACTACGTTATCCGACAAGAAAAAATTTCAAAAATTACTTTCTGTTTCCGAACCAGATAACAAGAAACCTTCTCAAATTCTACGACAAATGCGCCAACTTATTGGAGACAAATCTATCGACGAAACTCTCCTCGAAGAACTCTTCCTACAGAAATTACCCCATCAAGTACAGATAATGTTGACAACGTCATCTGTCAATCTTGAAGAAAAGGCGGATATGGCAGACAAAATTGTGGAAATTTCAAGACAATCCATCGCAACAGTAACTTCGCAGGTAGACGAACTACAAGGAATGAAAAAAGAATTACAAGAACTCAAGAGATTGATTACAAGTTTACCAGTGACACCGCGCGAAACAGAACGTCAAAATACAAATTCTCCTAGCCCATACTGCTGGTATCATCTGACATTTGGCAGTAAAGCCAAAAAGTGCGTGACCCCATGCAAATGGACTACCCATAAACCAACAGAAGAAGTTGGTATTAAAATCAAAAATCCACTACTTCCTACACCTAATACTAAAGTCATTTACAGCTTTAGCAAATCTTCACCTTGCCCTCTGTTCCACGTTTCTGATGCGATATCCGGACATAGATTCTTAGTGGATACGGGTGCGGAGGTAAGTATAATTACCCCAAATGTTACACATCGTCATCTAAAACAAAATTTAACTCTACAAGCCATCAACCACTCCAATATAGCTACATTCGGAAGCACTACACTAACATTAGATTTGGGATTACCAAAAACATTTACCTGGAAATTCATTATAGCTGATGTCAAATATTCCATTTTAGGCGCAGATTTTATTCATCACTTTAATCTCAGTATTGACTTACGCAATAAACGCTTAACAGACAATTCTAAATTATCTTATTCTCCTATTTGCAATTTAAGAGGCTGCTGCTCGAAATGTGTCTTTTTCTCCATAGTCCTGTGACTTTATTATAAATAATAAATTATTGAAATTTGGCATGATGAATAATAAAGGTTGACTTTAGTTCGCTACAGAGGCTTTTTAAAAAAATAATTTAAAATAAATGAGTAATATGGTATTAAAATAGGTCAATTTGACGATATTTACTAATTTCGTAACAATGTGGAGACTGTATTATTGTACCGATTTCGTTCTACTTTTGCACACAATGTAAGCAAACCTGTAAAAAGTTCGCTACTGAGCCAAATTTGTATTATTGTTAATTATAACAAAATAAATTAAGTTTCAAATTCTTAATTTTAAAGTATATTTTTTTATGGTTTGGATTACGAAATTTTGAAATGTGACTTAATAAGTTATTAATATATGCTGTTTAAAAAAGATTTCAATTTAGAAAATGATAATTTATTAATGTGATATAATGTTATTACAATTTAAAATTAATTAAATTTTAGTGTGTAGTTTCCTTACTAGATGTCTCTCGCAGACAATTCACGGACGGGTACGTCCCAGTTTTAACGTCTATTTTGTGATTGGTTTAGCATCCCCTCTTTCTTCTTCCCATGCTTCCATCCCCTCTTACTTCTTCCCATGATTCCGTCACAGAAAGTAGCAAACGTTTTAGATCCTGCATTTATTTCAATTTGAAATATTTTCCAAAATATACAAGTGTTTACGGTTTTTTATTTTTTAATGGATGATACTACAGATCAAAAGAAAGCGAAAAACGTTAAAACACATGTACGGAAACGCGTTATCGAGTTACAGCCCTTTGAAGGTGCACCTTAACAGACACTTTTTTAAATAATTTTGGTACTAGTCACTCTAAAATTTTGAAACTTGGTATGAGGATACTACTTATTTAGGTACATGTTTATACATTCTTCTGTTTCTGTATATCAAGTTTTACATTGTTATTTTTCATTTTTACCTCGCGCTAAGAGAGGTATTGTATTCATGCTAAAAATCGCATATCCAGATTTTAGTGAATAAGCACGTTTTAAGGTCCCTAGAATCCGATTATAACATTTTTTCGATGATGTCCGTATGTGTGTGTGGATGTTGGATCCACGATTTCTCAAATACTATAAGACTTAAGACATTTTTAACTACGGATTCCTTAATCTAACAATAATGGGAAGAGTTAATTAAGTTTTGGTAACAATAGGACAACCGGAAGTAGTAGTTACAACAAAAAAATCATCTAAATATTATTTATCGAAAATTTATATAAATACTTTTATTAAAGAACGTTAAATTCTTCATTCGGTAAATATAAATTTATTATTATATGTTCTATAGATTTAGAGATAAAGAAATGCATAGAAAATATTTTGATGTAAAAATTCTCAGATCGAACTACTTCAAGGCAAGAAATTCAAATGTTTGTAATTGACACAGCACTGTCAAAAATATTTGTATGCCACTATCAAAAAAAATTGTACATCATTATGAAGATTATGAAAATAAAAAAAGGCAACAATGCAAAAGAATATACGTAAAAAAGAATACAAAAGGAATTTGCGAAAAAATGACGAATATAAAAAAAGAAAAAGAAAGTAGAAAAAGAAAATTACAGGATATTGAATATAAAAAAATGTATGTATTGTACATAATTTATATTAAAATATCCCATAGATTTTGCAAATATATGTGAGAATTATTTTGTAGTGAGAATATATGTATTTGTATTTTATGCGTACAACCAGGTAAAATATCTGGCGAGAGGTTATGTGTTGGCCAGATTTTTACTAATAAAATATTACAAACATTGCAGAAATACACAAAAAAGTTACTGTTGCTACAACTTGATAAAAGCAGTAGTTTTTTAGTTATTTAAATTTTTAAAAAATCAGTGTCTAATAAAATAAAAAATAGGTAAAAACTAGTTACTGATTAAATTCATATAAATTCATTCTTGGACGCACAACTATACCATTACCGTTGCAAATATTCATAACGAAACACCAAATCTGCATTTTCACCAGCACGAAACTTTTTCATTTTTTTGTTAATCAATAGAGAAATTTATCAATAAGATAAAAAACAGTACTTATAAACAGATTTTGTTGTTATTTCTTTATGTTCTATTTTCTGAGGCTATAAGGTAACTTAATTTTATTTGAACTGTAAAGAGGCTGCTGCTCGAAATTAATTTTTTTCAGACTAATTTTTTGTGAAAAAGTGTAAAATAAATTAGTAATATGTTATTAAAATATGTCAATTTATCGACATGAGCCAGATGAGAATAAGCCTATTTCCCTTGTAGTAGTCAGTCAGTTATCAGTAATAATTAAAGATACAAGTACAAGTATTTGATCGTTTTGCCGGAATCATGTCTAATTTTAAAAATGAACAGCGCATTAATCTGAAATTCTTTATAAAATTGAAAAAATCTCCGAGTAAGTGTTTGAAACTGTTGACGGATGTGTACGGACAAGAGAACGATGAAAACCGATAGAAGTTACATGGTGCCAAATCCGGCAAGTAAGGTGAATATTCCTATACAATAATTTTCTCCTCAGCCAGAAACTGCTTTACAGCCAGTGCTTTGTGGGCAGGAACATTGTCCTGGTGTACAAGTACGACAGATATTGCAAGACCAATTAGGCATGGACGAAGTTTGTGCCAAAATGGTACCAGAAAGCCTCAGCCAGGGACAGAAATATATCCGGAAACAGATTTGCAGTGTGGTTGCCTCTACAGAACCTGACTTGCCGAAAAAGATAATTAGATAAAACATAGATTTTCCAGTACCATCCGGAAACCAAGAAGCAATCAATGCACTGGAAAACTCCCACGTCACCGAGAATATTATCGGCAGATCGGTATTCTTAGCTACTATGAGAAAGAGAACGAAGGGACTTGATTCCTCGAAAGAATTTTCAATGTGTTAGTGGCAGAGTTACAATGATATATGTCACCTTCAATCAATATGTACACATAGGTACTATAAATTCTGAGAATAGTAAACTTGACGCATTTAATCTTTATTAGAAAATGGTAATTGTAGTAAAAAAAATCAGATTCAGTCTTGTGGTGGTATACTGCATGGTATAATGATCAAAAAACATTTCTTGCTATAAGCTACAGGCAGCTTTTTATTTAAATTTTAATAAAAAACATTATGGTTATTCTGTTTTAGAGAAAAACGTATATGATTTCTTTCTTTTAGCCTCTGAAATGTATAGCTGGAATGGTAATTCTGATTTTTAAACCGTTGTTGAGGAGTCATAAGGCTTGGACAGTGAAAGTGCTAGCCTGTAGCCTGTCTCGCCCTTCAATATTTCGTAAATAGGGGTGTATACTCTGTAGAAGGGGGGGTACTTGCCGGCCCAACCCATCGCCTTCTTCGTCTCCCACGTCGCGGGCAAGCTTACCTCACCGTGAAAGTAACAACAGCCTCTTAACTAAAAATACTCAAACCACGGATATATATGAGAGTTTGCTTTCTAAATTTCCAAGTTTGACAGATCCTTTCAAAGTAAAACGTCAAATTAAACACAAAGTGACACATCAAATAATCACAAATGGCACACCTGTTTTCTCAAAGCCTCGCCGATTACCACCTGAACGTCTAAATTTCGCAAAAAATGAATTTAATAAATTAATAGACATGGGAGTTATCAGGCCATCGACGAGCAACTGGTCATCCCCACTACACCTTGTACAAAAACCACCCCCGGACTTATTTAGACCTTGCGGAGACTTTCGAGCACTAAACAACATAACAGTACCAGACAGATATCCTTTACCCCACATACAAGACTTTGTGATAAACTTACAGGATAAAAAAATCTTTTCAAAAATAGATTTAACAAAAGCTTACCATCAAATTCCAATGCATAAAGACTCCATCGAAAAAACAGCTATAACAACACCTTTCGGCCTATACGAATATTTAGTCATGCCTTTCGGTCTTCGCAATGCCGCGCAAACATTCCAACGATTTATCGATGAGGTAACACGTGGTCTAAATTTCTGTTTTGCATATATTGATGACATACTCATTGCAAGCGAAACATCAAAAGAACACGAAGAACATTTAAAAACTCTCTTCAATAGACTCCAACAATACGGTATCATCATCAACTCAAACAAATGTCAGTTCGGTCAAAAAGAAATTGAATTTTTGGGACATCATATTTCAGAAAACAGCATCACACCAGTACCAAATAAGATTGAATCCATTAAACATTTCCCGGAACCAAAAACACAAAAGTCACTACGAGAATTCTTAGGTCTAATAAACTTTTATCATAGATTCATTCCAAATTGCTCTCTTATCGCACAACCTTTAAATCAACTAATAGACAACAAAAAAACCAGTTCCAGCACTTTGGTTTTGGACCAAACAGCTAAACAAGCATTCAAAAAATTACAAACTGCCTTAATCAATTACACAACCTTAACAATTCCAAAACAACACGCAATGACCAACATAATGGTTGATGCGTCAGACATCGGAGTCGGCGCCGTACTACAACAATACTACGACAACACATGGCACCCCATCGCCTTCTTTTCAACAAGTTTCACACCAACTGAAAGAAAATATAGTACTTTCGGTAGAGAACTATTAGCGGTATATCTAACTATTAAAAAATTTAAATATTTCTTGGAAGGAAGGCCATTTCATATAATAACAGACCATAAACCCCTAACTTACGCATTACATAAAAATTCTGACAAGTATTGTCCAAGAGAAATACGTCAGATGGACTACATTCTACAATTCACAAACGACATACGTCACATCAATGGTAAAAACAATCCAGTGGCCGACGCCCGATCAAGAAACACAATAAACAATATAAACCACACCACAATAATAGATTACGAATCTATTGCCAAAGAACAAACAAACGATACAGAATTAGATACACTCAAGAACTCAAATACAAACAACCTCTCATTCAAAGATTTCGAACTCCCCAACTCCAAAACACTCATCTGTTGCGACGTGTCGACCGGCACACCACGACCTTACATTCCCTCTAAATTTCGCAAAAACATATTCACAAAATTTCACTGCCTGGCACATCCCGGCATAAATGCGACAAAAAAACTCATTTCTACCAAATTTATATGGCCAAACATGAACACTAACTTACGAGACTGGACAAGAACTTGTGTAACATGCCAAAAATGCGAAGTTACTAGACACACTAAAGCACCTTTAGGCAAATTCGACATTCCGTCAAAAAGATTTGACATGATACATATAGATTTGGTAGGCCCTCTGCCAACCTCAAATAACCACTCATATTTACTAACATGCATCGACCGCTTCACCAGATGGCCAGAGGTAATTCCCCTAAAAGATACAAAGATCGAAACAGTAGTGCGCGCGTTTATAGCCGGCTGGGTATCAAGATTTGGAGTACCATCCACTATCACAACAGACCGAGGTTCACAGTTCCAATCATCATTTTTCAAACATTTAACCTCATTCTTAGGCTCAAAACATCAGCACAACAGCTTATCATCCGGAATCCAATGGTATAATAGAACGTTTTCATAGACAACTGAAATCCGCATTAAAGTCCTGCTACAATGCCAATGACTGGTTCGACAACATTCCAATGATATTATTAGGAATACGAACAACATACAAAGAGCCACTCAATGGCACGGCAGCAGAAATGGTTTATGGAACAAATATAACAATACCAGGAGAATTTAAAAGTAAATCGTACGAAACGTCAGAAAATAAGTTAGACATTCCAACATACCTAACCAAACTTAAACTGAATATGAAAAACCTTCCAGCACCAACAACAAACCATTTTCAACAAAAACAAAACGCATACGTAAACCCAGACCTATTCAAAACAGAATATGCATTCATACGACACGACGCAATCAAAACATCACTCCAACAAAACTACGACGGCCCATACAAAATAATCAACAGACATAACAACTATTTCACTTTGGAAATAAAAAATAAACCACAAACAATTTCAATAAACAGATTAAAACCAGCATACATCTTACCCTAACAAGTTTAAAACACCTCCATACCCGCGTGCACGCACGCACCAGAACCGTGGAACGGAAGAGGAGCAACACCTTCTTTTTCATTGTTAATTATATTCTAATTGTTAATTATAAATATTAATTTTATGTTATGTTAATTATAAATGTTATATCGTTTATCTGGGTGGGAGGTAATGTGGCGGATCAAGTAAACTTCTAAATATTATATTTCATCAAGTTATCCGCCACGTTAGTTCCCACCATTGTTGATCAGCTGTTCCGAGGTTACTTCGGAACAGCTGACAACAAAAAACATCATTAGTTTTGTATTTCAAGCAAATGTAACGTCAAAAATTATGTTAACAAAATAAAACAGAAATTTTTACATTGCATTTTACAATTTAATTTCCAAGCGTTTATTTTACAAATTGTAACGGTTGGATTATCTTCGTATTAAGATGAGCCAATCGTAACATATATATATATATAGTTTATTTGTAAAAAGTTATTAGAATAGTAGTTTATTATTTATTAAGAGAATAACGAGATTTTACTTTTTTCTTAGTATTTTTTGTTCATGATCCGGAAGATCCAGGTTCAATAGTAGCAATGGTACGGAAAGAAGTACATGGGGATGATAAATCGAGGTTTATAATTTTTTCGCTTTGAAGTCCGTTTGTATTTATGTCATATTTGTTATTTGATGGATTATTGCCTATGTGTTTATTTCGGGATTATTATACGTATTTTCTTGTGAGGAGGGAAAAGGGATGTTTGGTTGTAATATGTTTCTATTAATAATTTGAGATTCTTGAATATAATTTTGGTTTGATGTAGGTAATGGGTCTGTATGTTCTTCATTTTCAAGGGTATGGGGTTTATGAAGACTTAATAATGATGTTAACACCTACTATTGTGTTTTTAATTAGGGGTATTAATAGCTAAGGTAGATTATTTAATTCGATGTTGGATTCGTTGTTTTTTTGTTTTGTCTTTCAGCTGCTTTGTCATAAGTGGATCTTGATGGCCGAGAAGAGATAGTGTCAATGTATCTCCGTGCGTCTATATAACAGCATTTATTTTTTGTTTTATATTCTGCGATAGCGTATTCGTACTTGAAGAAAGGACAGTTACCAGAAGTAGATACGTGTTGGCCACTACAGTTTCACCAGGATGAGGTGCTGAACCACAGATACCTACATATTTTTTTTTTTCATTTTTATAATTTATTTCCATATGTCCATAAGTTTGACATTTTGTGCAACGCATTAGATTTGGAGTGTACAAGCGCACTAGGAGTGAGTACATTGCAATGTAAATGTTACCACGAATGCACCATTTTCTTTTCTAACTCCAGATTTTACTGTAAATAAAGGGCGTATCCGAATGACATACTGGCTTTTTGTTTCATTCAATAACTCATGAAGCAGTTTAACAAATCAGGACAAAATATGATGCCACGGGTGGTATTTAAAAATGGGTGTGGAGAACAAGTTACTTCTTTTCCACAGAATTGAGTTTGTGACAATAGTTTGATACTTTGACTATTATTATTAGTTGTTATCATTAGGCCGTCATTATTTTTTTTAATGTCCTTAACAGTTCCACATAAGTTTTTAATTTCGAAGTTAATTTTTAATGTGTTTGTTGTTTTAAAGTCTCCGGAAGTGCATTTAATAACAAGAAATTTATTTTCGGAAGTAAGATCATTGCTATTAACTCTAGGTCGCTTATTACGATTTGTCCCGTCCATGATAATGATGGGCGGGTAGCAGGGTAAGCCCCGTCCAAGGAAAGGTTTGTTTATATTATGGGCTGTGTTAGAACATGCAAAACTTATTTGTAACTACTTACTACCTTATTTTGTTGGAATACAATTTAATAAATTTACACTATATTATCTATGTATAATATTAACAAGAATTAGAATATAGAATTTATGACACTAAACACGTAGCACAGAGACCGACAGATTGCATCAGCTCACAAGCACAGTTACGAGCGGACTGAATTCTTCTATTATTAACAAACTTACATGCATTGTACTTATAATAGTAACTTTTTACAACTCATCATATGAATTTGACAGATTGCACTGGCAAGAACTGACGATCGTAGTGAGTGCAGGAAAGTGCGCACTGAGTAAGGTTCAGTTCTCTCGAAAAGTGTAAATGGAACACGTAAAACTCAGTGCGCACTGATAATATAAATGGAAAACGGTTTATGCACTCAGTGAAAAAATTGTGCACTAAATCATTGAATTTATAATACCCCTATAAGGGGTATTCAATGACTAAATATACAAATGGAAAATACTATTAATAAAATAATTAATAAAAAGCTACGTATGTTATAGTCCGTTTTCATTACTACTGAGAGCCATAGCCATGGCCCTCCCTAGGAAATTAGTATAATTATTTTATATTTTAATTATTGATATAAATTTGTGAATGGTGTGGTGTAAATTAATTAATCGAAAGGAATTTAAGTGAGTATTAAATAATTAGTAATATGTCGACGTGAAAAATTCTGATTAGGCAATATTTATTCGACAAATTATGCTCTTTTCTACAATAAAATAAGCGTTTTGTACTTTACATCCTAACCACATTATTTTTAAAGTCACTGTAATTAATCACTAGCTAAAATATCCGGCGATGCCCGGGTGTTATTGTTATCACGTATAGAATATAATTCGGTAGTCAAGTGACATGTTTTTCGCCAATCAACATTCAGAATCTCCCTAGTTACATGTCTATCACAGCGATAATAAAAAACAAAGAAATTATCATCTCATCTTATTTATATTTGTTACTAAGGGATTTGTTTTCTTTCTTTACAACATTGAGTTAATTTTGGGTATAAAAATGTGCGGTAACCGTTTTTGATATCAACAACGATGAAAAAATAAGACAATTGTAAAACTAACCATGTTGCAATACAATATATTAAAAGTTAGGTTGGCAGCACGCACAATGTGTCACAAAAATTCATTATATTCTCTCATTAAATATAAGCTCGTGATATGATTAATAATCGAAGATATTGCTCGTGAAACCGAAGCAGCACATCTGCAACTCGGTTTCACTCGAGAATATCATCGATGATCACATCACTTGTTATATTACGTATGAAAATTTCAAAACAATACACATTATAGGTATACTTAAATATTCCAGAGAGTTCGAAAAGTTTCTAACATGTTCCAAAATAGTCTAAAATGTTCATAAAAGTTTAAGAAGGTTTTTCATAAAGCTTCAGAGAGTTCTAGAATGTTCCAGAAAGTTGAGAAATTTGACAGAATTCTAGAATTTTCCATAGTTCCAGAACGCTTTAGGACTTCCTTTTCCATAAAGTTCTTTAACGTTCTAGAATGTTTCTGAAAGTTCCAGAAAGTTCTATCTGTTTGTGTCGCTATTTAAAACTAAACTGAGCTCAGCCGCCCTTTATATACTTATTTAAAATTGTCAAAAATTTGTAGAATATTCTAGAATTTTCCGAAATATTCTAGAATTTAATGGAATATTCAACAATTTTTTGGAATATTCTAGAACAGTGATTTTCAAGACACATTTTTTAATGCGTATTTCAAACTCAAAGGGTCTGGCCCCCCTAGCATTTAACATATCTTTCACTCTTATCCAACGCATGGAGTTTACGAGTCTACCGTGGCATCATAAATTTAAACAAGTGTTATTTGGTTTACTTCCGTTGTTTTTTCTTTTTTTTTTGTTATTATTATTTTCTGAATTCATACGTTATACTACTTGAAAATAAATTCCGTATTTCAAAGCGGAGAATGCTTCAAAATGGTGATAATTTGAAATAGATTACGTGTGACGCAGATATAGGGCGGAAATGGTATTAAAAACTTGATTATTTTAAAAACTAGTAGCTTTTTTAAACTTAAACTAGGTATTAAATTTTAAAATTATGCTTAAATAATAAATATTTCATAAATAATGATACTAGTAAATAAGTACAGGGGTGGTACAAATTCGAGTTCCTTAAATGAAAAACTTTCTTATTATGCACTCTACATATGTACGTCTTTATGGACCAACTTTTTGAGATAGTTTTGATAGGTATCACAAGAATTTTCGATTGTCTTTTGTTTTTTGAGCTATAGGCTAAAATTTGGTTTTCTCTTATAATGGAAATACCTCATAATATCTCGCTTATTATGACAGATAGGGAAAAAAAATTTAGATTGTGTGTGCGCGTGCTCGTGTGCGTGGGTGCGCATGGGCATGCGCGTGTGTGTGTATGCGTGCGTGCGTGTGTGTGTGTGTGTTTGCGTGCCTGTACGTGTACGTGCGTTTGCGTGGGTGTGTGTGTGTTTCCGTGGGTGCGTGTGTTTCCGTGGGTGCGTGTGTTTGCGTGCGTAGAGTGCGTATGTGTGTTTGCGTGCGTGGTGTGCGTGCGTGTGCTTGCGTGTGTGTGCGCGCATTTGAGTGCGTGCGTGTGTGTGTGTATGTGTGTGTGTGTGTGCGCGCGCGCGCGCGCGGGTTTGAGTATAAAAAACATGTTTCATAAGGCCTGTTAAGGCACTCGTTCTTTGTAAACAACAACAAAATTGAATTTGATATCTATAGAAAGCCAACCAATACTGAAAATTATATACATTCCTCTTCCAATACTCCACTTACAAAATTGCAGCTTTCAATTCCATGCTACACAGATTATTCAACATACCATTGAGCAAAGAAAAGTTTAATACTGTACTTTAACATATATACCATATAGCTAAAATCCACGGTCATGAAAGATCCTTAATAACGAAACTCTACAATAGACATAAATATAAAATGTTTCTAAAAAACACCACTTGTACCGCAAGTTTATTTTTTCACAGAACAGTCACCATAAATTTTCCAATTTATTCAAGAAATTCAATATTACGTTAGCCTTTCATAACAAATATACTATCAAAAATGTATTACAAACACATTCAGAATCTAAAAATGAACTGTATAATTCAGGGATTTATTCCATTACATGCCAAAGTTGTAAACAAATATACATTGGTCAAACAAAAAGAAAAATCCAAACCAGATTCAAAGAGCATATGTATAATTTAAAAAACAAAAACATTTACAGTTCAACAATAGCCCTACATTACCATAATACAGGACATAACTTCCAGAGCTCCGATGTAAAATGTATCAAAAAATGTAATAATAGTCGTAAATTAACAATAATAGAAGCCATAGAAAAGCAGAAAAATTCAAAAATCTTGTTGAACACAGATTTGTCACCGTTAGAAAATCCCCTTCTCAAGTTTGTAAAACCAATCGTCAACACCAACCCCCACCCGCCCCTTTTATGATTTGTAAATTTTATACTGCTAACCCAACTTGTATTGTAATTGGATACTGGAATCCCCACCTATAATTAGTTCTATATTTAATCTCAGGCAATGATGTATTTGTTAGTACAACTGATTAGGGATTCACCAAGCCAAGCTACTTGGCTTGAAATAAAAAAGCTTGGCTTGAAACTTCAAGCTTTTTTTAATGTTAGGCTTGGCTTGGGCTTGATGGAAACAGAGCTTCGCTTGGCTTGAATACTTCAAGCTTTAATTATTTTAGGCTTGGCTAGATTTTCAAGCTTTATCAAGCTTTTTCAAGCCTTTTCAAGCTATTTCAAGCTTTTTCAAGCTTTCAAGCTTTATAAATGCTCTTGCGCACAGTATAGGTTATAGGTCTCGAAAACCAGTAGTAGTTGTTCGGTATCAAGATTTTAATATAAATATTCGATGTGAATTAAATTAAATATATCGATATACTGATATATTCGATATATCAATGTATTGGAATATTGATGTATCAATATATCGATATGTTATGTCGATGTTTCATTGTATAGTAATAATGTACAAATCATGTTTTATTTTACATGAATTAATTGTGGTACAATTGAAAAATATCTTCTTATGCGTAAAGATAAACAAAACGATAAAATAAAATTTATGAAACTTACACCGAGTGTTTTTTCTTTGTAATTATTAAAATATAAAAACATTGAAATGTATATTTTATTCATTTATTTTATTTTTAAGAGTAAACAATCAGCATAAATTTATTATCTTCTATTAAATATTTACCCTTCAATTTTCATGTTTCTTTTATGATTTTCGTTGACTGCATTTATTCAAGTAGGCATATCCATTAGTTGGAGTTTATTGTATTTTAACTAAAAACTCGAAATGATCTCCCAACAAACTGTTAAAGTTTGTCATACTACAGTGTTCAAATAAATACATAAATATTTTGGAATGTACAATGGGATGAAAATGACCTGAGACTGATCTTTTATACCTACTTCAAATACATCTGGAAATCATAAAACCCTACAGACGGAAATTTCCCCGAAATTTTGTTTGATCGTGACAAATACCTACTCGAATCTTATGAAATTTCTACTGATTTTTGAGTACAGAATCATGTAAGTTAAATACATAAATATAATTAAAGTAATCATGTGCAAATTCAAATAATACAAAAGTAAACATCCTCTACAATACGAATATGTCGTTATTACTGAAATTTATGAATAAAAGCAAATTAAAAACCTCCAGAACTAGGTAATAAGCCGAGATTATATATTTATTTGCTTATTTATTAATACATATTTTTGGAAACAATGAAAACTTGTATCAAGGTAATGTTTAAAAGAGAATGCTTTCTTTGTCGGTACATTGGTATTGTCTATTATACCTGTCACAGACAAGATCGGTTTATATTAGGGCTACATTAGGGGTTGAGCTATAAATAGCATTGAAAATCTTTGAATATAAATATACATATCACAGAAATTATCTCGTCTCTATGATTCGGTAATACCAGAATAACAAAACAATGTACAAAATGAAACTTTAAAATGCAATAATTATCATGATTTATGTAGTCTGTCACTCAATTTACCTTAAGGTGTAGAGTATATTATTATTTCTTATAATTTTTATTCTGCAGCAAAATTATCTATTTGTAGCATTCCAATAAATACGAGTAATAAATATTATGTGTTGAAGCTTGATGCTTGGTATTTAAAATCAAGTTAGTTAAAATTTACATAAATATTGATTATATTCTATCCGATTTAACTACAGGAGTGGTGGGAAGATAGTTGCAGTTTGATCTTGTATTTTGATTGGATAATATTCCGATATTATCCAATCAAACAACAAGGTCAACCTGTACCTATCTTCCCACCACTCTATAGTTAAAACAGATAGTTCAGATTGAGAAAATAAGTGGTCTTTGCATAATAACAATGATGAAGGGTATAGTGTCCTTTTTACAAAGTTTTGAAGCATACTGGAATGGCAGGTAATGAAGGCTGGTCCTTTTGGAAACTCCAATTGTTAGAAGTTCGCAAAAATGTGCCGAAGCAGTGAGAAAGTACGTTATCACCATAAAATTACGGTTTTGTCGGCCTCGACAACATTTCTTAAGAAAAGCTTGAAAAAGCTTGTTTTCAACCAAGCTACTTGACAGTCAAAGGCTTGGCTTGGCTTGAAAATTCAAGCTTTTTTAAATGTTAGGCTTGGTTTGGCTTGGGCTTGGTGGAACAGAAGCTTGGCTTGGCTTGAAAGTCAAGCTTTTTTGAACGGCAGGCTTGGCTTGATTTTTCAAGCTTTTTCAAGCCAAGCCAAGCCAAGCTTTCAAGCTTCAAGCCAAGCCCGTGAAACCCTACAACTGATGATGATTGCTTGGCAATCGAAATGTACATTTTGTGACAATAAATAATTGTGATGAAAAGGTTCTTTCTACTATTATAAATTCAACTTCACACAACTCCACATATTCATATTTTATCTACAAAATGTTTGATATTTTTGTTCGAGTGGTACTAACAGTTTCTTGATATCTTCTACTCTTGCCATTTAAGTTATATTTTTACAATTACATATTTGTTTACAATATAGTTGGCAACACTGATTTTTTCCAGTGTATTTAGTGCTTATGCTTGCGAAACTTTTTTTTTTTCGTAAATTATTATGACAGCACACAACTGATAAACGTATAAAATAACATTACTCTTTGTTGTCATAAGGAACACAATCAACAAGACGGTATTCCAGGAATTTTTTCTTATCTCGACCTACGGAAATGGATTTAATTATATCAGAACTATATAATCGTGATGCATTTATTATACTTATGCATATAATATGAAGTATTAAGGTGGTGGCGCACTTGAGCGACCGAAGCTAAGCGCGAAGAAGAGAATTTTTTTATTCAATGTATTATTATGAGTACGCGTACCTTGGAGTAGCGAAGAGAAGAGTAACGAGGCGACTACACTTACGAATATATTGAATAAAAAAACTTCTCTTCGCTACGCGTCGTTCAAGTGCGCGACGGCCTTAAGTATAAGAAATGTTTCTTTCCCGCAAAACTCAATTTTTTAATTACTGGTGAATACAGCCCTTATACTAATTGTGTTATATCGGCGAACGCGCTCGACCGTCCAAACCTCAATTTTAAGATTAATAGATATAACGTGCGTAAAAATTTATAGACAAAATAGAACTTCCGTAAATATTAGCTTTCTATTCTCTCGTTCTCTCCAATAAAGCAGTAAAATATAGTTCTCTCGATACATGCAGAAGTAAATTCTCATATTCGTAGATGAGAGTTTAACTGTAACTGTGCTACAATGTAGTTAATTTAGAAGTTTAATAGACCCTTCCCTAGGCGTTTTTTTATGTAAACTTAACTGACATGGTACCCAAATTAAAGAAGAGTCATAAGAATATAATGCAACATCGCGCTTCTCAATAGAGCTATCATCACAATAGTGCGATTAATGCGTTGTTAGTAATATAGACCAATGACGTCTAATGCGCTTTTTATACAAATATATGGAATAAACTGGAATTATAATTAAACGAGTTTCATAATTTTCTGAAAAATGATCAACCAATTAATAGTTATGTTTTACACAACACGATAAAATTAGATTTTTCGCGAGTCGATAATTTAATTTTTTCGTGTATATAATATAGTTTTTTCTATAACAGATGTTTATACAATTTTAAAATCCAAGTAGATATATATTTTTATTGTTATGGATTCTGTATATAAATAAATAAATAAATAAGAATTAAAGTATATTATCTACCCTTGCTGCTAAAATACTACTTTATCTACCCTTGCGTTTAAAGTGCTGCTTTATCTACTATTTTGAGTAGATAAAAGCAAACTTTAAAATCAGCTATAGAAAAAATTTAAATAAACGTACTTGTGTTTCAGTTTCATGGCCGATTTCACCTGCGATTCCTTTTTCAGATTTAAGTAATTCCTATATGTACCTACTCAATGTGCACCACAAAGGCATTACCTAGCAAAATTTCAATTTCACCAATGACTAAGCATTGCCTATCTTGATTTAGGAATTACTTAGTTGGGTATCTGTTTTCCGATGCTCAAATCGCTAAGCATTTCCTAATATTTGACAGCTGACACTTCGAAATGAAAATTGTTCAAGTTTGTTAAATATTTTGATAGTTATGACGAAGAAATAGGGAGACATGCTAGACAATATATTATTGTAAATTCTTTGATGAAAAATGGTTTTGAAAAATATTTCCTTGTGATTAAGACAGCATTTTGTCAAGGAACGCTCAAAAGGGGGGTATAGAATGCATGGAGGGTGTCACAATTTTTGACTTCTGGGCTTTGTTTGTAGTCGTTAGGCGGTAAACCGAATAAAAGTCCCCGGACATATGAGGTGAGCGGGGTGCAGGGAGGACCGAGAAAGTATTACGATCGACGCACAAAATTTAAAAGATAAATAAGATTTGAAAATTATTTTGACATATTTAGTTGTCATTTTTGAAGTAAGCTTTGATTGTTGTTTTTATTTATTTACCGTCTCGCCTCCTGAACGGTAAGTGAATCACATCACTTACCGATGTGATTAACATCACTTACCGTTCAGTAATTTGTAAATAAGGCCTACTGTCTTGGAAACACTATCGGTAAACATAAGAAACAACCCGATAATAAATCAGTTTCTTAATAAATCCATAGTGGAAGAAATATTAGATAAATATCAATCAAAAATAATAAAATATGATTTTGACAGATGCAGTGCTTCAAATTACAGTTTATGGTACAAATAAATCAAAACGAACTACTTATGGCACTGAACCTTACTTACCATTTAACATAAATTTATCAAAATTAAGAATAATCCCTCAAATATGATTATCAGCCTGAGAATGTGTTTCATTTATTTATGAAATACCCAATCTACTCCCCATACAGAGCACATTACCTTAGTAATTACATGAATTCCATCAATGAACAAAATTTTCATACCCTTTTTATTAACTTAAACAAAGATAAAAATAATATCTTTTTTTACACGATTAGTTCGTTAAAATTAAGAAGCTTTGTCATAAAAAAATAAAACAAATAATATCTCCCTCTACAAGGAGCACAAAATAGTTTCTCGTAGTGCTCAAACTTGGTACAATGATATTGAAATTAAACTTGTTTAATCTCTAATTTTATATTATATCTACAAATACTGAGATATAATAAATAAATTAACCTATTTCTTTATATATTATATGCTAAATATTGGTTTAAAAAAACATTTTGCAGTCACATTTGAATAGTCTTTTTTGTACACTTTTTATAATATCCACTTCTAGTTGGATATACGAGGTCTGTACAATAAATACGCGAACTGAGTTACTAAGGTGGCTTTGAGGTGATGTTAGGTCATGCGCACTAGCTGCTCTGTTGGGGGTAGATCTACTGGAGCGTCAGTAACCGTCAGACTGTCGAGGTATGCGTACAACTGGAGGTGAGATTTTTTTTTATGGCGCCCTTTTTTGCTCTTGTCGACGATGGAGATTGATGAACAAATGGAACAACGACTCAACATCAAATTTTTGGTAAAACTTGGGAAAAGTCTCAGGAAATTCATGAAATGTTGAGGGCTGTTTATGGAGATAACACACTGAAGAAAACAGCTCTTTTCAAGTGGATCAAGCGTTTCAGTGAAGGCCGTGACGACTGTAAGGATGATTCAAGGCCAGGACGACCAGGTATCTCCTGTGTTGATGAAAACATCGAACATGTGCGTTCTCTTGTGCTTTCCGGTTGTCGAATCACTGTCCGGATGATTACTGATGAACTGAATTTGAGAAAATCGTCAGTGCACACGATTCTAACAAAACATTTGGGGTTGAGAAAGTTTTGTGCAAAAATCATCCCAAAGTTGCTGACAGCTGACCAAAAGTTGAGAAAGACCGAATGCTGCACTGACTGGAAAAACTCCGCTCAAACTTCCGGTTTCCTTGAAAGGATCATCACTGGTGACGAATCATGGTTTTACGAGTACGACATCGAGCTGAAATCACAGAGCAAGGAATGGAAAGGAAAAGATGAACCACGAACGAAAAAATGTCGAAAAAGCCGATAAAAAATCAAGGTCATGCTGCTCGTTTTTTTGACATTCATGGTGTTGTCCATCATGAATTTCTTCCTGAAGGACAAACAGTGACTACTGCCTTCTGCGTGGAAGTTCTCAAGCGCCTGAGGGATCATGTGCGACCAAATTTGTGTGATGGTGATGGATGGCTGCTGCATCACGACAATGCGCCTGCACATTCAGCAACGATTGTCCGTCAATTTCTGGCCCGTAATTCGATCACCACGCTAGATCACCCTCCCTACTCACCATACTTAGCCCCTTGCGATTTCTTTTTGTTCCCGAAATACAAAAAGGTCATGCGTGGGCGGCATTGGGACGATGTGGAAACGATCAAATGCGAAACGACGAGGCAGCTGAAGAGCCTAACTTCTCAGGACTTCCAGGGATGTTTTGAACAATGGAAACGGAGATGGGACAGGTTTATTGTTACAAATGGGGAGTATTTTGAACGGGATAAGATTGATGTACTCTAAATTTTGAAAAATATAGTTTTTATGATCCCAGTTCGCGAATTTATTGGACAGACCTCGTAATTACTCAATAATTAGTTCTTTTTTATATTATGTATTTTAGGCTGAATGTTGCTAAAACAATTACAAGTATTCTAGTCACATTTTAGTGATCTCTCTTATATACTTATTTAATACTCTTCTGTGTTTAGATGTACTTATTCAATGATTAGGCTCCATTCATATTTCCTGCATATTACTAATGTTATGTTGTTAATTAATAATATTACTTTATATTAATATATTATTTTTAATTTATAAGATACTTTGTATTATATTTGGAAGTGTTTTGGTGTGTTGCCATTGTGCTCGTGACAATAAATGTGTCTATCTATTTAAGTAAGCTTTGATTTTTGTTTTAATTTATTTACCGTCTTGCCTCCTGAACGGTAAATGAATCACAGCACTTACCGATAAGACCTACTGTCTTGGAAACACTATCGGTAAACATAAAAAATCTGATGTGGCCAACACATAACCTCTCGCCAGATATTTTACCTGGATGTACGCCTGAAACGAAAAATATGTTTAAATACAAATACATATATTCACGTCTGACTACAAAATAATTATTTTAATATAAATTATGTACAATACATACATTTTCTTTATATTCAATATCCTGAAATTTTCTTTTTCTACTTTCTTTTTCTTTATATTCGTCATTTTTTCGCAAATTCCTTTTATATTCTTTTTTATGTATATTCTTTTGCGTTGTTGACTTTTTTTATTTTCATAATCTTCATAATAATGTACAAATATTTTTGACAGAGGCATACAAATATTTTTGACAGTGACATTTATGTGTCAATTACAAACATTTGAATTTCTTGCCTTGTAGTAGTTTGATCTGAGATTTTTTACATCAAATTATTTTATATGCCTTTCTTTATCTCTAAATCTATAGAAGATATAATAATGAATTTATATTTATCGAATAAAGAATTTAACGTTCTTTAATATAAGTATTTACATAAATTTTCGATAAATAATATTTAGATAATTTTTTTCTTGTAACTACTACTTCCGGTTGTCCAATTGTTACAAAACTGACTGGACTCTTCCGATTATTGTTAGATTGAGGAATCCGTAGTCAAAAATGTCTTAAGTCTTATAGTATTTGAGATAAAGTGAATCCAACATCCACACATCCACACACACATACGGACATCATCGTAAAAATGTTATAATCGGATTCTAGGGACCTTAAAACGTGCTTATTCATTAAAATCTGGATATGCGATTTTTAGCATGAATACAATACCTCTCTTAGCGAGAGGTAAAAATAACCCGATCGTGCAAAAAAATATAAATAAATAAAATAAAAATATCATCAGATCATCACGGCATATTACTCATTGCTGGGTGTGCCAGTCTGTTTTGTACGCAGATATCGGTATTGACTATGACATATTCGTCCCGTACGGGCGTTTGCCAGGCGTCACCTCACGAGCAATCATTACTGGCGTGGTGAATGTACTAAAGGTGTCACTTTTGTGCCATTTAAAATTCGAAATAATTTTTGATCTCGGTCGGGATCGAACCAGGCGACCAAATCGGACACCTAGACCAATTATATTACAAACTTTACATATTTGAGTGACTACTGTATTACTAACTTATACCATCAATCATCAGATTATTAAATATTATAATATCGTTAGAAATAGTACAAAAATAATTATTTATGTATTAGGGTCTGTAAGTGCTTCCTACCGGTTGAGGATAATTTTGGAGATCTCGACGTCTTCTCAGTCTCTAATACATCCGATACTGGTAGAAGAGCACTTACTGACCGCAATGCTTATTACTTTTTTGTGCACGATCGACGCTCAAAATAAATAAAAAATAAGATTTGAAAATTATTTTCACATATTAATAATTTTTAGTTATTTTTAAAGTTTTGATCGTTGTATTTTACCTCCCGCTACACTTGGTAAGGGAGGTATAGGGATCGTGCTAAAAATCGCATATCGAGATTTTGGTAAATGACCACGTTTTAAGGTCCCTAGAATCCAATTTTAACATTTTCACAATGATGTCTGTGTGTATGTGTGTCATTGATCTAATAAATACATATGGATGGAGTCTTGCCTATAGCCGTAGACAGTGTGCTGTGTGATTAACATTCGAGAGAGATAGTTATACACAAAGTTCTGCAGTGGGAGAGCGATAGTAGAACGTAGACGTTAGTCACGTAGTACGAGTATCGTGTACGCTCTGTAAGGCAACAGGAAAAGTTGAATAAAATGAATAAAATTAATGATTTTTAATAAATAATTTTATGAATTATTAGTTACTTTTGTATTTTAATCACTATTAATAAGCAAATTAATATATTATTAACTGGCCAATGACTATTAAACTACTTTATTATCAAATTAAAAAATTTCTTATATTATTTGCACAGCACACCTTAACCATTTTAATTTTTAGTATCCTTAATACTTTATTTATAATACTTTTCTTATTATATTTAAATAAAACAAGAAATATCGACAGCGCTATAATACATTTCTAGCGACAGTAGACCCCAGTCACGTGGTTCTCGCTCTGTCTTTATTGCACAATGTTAACCACAGACTATCCTTGTCTACGCCCCTTCCATTTACGAAGTATTTATTAGTTCCATGGTGCGTGTGGATCCTTCAGTCTAAGTCAAATACTATCATTCAGAAAACTTTGAAACCTTGAATTTGGAATTTTTTCTATAATGGAAAGAGCCCATTAGATTTTGGTGAAAATCGGATAACCGGAAATGGCACTTTACCAGAAGCTCAAAATAGTTTTTCTTCGAAAAATACCTTTAAATGTTATTTTTTCGAGATGAATGCTATTATAAAAATTAAAGATTATTAAATTTTCTATAGATTTGCATTAATACTTTTTCTATATATTTTATGGATAAATTTATAAAATTACCTATAATTTAAATCCCAGGACCTACGCTTTAAACAAACAAAACGCAGTTATTCAAATGTATGTAACTGACAGATAAATGTCTATCAAAGAACTAATCATTTCAAAATAATATTAGTAACGTTTTAAAAAGAAAAAAGTAAATAGAACAATAGAAAAGGAATTCAATACAGTTTCGAGCATAAGTAAATACGTAGGTATGTATTTAGACACGTATTTGGATTAATAAAAATTGAAGATTTACAAAAATATTTAAGCTAATCCTCATTTTTGGATTAGTGAATTCTGTTCTATCCCGGTATTTAAAATTTAATTTTCATTTTATTATAGCTCCGGTGGCGCAATGGTTAGAGCAACGCCTCATGTCATGAGTGCCCTCGGGGCTCTGGGTTCGAATCCCACTAAGGCATGGATGTGTGTGAATGTGTACCCACTCTGTAATTGGGATTTAATACTGTAGAGGGGTTTGGAAAAAAGGTAGTTACTTGGATTAGATTAGACAATATTTTAAGAAATAAACTGTCAAAATTAGAGTAAAATTCGCTAATCAAAAAATAAGGATTAACTTACTCTTTTTTGTGACTCGGGCTGTAAATGGCGGGAGGTATTGTGTTGGCCACACCAGATTTTTTACTTACCGCCTCCGCCTCGTGATCGGTTAGAGATTCACATCACTTACCAATCAGTAATTTGTAAATAAAATCTACTCCCTCAGAAACCCTATCGGTAAACATTTATAAAACCGATCGTGCAAAAATGTTTATTACGAAACAAACTCTTAAAGAATCTTATTTTTCCCTTAGATAATAGTTATTTGTGTATCAAGGTTGTAAAAGTGATCTTTTTTGGCCGAATCTGTAGATTGCAGCCGAGGCGACCGCCGAGGCCAGCAAATCAGATGAGGCTAAAAAAGAACTTTTAACCGAGGTGCACACAACATTTTTTAGGCGACTATCACAAAAAGATATAAACTTTATTTTAAAAATCAATTTCACAATTTTGACAGTGACAGTTATCTGACAATTACATATATTTGGTTATTCATGTCACTTGCAGAGTGCTTTGCTCTATCACCTGGACAACTCACAAAACAATCTGTTTTGTACTGTTGTGTTGTTTACTGTCAAAATATTTTAAATCGTGGTGAAAACGTGTGTATCTCGTGATAAAATATCTACAGTTATTAACTGAGAAGCAAGAAAATGAGCAGTTCAGATAGCGAAGATATCTCTAATACTCCGCCAGAAATACATGAAGCTGCGGGTAGGGCGACGTTAAATTTATTACCCGAAAAGTCCCAGAAAATTTATCTTAAACAATTTGATATTTTTGAAGAATGGTGCAAGCTATATAAAATTAAAAATTTAACGGAAAATGTGTTACTTGCGTTTTTTTCGGAGAAAGCTAAATCATTAAAAGCTTCGACGTTGTGGTCTTGCTATTCTATGATAAAATTAACCGTGATGGTAAAAAAGGATATCGATATCAGTAAATTTTCAAAACTCATTGCGTTTTTAAAGAAACAAAACGTGGGCTACAAAGCAAAAAAATCGGCAATATTTACAAGAAGTGAAATAATAAAATTCTTGCGAGAAGCGCCGAATGAAAATTATCTCATGTGGAAGGTAGGTATTCGTTTTTTTTTATACATATGCACATAGTTTAAATGGTTTACTTTTTCATGAAGGTTTGCTTGATAATTGGATTAGCTGGAGCATGCAGGAGAGAGGAGTTACGAAAAATAGCGATGGATGACATTCAAGATAAAGGTGATATGCTGATAATTACAATCCCAGAGACAAAAACAGGAAATAAAAGAATTTTCACCATAACCGATGAAATTGTCGAAGAATTAAGTGCTTTAGAGTTATACAGGCAATATTTAGTCCTACGTCCTCCCCATACAAGCCACAAAACGTTTTTTGTTAACTATCGCCAAGGAAAGTGCAGCACTCAAGTTATAGGAGTGCATACATTTGGAAAAATTCCAAGTCTAATTGCAAAATATTTACAATTGCCGAACCCCAACAATTACACAGGCCACTGCTTCAGAAGAAGCTCAGCCACACTCTTAGTAGAAGCAGGAGGCGATATTTTAATGCTAAAACGGCATGGCGGTTGGAAATCTTCGACTGTGGCGGAGGGTTATGTGGAAGAATGCATAAACAGCAAAAAAGAAATTTCAAGCAGAATTCTTACAGGTAGAGATGGAGTTTCAACTTCCTTTGTTACCACCAACAATGTAATTGAGACTGAAAATTTGGTGGTTGATGTGAACAATTGCAAATCTGTAACAACTGGCAGTCAAGCATTGTCCACTGCCTCTGCAAGTGGAATGAACTTTTCTAAATGCACTAATTGCACATTTCATATTAGTATTAATAATAAGTAAAATATAAATTAATTAGTATCATTTAAATATTTTCTATTCATGTTATAATTGTAAATTTAATATCTTGGCTATATTTTAAGTTAGTTTTGTTGTCTGTTCATTTAAATGGTTTCAATTCATGTTCTAATTTTAAGTTTAATATCTTGTCTATATTTTAAGTTAGTTTTGTGTTTTTGTTCATTTAAATAGTTTCTATTCGTTGTAATTGTAAGTTAAATTGTAATTATTTCTAAATATATGTATTTGTCTATTAGGGAGTATTGAATTTACTATTTAAACAAACGAGTGATTGTAGCGGCCGTAAAGTAAATGCGGCCGTAAAGTAAAAGCGGCCGTAAAGTAAATGCGGCCGTAAAGTTGTTTTTGACAGATGTCAAAAAAAAGTGACACTTTACGGTTGTCAAACGATACGTAAAACAACTATTTATGTAATAGCCGCCTAAAAACATATTTTATTTAGCTATTTGCTCTGCAGGAAAAATGCGTTGGTTAAGTCTTCAGTTATAGCTATGTGCAGAATGTATAATATTTTTAATTAATATTTTGTACATTAGTTTGTATTTAGGAGTATATTGTTGTTTATTGATGTTACATTGCTATTTTCGTGTTTTAAGTGTATCCGTGTTAAGAAATAAAGATTATTACTATTAAACTAAGCATATATATTTTATTAAAGGTATTACAACAAGTATATATGTATATTAAAATTATATGTATAGGAATGAACAAATACTGTACGTTATGTATATGAAAATAAAATAAAATATCATTATAATATTACAATACAAAATGAAAATCCTCGCATCAAATATTATAATATGCCACATAAGCAGGATAAAATTCATCGTCATAATACTTCACCAGCACGTTAGGTCCGTTTCCAGTAGTAGTATCACATCCATTCTCAGGTATACGCGTGAAACAACTTCCTCCACAGCTATTTCCCACAAGTACTTTGGCTAGTATCATCGCTCTTTCTGAACCATTAGATCTACTACATTCTTGATTCGCATATCTTGGGCATGTAGAAAAGCTTACCCCTTTTCCAAATTTTACGCGATGGGCCATTCTGCAAAAAAAACTTTTTTCATAAAATTGTAATATTAACAATTTGTCCAATCATTTCGAAAAGATTTTTTTATGGCTCTTAGTAATGCGCACGCTGAAGGTCCCGGGTTCAAAGTCCGCTAAGACATGGATGTTGTATACAGCATGCCAGAATGGTGATTGGAATTCCCTGCTTCCCTTCGGTGAAAACGCATTAAATAAAAATTACGCTATTTTTGATATAGTTTTCGACATATCTAATTTCTGCCGTAACAATTAATTTTGCTTATTGATTCAAAGGCACAATTTTATGCTCTGCAACAGCGTTTCTTAAACTATGGGTCGCGAAAGTGTTTTAAGTGGGTCGCGTAAATTATTCAGAATTTTATAATTTTGTTTACTTAATACCAATTAAATGTATATAAAATTTCTCTAAAATGTAAGTTACTGCTAATAACCCTACCGAGACCTTGAGTTCATTTTGGTTGAGAAAAGAAAAACCAATTTTAAGAAATAAATAATTGAAAATATTATTACCTTTTGCTACTATTACTAAAATTAAATTTTAGGAATTAGAAAATGAATTCTATCTCTGTCTTTCAAATAAAAATCCGCGATTTGAAGAACTTTCAAGACTTATATGCAAAGTCAGGGTTCACATTAACATTAATTTATATAATCTACTCAAATTTTTTATTTGAAATATTAAAGAAATGTAATTTGCAATATTCCTATCATGTTTGAAAGTCAAATTGGAAAAATATGGGAAGGTAATAGTTATGTTTCAGACATTCGACTTTTGACTGTACCAAATTGTAACAACTTTAGTTTTATCTGAATATGTTGATCTTATTATGGTGATAAATTTATATTTGTACATATTCGTTTTCTTATTTTCATAAATAGATTATTATTACAAAATTAAACAAGCAGATAATAGTTATTTACAAACTAAGGGGTATGGTCATTATTAACGCACTAAGGGCCCTATTCTCTAACTCGGTAGTTAATATTTAACCACTGGTTAAAATTTTTATCCAATAGACAATGATTTGACAACTAAAAATCCGTTTTTTTGTTATATGTCTACATACTTGATTGGTTAAAAAATTTAACCAATAGTTAAAAATTAACCATTGAGTTATAGAATAGGGCCCTAAGTGCGTAGTATCCCACGGATATCGTACAAAATTTTATGTATCACCGTATACCATATCGCACTAATTTTAATTATGTAATAGCGCTAATGAAAATTATTACCACACTAGAATTTCATTACCGCACTCATTGGGCTAACAAGGCCATTAGATAATTAAATGAGTGCGATATGGTATAACTCATCCCTCGGTGATATATAAAATATTTTAACGCGGGACCGTAGTTTTCCAGCTCCTGAGCTAGAGCAAGTTCGTCCTATGTTCTTCTGCATTGAACCAAATAAATGAAAAACTCATTCTTTTATAAATATTTCTTTTAGGGCGCCAAATTGACTATTATTTGCTCCAAGCGCCAAAATACTTCCGTACAGCCCCGAATGGGATTTGTGTTATAGGGTTGGAAAAAAAACTATATTATATTATTCTTACCTCCAGTCTAAGTTGTTCTCAATAATAGACTGTATCTTAGATGCTGCTGTTGCATGTACTAATTCTCGTTCAGGGTTGCAAAAACCAAGCCGTTCATATTCAAGTTTCCGTATTTGGTATCGCTGATATAAATAAGGATTTTGAATCCGAGTGATGCGTTTAAGATGTGTAAGTGAAACACCAGAGAGCTTGGATTTCACATAGCTGTACTCAGAAGAAAAGTGAGTTAGACCTATTTCTTTTACTTCTTCGTTGTGTGATATCCACGAATGAGGAGTTATTAGTTTACAGGATAACTCCATCTAAAATAATTTATTCGGTTAGTTTTGTGAACATTTCTTTTTTATTAATCAAACAAAAATACTTATTCTTTATAAATATATTCTGATATCTTGGAACTACTAAAATTGTACAAAAAAATCTGATGTGGCCAGCACATATGGTTGCCAACTTAGAAAATATATTTTTCGGGATTGTATGTAAAAAAAGTCGGGACAATCAACAAAAAATCGGGACACTATCCTTAATAAGTCTTGCAATGGGATACTTATGTGTCCAAATTTTTCCTAAATTAATCTGGTCTAATATGCCCGTATTTTTAACTCTATTTTACATACGTATTTTCTCTAAATTTGATCAAGGCCATATACCACATTACCACCAAATAATAGAAATTGATTTAATTAAGATTATGCTATTCAAACCAACTGAATTTTATAACTTACAATTACAATTAGTTAAACTATTTAAGCGAAACTACCAAATATAATGAAACACAAGCAAAATAAACTTGTTCAATCTAAGAACTAATATTCCTTCAAAGTCTTTATAAATGTAGGTACTCTACATTTTGTAGGGTTTACATAATGTAGCCTTATAATTTAGAAACAAACAATAATTGGATACTAAATATTTAAGTTTCAAGAATATACTAGTAATTATTATTTATTTTTACAAAATACAGGAATTCAAAATTAGATACTGATAAAAAATCAGGCTAATTGCGTACCGCGGGTACCCTCGGCGGTACGTGGTACACATAAGCCTGAAATAGGAATATCGAATATCCCGACTAAATCGGGACAGTTGACAACACTGCCAGCACATGACCTCCCCCCAATTCCATGTTTAAAAGAGTACCGAGCTTTAAGTAAAGTATTACTTCCGGTTTATCAATTTTAGCCAAAATCTATTACCTACATATAAATGACTACCGTAGGAATAGTCAACAGCCAACAGCCTTATTAATGAAGTAAAAAATGAAAATAATAACAACAAGGTCAACATAAATCAACAAAATAATAAAAACGACGCAGAAATAAATGAAAAGAATATCTATTACCTCTTAACTTACATAGATGGCATAGCTATAAAACTTTTAAAAAACTCCTTACTAATAATCTAAATATAAATCTTTGTTTTAAACAAACAAAAACAAACGGAAATCTTTTTAGCAAACAAAAAGCTGACAGATATAGATTACAGGTACAGGTCACGTGTAGTGTACAAAATTCCTTGCAATGACTGTCCTGCTGAATATACCGGGCAAACTAAGCGTTATTTACGAACCAGACAAGCAGAACATCAACGAAATTGCAGCAATAAGAACAACGGAAAATGTGCTCTAGTAGAACACGCAATATCACTTGGCCAGCAATAAATTTAAAAACTGACAACACAAATATAAGTAAAAACACAAATATTTTAAAATACAATAAAAACCAAACAGCCGCGTCGGTGAGGGCCGAGTGAGTTGAGGAAGCGTGCTTCAGCAGCGCTCGAAGCGACCATCACCGCTGGGTTCAATTCCCACCAGGGGCTTGGATGTTTGTGACTGTCCTATCATCTCATCTCCATCAACGCAACGCAAAATGTTACAAAAAATGCAAGGTAAAAACTGATTCACCCTCATCAAATATTAATTGTAATACTTTGTAATAAAGTTAAATACAATAAAGAATTATTATTATTATTAATAAAAACCAAACATAAAAGAAAAATAAAACACAAAAATATTACTTAAAATTCAAATAAAAAACAATATGAAGAAATGTGACAAAAAATCTAGCGGAAATTTAATAAACGACCTTCGGAACAAGTTACAACTTAATATTAGTTAAAGGGTGCCATTGTTATTTCACAGTCTATTAAAAAAATATTATCTAATTACATTGACGACTACATGAGTTTTTTAATGTATTTATTTATTAAAATTTTTGACTACCATTTTATATGAATTATGTTATTTATTAATTGTTATCTGCATTTATCAATGTTATTTAAATTCTTCATTCATGTAAGTTTTACACATGTTTGTCCTTCATCTTTTCAAAAAATGTAATTGTTGTAACTTCTGAAGAAGGCACATGAGGTGTCGAAACCGGTAGAGGCCGAAAATAAATGATTGACTGATATCCAGTAATTTCTTCTTACCAATCATCTTTCCGGTAAGAAGTATTGCAACTGTTATCGCATGCACAGCAATAAATTAAATCATTGAAATTTGTAACACATTTATTTTCTGTACATTTTTTTTGTAACTATTTACATGACTGTCATTATCATATTTTTTCAACGCTTGCTGCCGTTGTGTCGTGAACATCTCTCCCCCTAGGTGTTGATATCGGGGATGTCAACACAGTTTTCAGCCGACGTTCATGACGCAGACTTTCGTGACGGGACGACGGTACATTCCGTTGGTAGTACGGATGTCTACAACTCGTATCTTGCCATCTGGTCCTGGAATGACTTTTTCGATGACCCCCTTGGGCCAGCAGTTTCTTTGAAGAGAAGGATCTGTAACTAAAACAACATCGCCAACTTTTATTTGTTCATTATTATTGAACCATTTCTTCCTCGTTTGCAAAGTCGGCAAATATTCTTTCATCCATCGTTTCTTCGCAAAATCTATATTTTTCTTTTTTATTTCAGTCCAATTTCGCGGCATTTCCTCTTCCTTTGGTGGTTCTGGTTTCTCTATTTTCTTTTTCTTTAATTTTGGGGTTTCTAGAATTTTCCGTCTGGCGATTTCTAGACTTTTCCGTCTATTACCTTCCGACATTCGTCTATCACTTTCTGTTATTCGTAGTGTAGTCCTACTTAATATTTCTAAAGCTTTGTTGTCATTTTTAGATCTTGAATATCCATTGTTTATTTTGACACCAAAACTTTCTGTACTAAAATAATCTTTTACTAATTTATGAAGATCGTCCTCTACATCTTTATTATCGACGAAAAAATTATAGTTATCCCTCCGACCACAAAAAAACGGTACATTTCCGCTCAGTACCCACCCGAGTTCTGTTTTGGCGGCAACAGGAGCATTTGGTGGACCTTTTACTAATTTCGAAGAGATAATTAATGAAGGATTATCTTGACCAATAAGAATTGTGGGTCTAGCTAAGTGCATATCTTTAATATCTACATTTTGTAAATGTTTCCATTTTTTAAAATTCTTCATTTTAATTGTTTGTTTTGGTAATGTTAAACATTCCATTGTTCTAATATTGTTCAAATTAAATACTTTATCATTTGATACTGGTGACATTTGACAAGAAACTTTTCTGGACTCTTTTTCATGATTAATACTTGAATTTAATCCTTTGTGGGAAAATGGAATCTTTTCGCCTTGTAAACCAAGAGTTTTACATATTGAATTTTCTATTATTGTTACTGTTGAACCGCTGTCTAACATAGCAAACGTAGAAATACTTCCTTTAGGTCCATGCAAAACCACAGGAAGAATTTGTAAAAAAATTTCGTTGCCAGTAATTTCTTTAGTGTGAGTCACATTTTCTATTTCCTTTTTATTTTTCAGTAGCGATTTACTTTCAGATTGCAAATTATCATTATGTAAAACTGGATGATGAAAATATTTGCATCCAGATTTTTCGCAAACTTTTTTGTTTTGACATTCACCTATAGAGTGGTTCATTTTTAGGCATGAAAAACATAACTTTTTTTCTTTTACTATCTTCCATTTGCTTTGAATATTTTCCTCATTAAATAATTTACAATTTTGAATTATATGTGACGTTTTGTCACAAAAGTGACATTTCCGTTGAAAATTATTGTTTTTCGTTTCTGTGGCTGCATAAATTGTTTGTTTGAATTTTGATTGATGTCTGTCAGATTTTGGCAAATCTAATTTTGTGTCAAATTTCGGAGTGTTTACCATTATAGCACGTTCCGCAATATTATTTATCCATTCGGAAAACTCTATTAATGTTGTAAATCCTGACGGTTGACGCATTAATTGTTTTCCCCATTTTAATTTCAGAGCACTGGGCAGTTTATCAATGAGTTCGTCTAGTAACTGCGGATTTGTAATATATGGTTCGCATTTCAACATTTGTGCTGTAGCTGCAAGATTTCTTACAACACTAGTAAAATCTATCAAACTGTCAAAATTCCCTTCTTTTGGCGGTGGTGTCTGCTTGGCTTTATCAATCAGACTTTTGATAATAAATTTGGGCTGACCAAATCTACGTTCTAGAGCTGATATAATGGTCTCAAAATTGTTTGGAACTAACAACATTGACTCTACATAGGCTCTAGCTTTTCCCTTTAAACATTTATCTATTCGTTCAATATTATCGTCATTGTTGTAGCCGCACATTTCTGCATACCGACGTAATTTGGAAATAAAACGTGGCCATTCCGTGGGATCCCCGCTAAACTGAGGCAGATCCCTATAACTACTAGACTGTCTGGCTAACAGATAATCTATTTTTTCTTTCCTACTTGAAGCATGACAATGATTGTTGACTTCACTGTCACTGACATCTGCTTCAATGTTATTTATATTGGTTTTGTTTTCAAGCCAATCCTTAACCTTATGCCTACATGATGTGTTTGAAATAAGGCTTATTTCATCTTTATCTTCTACGCAATCATCCACTATCTCGGCTTCTGTCAGTTCTAATTGTAATTTAATTAAAGCCTTTTGTCTCTCAATTTCTTGTTTTTCCAGTGCAGCTATTTGTTCTGCAGCTTTTAATCTTGCCTCGAGTACCTTTCTTTTATATAAGGTAGAACAAGTTGACTTACCTGTTCTGCTTCGTGTGTTACCGTTTGCTATTGGTTGTTCCTCACTATTGTTGCTGTCGCCGCAGCACACCTGGACAGGCTCGTCGTGAAGCTGGCTGCCTCGCCTATCTCTCAGGTCCACGGTATTGTTGCCGACGTCGCAGAGCACCTCCTGGACAGGCTCGTTGTGAAGCTGGCTGCCTCGCCTATCTCGCAGGTCCGTGTCACTACCACATTTCCTCCCACCTTCAACTTGCGTTTTCTGGCCACTCTTCAGCTGCGTTGATGAAACCCCATATCTTGACGGCGGTTTTCCAAAATTGTTTCTCGCACTTTTCCTTCCATCACCATTTTTTCCACGAAGAGACATTTCCGGCACTGTTTTCACTGCTATCACAATACTTATATACTGTATTCTTTAGGACTGTCTGTAGGCTCGAAGGACCAATGTTATCGCATGCACAGCAATAAATTAAATCATTGAAATTTGTAACACATTTATTTTCTGTACATTTTTTACCTTCCGTCACCTTTAGGTAAGGAAGGTATTGTCTTTGGTCAAAAAATTCGATGATGAGTTTCTACTCAATAAGCACGTTTTAGGGTCCCTAGAATACGAATTTACTATTTTTACGATGATGTCTGTATGTGTGTGTGTGTGTGTGTGGATGTGTGTGTGTGTGTGTGTGTAACAAAATTTTCGTCTGCGATAACTCTAATACTACAGTTACAAAAATTATAATTTTTTCGTATACTTGTTCGTGATATCCATAGGAAGAGCTGATTAGATTTTGGTTACAATTGGTCAACCGGAAGTACCATCATTTGAAGATTTTAACAGTTTTTCTTGAAAAAACTATGTTAAATATAATTTTTTCACATTTGATGTTATTATAAATATTAAAGAATATTTTATTCTCTATACGATTTGACTGCATTTTATACTTAATATTAAAGGGATATAGAGTTAAAAAATTATAAAGAAATTAAATTTCATAAAGTAGCCATAGCTGTGGAAACAGCTACTAATTAAGAAAATTCTGATTGAAAGATGTCAGTGTCAAGTGAAATTGACATAGTGAGTCTGTCTTACAATCTTACTGGAAATATAGGATCTTTTGCTTTCTGTATGGAATTTGTATAAAATACATACAACTGCTTTAAGGTAATGTACAAGAAATAATAATAATAATAATAATAATAATAATAATAATAATAATAATAAATCTTTTATTTCTGCAGATACATTACACTGTATATAGAAAACGTCACAAAATAATAATTTTCTGTATGAAATTTGCATAAAATACATGCAACTGCCCGAAGGTAATGTACAAGACATAGAATATGTATTTAATTTAGCAAGGAACTTTCCGTATGAAATTGTACAAAATACATAGAACTGACGGAAGGTAATGTGCTGGCCACATCAGATTTTTTTGTAACTATTTACATGACTGTCATTATCATATTTTTTCAACGCTTGCTGCCGTTGTGTCGTGAACAGCAACCAAAATCTATTATACTGTTCCCCTTACATACTAAAATTGCAAAGTTTTAGATTATATTTTAATATAATTTTTCATTAAAACTATTATGGGCTTCAAGTTAGGCATCACTTCCGGTTGTCCAATTTTACCTCGAATTTTACCCAAAAAAAATCTGATGTGACCAGCACATTACCTTCCGTCAGTTCTATGTATTTTGTACAAATTTCATACGGAAAGTTCCTTGCTAAATATTCTATTTCTTGTACATTACCTTCCGGCAGCTGCATGTATTTTATGCAAATTTCATACAGAAAATTTATGTCTTAAATTATTATTTTGTGACATTTTCTATATACAGTGTAATGTATCTGCAGAAATAAAAGATTTATTATTATTATTTCTTGTACATTACCTTAAAGCAGTTGTATGTATTTTATACAAATTCCATACAGAAAGCAAAAGATCCTATATTTCCAGTAAAATTATAAGACACACACTATGTCAATTTCACTTGACACTGACATCTTTCAATCAGAATTTTCTTAAAATAGTAGCTGTTTTCATAGCTATAGCTACTTTATGAAATTTAATTTCTTTATCATTTTTTAACTCTTTATCCATTTAATATTAAGTATAAAATGCAGTCAAATCGTATAGAGAATAAAATATTCTTTAATATTTATAATAACATTAAATGTGAAAAAATGATATTTAACATAGTTTTTTCAAGAAAAACTGTTGAAATCTTCAAATGATGGTACTTCCGGTTGACCAATTGTAACCAAAATCTAATCAGCTCTTCATATGGATGTAACGAAGAAGTATATGAAGAAATTATAATTTTTGAAACTGTAGTATTAGAGTTATCGCAGACGAAAATTTTGTTACACACACACACACATCCACACACACACACACACACACACACACACACACACACACACACACACACATCCACACACACATCCACACACACACACATACAGACATCATCGTAAAAATAGTAAATTCGTATTCTAGGGACCTTAAAACGTGCTTATTGATTAAAAACTCATCATCGAATTTTTTGACCAAAGACAATACCTTCCTTACCTAAAGGTGACGGAAGGTAAAAATCTAACTCGCTATGTATATCAGTGTTGCCAACCACTCCGATATATCTACCGACATTTAAACATTTTCCCGATTTTCTACCGATATGCCGACTTTTAACGAAAAATACCGACAAAAATAGCTGTTGTTTTTATTATATTTATTTATAAGAATTAGTAATCGAATCCTTTGAGTATTCATGGTCGTGGTGTGATACGGTACAACTGTAAAATTATTGCGATTTGCATGGTCGTGGTGTGGTACAACTGTAAAATTGTTGCGATTTGTAAGTTATTCCTCTTCGAGGAATCCCCTACTTCGGTGTACATGCACATACACAGTATCACAGTAACAGACAGAGTAAAAACAACGTTAATTATTTGTAAAAGTGGTGTCAGTATCATCTGTTGCATTTATAGATCGTACTTTTCAAATTCAATAAAATGTAAGTAGAAATATGTATTTATAATTTTAACAAAGTATTAACGAAATTGTAAAATTTAAGGGATATCTCAGTCAGTTTAAAATCTCAAAATAGTAGTGACGAGGAACGGAATACATCAACAACAGATCAAGGACCAGTCAAACATACAAAGAAGCAGTACCGTTGTAAATATAAATCTTCTTGGGAATCAGATGATAGATTTAAGAAATGGATAGGCCCTAGCAAGAAGGGCACCGAATATGCAAACTGCAAATATTGTAGGGCTGACATATGTGTGAAGTCGGGTTTGTCAGAATTGATTAAGCACTCTAAACGAAAAATTCACGAAATGCACATGAAATCTATAAAAAATCAACCAAGTGTATCAAATATGTCCATAATTAACAAACAAACAATATTGAATAAAAGCGTGAAAATGGCAGAAATAAGAATGGCTGCATATATAGCAGAGCACAATATTGCATTTAATGTCGCAGAACATTTACCGAATTTAATTAAAACAATGTGTCCAGATTCAAAAATTGCAGAATCTTTAGCTTGTAGCAGAACAAAAACAACTGCTATTGTTCAAAATGTTCTAGGAAGCGAAAGCTTTGAAAATTTGTGTAATATATTAAAATCAACAAGTTTTTCACTAATAATCGATGAATCAACTGATCGCAGTACCATTAAACATTTATGTTTATTGGTTAGATATTGCGATTTAAATTTAAACTCTGTTATTGATCGATTTTTTGCTCTTATACCTTTAAGTGATGCCACTGCAAATGTGATATATAATAAAATCATAGAAGTATTCAAATCAAACAATATTCCTTACAAAGATAATTTAGTTGGATTTGCCGCTGACGGAGCAAGTGTAATGTTTGGAAAGAGACAATCCGTTTCAATTTTGTTGAAAAACGAAATTCCAAGTCTTTACACTACAAAATGTATTTGCCATTCCTTTGCTCTTTGTGCCTCGTATGCTTGTGAGAAATTGCCAAGATATATTGAAGATTTGGTTAGGAATATATACAATTATATCGGGGGTAGTCCAAAGAGATCTCAATTATTTAAAGAATTTCAACATTTTGTTAATACAAAACCCCATAAAATTCTTCATCCGTGCCAAACACGATGGCTTTCATTAGAAATGGTGGTAAAACGTATTTTAGAACAATATACTGCATTAGAATTATTTTTTACTGATGCAGTCATAAATGACCGTCTCTTATTACCGCAAACCATTTTGGAACATCTTAAAGATCCTACCACAAAAGTATTTTTAAATTTCCTAGAGTTTGTTCTTCCACTGTTTAATAATTTAAATAAACAAATGCAGGCCGAAAAAGTTCAAATACATTTGATGCATAAGAATATAACATGTGTGTTGAGGACAATTTTAGATTGTTATATTGAAAGTGATTATTTACTTAAAACGAAGCTGGAAAACATTGAACACAATAATCCAAAATTCTACTTAAAACTTGAAAACATTTATTTGGGAGTTACAGCAAATTTAGAAATTATTAAATTATCTACACAGCAACAACATTTTGTTAGAACCCGATGCCTTGATTTTTTCATACAATCAGTTTCACAAATAAAGAAAAGATATCCTTTACAAAACAATATAATTCAGTTTTTCGAGTGTCTTAATCCTGAACAGATTCATACAACAGATACTATAGCGAACTTACTGGCACAATTTCCTTACATAGTAAAAGATAATGCACAGAAAATAGATTCCGAATGGAGGCAACTCCGAAATTCAAATTTTATCAATAGCGAGACACATGATGTTGAAAAGTTTTGGTTTCAAATTTCTGAATTAAAAATAGGAAACGAACAAAGATTTCCCTATTTAGTAAATTTTATATTAAGTCTGTTAACGCTTTCGCATTCATCAGCTAATGTTGAACGCATTTTCTCCGAAATAAATTTATTGAAAACAAAACAACGAAATAAATTAGAAACCCATACTCTTGTAGGACTCTTGCACACAAAGGCATTACTTAAAGGCAATCAGTACTGCTATAATTTTGAAATAAGTCAATCAATAATTGATCGCATGACATTATCAATGTACAACTTTAAATCAGAATAGATTTTTTTGTAATATGTATTTTATTTTGTTATTAGATGCTCTGTTAATAAATAAAATGTTTATAAACACTAATGCTATTAATTTATTATGGTACCTTTGTTTATTAATCAGGTTAAATTATATTTTTAAACCTACCGACATCTACCGACATTTTATTTAATTCGCTACCGACTTTTATGAATTTAAGGTTGGCAACACCACTCACACACACCAGCGCGCGTTTAACATTTACATATTCAGCGCGCACTTTTTTATACTGAGTGCATAAATCATAAATCGTTTTCCATTTATATTATCAGTGCGCACTAAGTGAGTTCTACGTGTTCCATTTATACTTTTCGAATGAACGATCGTCAGTTCTTGTCAGTGTAGTCTGTCAAATTCATATATGTAGAGTTGTATAAAGTGTCTACGTAAGTACAATGGATATAAGTATCTTGTCTTGTATAGTGATATCCATAGCTACATAACTTCTGTATTGAAAGTGACAGCTAATAAACTTACACTGAACTTTTGCATCACGTTTCATATAAAATGCACTACGCACGTGTTCTAACAACAACTAGTGCCGGGCATGACGTCATTGCCTACACGAGTGCAAAACTAAATATATAAATGGAAAACGCTATAAGGCGAGCGTCGGCAAAAGGTGAGCGGCCAATGCGAGTCGCTGCGAAGTTAGACAAAAAAAAACCTTTCCACACGTTATTGTAAACTCGCCGTTGGCTTTAATTCGCCTAACCCAACATGTAGGTTAGGCGTTAGGCCATTCTGAACGCTGGTCAAGGTGCGAAATGCTAACATGCTACGAGGTGCATTGATGTTATTTACAAAGGTTTCATTTGAAACAATATGATTTTATTTATAACTTCATACGATGACACTTCCCAAGTAACACAAATGACCTAAAATCGACGTCACTGTGACGTCCTAATTCACGTCATATAGTCGTCCTGAAGACGTCTCAGCGTGGAGCTGTGCGACGTCATTTTAAGACGTAGTTTCGACGTCATATTCAGACGTGGTTTAGACGTCATTTTAAGACGTTGTTTAGACGTCATTATAAGACTTGTTTAGACGTTATTTTAAGATATTGTTTCTACGTCATTTTTAGACTTTGTTTAGATGACATTTTAAGACGGTGTTTTAACGTCTTTCTAAGATGTTATTTCGACGTATAGATAGACCTCAGATATTTGCCGAAAATAACTTAAATAGGTAGGAAAAATTAACAATTTATTTTTGAACTAGGTATATTGTATGACAAAAATTTAAATAGAAAATACAATAAAATATTAAACCTACATAGAATTCCTGAAAAAAAGTAATCATAAAAATTTCAAATTAATTAAATAATGCATCTATCAATATTATACCATACATGTACATTTATTTAACAGAAATTGAAATTCCAAGAATACACGAAAATTTAGCAAAATTTTCGGATCATATTGGATGCATTAGCTGTTAAAAGCAAAAAATACAATTTTGTCCTGAAAATTATCAGTAACTATTCTTAGCAGGTATTCAAATTAATATGTAACAATAATAGATAAAATAATAACTGTTTGTTATACATTAACTTATCTTTGCCCAGGAATAGTTCCTTTGAGAACTGTATAATCTTATTAGAATTATAAAGTCGTTTTAGTTTCAAAGTATTTATTTTTGTAATTATTATGAAATAAATAGTTAATCACTTAAATATGAGAAAATTTAGCTTTGCTTTGTTACTGGAATGTCTTGTTTTATATTACCAACCAGTTCATGTTTTAATAAATTTCTTTTACTATGGCCATTGTTTTAAGTTGATGGATTTGACCACCTGATAATTTTCACCTGTTACTGTCACGGATTACAATGTCGTCAATTCAGTCAGAACATAAGCTGCTATACAGTACATTTATGCCTTTTTCATATGCTTTATATTACGTTTACGAAGAATTTTCAATAATTTCAAAAATGTTACATTTTACATACCTCAAAAACATTGGTACAAATATTATCGTTTGGTTTTTTGTAACCTAACCCCATTTCTGAATTGATATCTAGACTTTTATAAGCTCAGTTCTTCCTATGTATCAGCACGTTTTGAGAAAGGGCACTCTTCTTCTCCAGTGTAAAAAAAAAATTCTGTATGAAAATATATTAATAAAACAAAAAACAATAATAAACCGCAGCATTTTAACACCAATCGGTATGTTTGCCTACACAAGAAACAGTAGCCATTTTGGTGACATGCTGCATTGTATTGTTTTGTTCATGGAGAGTCTGTTTGGAAATCTGTCATGGAGAAAATACAATTTATTTTTTTTATTTTACGACCTATTAATTTCAGCGGAAAGTTGTAAATACAAAACTCGAAAATCCCTTTATACATTTTCTTTTAATAACATTTCTTGTAAGATTTAAAATTTACTTATAAAGCACTATTAGATTTTGTTTAAAATGTTAAAAATTAAAATTTCCAACATATTATATACTTTGATTTTTGTACCACAAATATAACATAATGGACCTTTCCAATTTAAAGAGATAGAAGATATGCGCAATGCGGATCTGCGCATAGTAAGAACAAAGGAGATCTATGGCGTTTGTTTCTAAAAAAAATTAGACGTAATATGTGAGCATATCTCAGATAACTTTAAAAAATCTTATCGAAATAAGTTACAAAAACTTTTATTGAAGTTCAAATGTCTAAGGATGCAAATTTTCACTGAGAATACAGGTATTTTAATGCCTGCAATATTTTTGACGTTTCGTTTGACAGCCCAACTGGCAGTTGTTCGCGCCATTTTCTTACTATTTGCAGTGATAGAAAGAGATAGCCGTTAAATTGAAAAGGTCCATTGTTTCCTTTTCACAGTCATATGTATATAAATGTAAATATCTTTTAAATAAATAAAACATAAATATCATTCGGCTTATCCATTTCGGTGACGATGACGGATAACCATAATTAAATAAAAATGTATATTAAATTTGATTTATATTACATTTGTTAAAATTTTAAAAATTATTCTTTATATTGGGTCTGCATAATTTGCTGACCAAAAAAAAGGATGTAGTAATGTTATATGGTTTGCCTACCATCTTAATATTGTATATACAGCCAACATAAATACATATGTTTATGGTACCACCTACAAATCATCCCTACAACCCCTGACAGATAGACTTTACTTGTGTAACTATTACAATTATGCTTTAAATTCTGTGTTGTAATTAATGCTACCAACTTTATATTACACATGCTTACTTCAGTAATAGATGTGATTATGCTACCATCCAGAAACCACCCCTACAACCCCTAACAGATAGACTTTACTTGGGTAACTATTACAATTATGCTTAAATTCTGTGTTTTAATTACTGCTACCAACTTTATATTACACATGTCATGCTTACTTCAGTAATAGATGTGATTATGCTACCATCCATAAACCACCCCTACAACCCCTAACAGATAGACTTTACTTGGGTAACTATTACAATTATGCTTAAATTCTGTGTTTTAATTAATGCTACCAACTTTATATTACACATGTCATGCTTACTTCAGTAATAGATGTGATTATGCTACCATCCATAAACCACCCCTACAACTCCTAACAGATAGACTTTACTTGGGTAACTATTACAATTATGCTTAAATTCTGTGTTTTAATTAATGCTACCAACTTTATATTACACATGCTTACTTCAGTAATAGATGTGATTATGCTACCACCCCTACAACCCCTAACCGATAGACTTTACTTGGGTAACTATTACAATTATGCTTAAATTCTGTGTTTTAATTAATGCTACCAACTTTATAGTACACATGCTTACTTCAGTAATAGATGTGATTATGCTACCATCCATAAACCACCCCTACAACCCCTAACACATAGACTTTACTTGTGTAACTATTACAATTATGCTTAAATTCTGTGTTTTAATTAATGCTACCAACTTTATATTACACATGCTTACTTCAGTAATAGATGTGATTATGCTACCATCCATAAACCACCCCTACAACCCCTAACAGATAGACTTTACTTGTGTAACTATTAAAATTATGCTTTAAATTCTGTGTTTTAATTAATGCTACCAAGTTTATATTACACATGCTTACTTCAGTAATAAATGTGATTATGCTACCGCCCATAAACCACCCCTACAACCCCTAACAGATAGACTTTACTTGGGTAACTATTACAATTATGCTTAAATTCTGTGTTTTAATTAATGCTACCAACTTTATATTATACATGCGTACTTCAGTAATAGATGTGATTATGCTACTATCCATAAACCACCCCTACAACCCCTAACAGATAGACTTTACTTGGGTAACTATTACAATTATGCTTAAATTCTGTGTTTTAAATAATGCTACCAACTTTATATTACACATGCTTACTTCAGTAATAGATGTGATTATGCTACCACCCCTACAACCCCTAACAGATAGACTTTAATTGGGTAACTATTACAATTATGCTTAAATTCTGTGTTTTAATTAATGCTACCAACTTTATATTACACATGCTTACTTCAGTAATAAATGTGATTATGCTACCATCCATAAACCACCCCTACAACCTCTGACAGATAGACTTTACTTGTGTAACTATTAAAATTATGCTTAAATTCTGTGTTTTAATTAATGCTACCAACTTTATATTACACATGCTTACTTCAGTAATAGATGTGATTATGCTACCATCCATAAACCACCCCTACAACCCCTAACAGATAGACTTTACTTGGGTAACTATTACAATTATGCTTAAATTCTGTGTTTTAATTAATGCTACCAACTTTATATTACACATGCTTACTTCAGTAATAGATGTGATTATGCTACTACCCATAAACCACCCCTGCAACCCCTAACAGATAGACTTTACTTGGGTAACTATTACAATTATGCTTAAATTCTGTGTTTTAATTAATGCTACCAACTTTATATTACACATGCTTACTTCAGTAATAGATGTGATTATGCTACCATCCATAATCCACCCCTACAACCCCTAACAGATAGACTTTACTTGTGTAACTATTAAAATTATGCTTAAATTCTGTGTTTTAATTAATGCTACCAACTTTATATTACACATGCTTACTTCAGTAATAGATGTGATTATGCTACCATCCATAAACCACCCCTACAACCCCTAACAGATAGACTTTACTTGTGTAACTATTACAATTATGCTTAAATTCTGTGTTTTAATTAATGCTACCAACTTTATATTACACATGCTTACTTCAGTAATAGATGCGATTATGCTACCATCCATAAACCACCCCTACAACCTCTGACAGATAGACTTTACTTGTGTAACTATTACAATTATGCTTAAATTCTGTGTTTTAATTAATGCTACCAACTTTATATTACACATGCTTACTTCAGTAATAAATGTGATTATGCTACCATCCATAATCCACCCCTACAGCCCCTAACAGATAGACTTTACTTGGGAAACTATTAAAATTATGCTTATATTCTGTGTTTTAATTAATGCTACCAACTTTATATTACACATGCTTACTTCAGTAATAGATGTGATTATGCTACCATCCATAAACTACCCCTACAACCCCTAACAGATAGACTTTACTTGTGTAACTATTACAATTATGCTTAAATTCTGTGTTTTAATTAATGCTACCAACTTTATATTACACATGCTTACTTCAGTATAAGATGTGATTATGCTACCATCCATAAACCACCCCTACAACCCCTAACAGATAGACTTTACTTGTGTAACTATTACAATTATGCTTTAAATTCTGTGTTTTAATTAATGCTACCAAGTTTATATTACACATGCTTACTTCAGTAATAAATGTGATTATGCTACCGCCCATAAACCACCCCTACAACCCCTAACAGATAGACTTTACTTGGGTAACTATTACAATTATGCTTAAATTCTGTGTTTTAATTAATGCTACCAACTTTATACTATACATGCGTACTTCAGTAATAGATGTGATTATGCTACCATCCATAAACCACCCCTACAACCCCTAACAGATAGACTTTACTAGGGTAACTATTACAATTATGCTTAAATTCTGTGTTTTAATTAATGCTACCAACTTTATATTACACATGCTTACTTCAGTAATAAATGTGATTATGCTACCACCCATAAACCACCCCTACAACCCTTAACAGATAGACTTTACTTGGGTAACTATTACAATTATGCTTAAATTCTGTGTTTTAATTAATGCTACCAACTTTATATTACACATGCTTACTTCAGTAATAAATGTGATTATGCTACCATCCATAAACCACCCCTACAACCCCTGACAGATAGACTTTACTTGTGTAACTATTACAATTATGCTTAAATTCTGTGTTTTAATTAATGCTACCAACTTTATATTACACATGCTTACTTCAGTAATAGATGTGATTATGCTACCATCCATAAACCACCCCTACAACCCCTAACAGATAGACTTTACTTGGGAAACTATTAAAATTATGCTTAAATTCTTTGTTTTAATTAATGCTACCAACTTTATATTACAATGCTTACTTCAGTAATAGATGTGATTATACTACCATCCATAAACCACCCCTACAACCTCTGACAGATAGACTTTACTTGTGTAACTATTACAATTATGCTTAAATTCTGTGTTTTAATTAATGCTACCAACTTTATATTACACATGCTTACTTCAGTAATAGATGTGCTTATGCTACCACCCATAAACCACCCCTACAACCCTTAACAGATAGACTTTACTTGGGTAACTATTAAAATTATGCTTAAATTCTGTGTTTTAATTAATGCTACCAACTTTATATTACACATGCGTACTTCAGTAATAGATGTGATTATGCTACCATCCATAAACCACCCCTACAACCCCTGACAGACAGACTTTACTTGAGTAACTATTACAATTATGCTTAAATTCTGTGTTTTAATTAATGCTACCAACTTTATATTACACATGCTTACTTCAGTAATAGATGTGATTATGCTACCATCCATAAACCACCCCTACAACTCCTAACAGATAGACTTTACTTGGGTAACTATTACAATTATGCTTAAATTCTGTGTTTTAATTAATGCTACCAACTTTATATTACACATGTCATGCTTACTTCAGTAATAGATGTGATTATGCTACCATCCATAAACCACCCCTACAACTCCTAACAGATAGACTTTACTTGGGTAACTATTACAATTATGCTTAAATTCTGTGTTTTAATTATTGCTACCAACTTTATATTACACATGCTTACTTCAGTAATAGATGTGATTAGGTTACCACCCCTAAACCACCCCTACAACCCCTAACCGATAGACTTTACTTGGGTAACTATTACAATTATGCTTAAATTCTGTGTTTTAATTAATGCTACCAACTTTATATTACACATGTCATGCTTACTTCAGTAATAGATGTGATTATGCTACCATCCATAAACCACCCCTACAACCCCTAACAGATAGACTTTACTTGGGTAACTATTACAATTATGCTTAAATTCTGTGTTTTAATTAATGCTACCAACTTTATATTACACATGTCATGCTTACTTCAGTAATAGATGTGATTATGCTACCATCCATAAACCACCCCTACAACTCCTAACAGATAGACTTTACTTGGGTAACTATTACAATTATGCTTAAATTCTGTGTTTTAATTAATGCTACCAACTTTATATTACACATGCTTACTTCAGTAATAGATGTGATTAGGCTACCACCCCTAAACCACCCCTACAACCCCTAACCGATAGACTTTACTTGGGTAACTATTACAATTATGCTTAAATTCTGTGTTTTAATTAATGCTACCAACTTTATATTACACATGCTTACTTCAGTAATAGATGTGATTATGCTACCATCCATAAACCACCCCTACAACCCCTAACAGATAGACTTTACTTCGGTAACAATGGGTGGTAGCATAATCACATTTATTACTGAAGTAAGAATGTGTAATATAAAGTTGGTAGCATTAATTAAAACACAGAATTTAAGCATAATTGTAATAGTTACCCAAGTAAAGTCTATCGGTTAGGGGTTGTAGGGGTGGTTTAGGGGTGGTAGCCTAATCACATCTATTACTGAAGTAAGCATGTGTAATATAAAGTTGGTAGCATTAATTAAAACACAGAATTTAAGCATAATTGTAATAGTTACCCAAGTAAGGTCTATCTGTCAGAAGTTGTAGGGGTGGTTTATGGGTGGTAGCATAATCACATTTATTACTGAAGTAAGAATGTGTAATATAAAGTTGGTAGCATTAATTAAAACACAGAATTTAAAACATAATTGTAATAGTTACCCAAGTAAAGTCTATCTGTCAGGAGTTGTAGGGGTGGTTTATGGGTGGTAGCATAATCACATTTATTACTGAAGTAAGAATTTGTAATATAAAGTTGGTAGCATTAATTAAAACACAGAATTTAAAACATAATTGTAATAGTTACACAAGTAAAGTCTATCTGTCAGGGGTTGTAGGGGTGGTTTATGGGTGGTAGCATAATCACATTTATTACTGAAGTAAGCATGTGTAATGTAAAGTTCGTAGCATTAATTAAATCACAGAATTTAAAGCATAATTGTAATAGTTACCCAAGTAAAGTCTATCAGTCACGGGTTGTAGGGGTGGTTTATGGGTGGTAGCATAATCACATTTATTACTGAGGTAAGAATGTGTAATATAAAGTTGGTAGCATTAATTAAATCACAGAATTTAAAACATAATTGTAAAAGTTACCCAAGTAAAGTCTATCTGTCAGGGGTTGTAGGGGTGGTTTATGGGTGGTAGCATAATCACATTTATTACTGAGGTAAGAATGTGTAATATAAAGTTGGTAGCATTAATTAAATCACAGAATTTAAAACATAATTGTAATAGTTACCCAAGTAAAGTCTATCTGTCAGGGGTTGTAGGGGTGGTTTATGGGTGGCAGCATAATCACATCTATTACTGAAGTAAGCATGTGTAATATAAAGTTGGTAGCATTAATTAAATCACAGAATTTAAAGCATAATTGTAATAATTACCCAAGTAAAGTCTATCTGTCAGGGGTTGTAGGGGTGGTTTATGGGTGGTAGCATAATCACATTTATTACTGAGGGAAGAATGTGTAATATAAAGTTGGTAGCATTAATTAAATCACAGAATTTAAAACATAATTGTAATAGTTACACAAGTCTATCTGTCAGGGGTTGTAGGGGTGGTTTATGGGTGGTAGCATAATCACATTTATTACTGAGGTAAGAATGTATAATATAAAGTTGGTAGCATTAATTAAATCACAGAATTTAAAACATAATTGTAATAGTTACACAAGTAAAGTCTATCTGTCAGAGGTTGTAGGGGTGGTTTATGGGTGGTAGCATAATCACATTTATTACTGAGGTAAGAATGTGTAATATAAAGTTGGTAGCATTAATTAAATCACAGAATTTAAAGCATAATTGTAATAGTTACCCAAGTAAAGTCTATCTGTCAGGGGTTGTAGGGTTGTTTTATGGGTGGTAGCATAATCACATTTATAACTGAGGTAAGAATGTGTAATATAAAGTTGGTAGCATTAATTAAATCACAGAATTTAAAACATAATTGTAATAGTTACACAAGTAAAGTCTATCTGTCAGGGTTTGTAGGGGTGGTTTATGGGTGGTATCATAATCACATTTATTACTGAAGTAAGCATGTGTAATATAAAGTTGGTAGCTTTAATTAAATCACAGAATTTAAAACATAATTGTAATAGTTACCCAAGTAAAGTCTATCTGTCAGGGGTTGTAGGGGCGGTTTATGGGTGGTAGCATAATCACATCTATTACTGAAGTAAGCATGTGTAATATAAACTTGGTAGCAATAATTAAATCACAGAATTTAAAGCATAATTGTAATAGTTACCCAAGTAAAGTCTATCTGTCAGGGGTTGTAGGGGTGGTTTATGGGTGGTAGCATAATCACATTTATTACTGAGGTATGAATGTGTAATATAAAGTTGGTAGCATTAATTAAATCACAGAATTTAAAAAAAATTGTAATAGTTACACAAGTCTATCTGTCAGGGGTTGTAGGGGAGGTTTATGAATGTTAGCATAATCACATTTATTACTGACTGAGGTAAGAATGTGTAATATAAAGTTGGTAGCATTAATTAAATCACAGAATTTAAAACATAATTGTAATAGTTACCCAAGTAAAGTCTATCTGTCAGGGGTTGTAGGGGTGGTTTATGGGTGGTAGCATAATCACATTTATTACTGAGGTAAGAATGTGTAATATAAAGTTGGTAGCATTAATTAAATCACAGAATTTAAAGCATAATTGTAATAGTTACCCAAGTAAAGTCTATCTGTTAGGGGTTGTAGGGGTATTTTATGGCTGGTAGCATAATCACATTTATTACTGAGGTAAGAATGTGTAATATAAAGTTGGTAGCATTAATTAATTCACAGAATTTAAAGCATAATTGTAATAGTTATTCAAGTAAAGTCTATCTGTCAGGGGTTGTAGGGGTGGTTTATGGGTGGTAGCATAATCACATTTATTACTGAGGTAAGAATGTGTAATATAAAGTTGGTAGCATTAATTAAATCACAGAATTTAAAACATAATTGTAATAGTTACCAAAGTAAAGTCTATCTGTCAGGGGTTGTAGGGGTGGTTTATGGGTGGTATCATAATCACATTTATTACTGAAGTAAGATGTGTAATATAAAGTTCGTAGCATTAATTAAATCACAGAATTTGAAGCATAATTGTAATAGTTACCCAAGTAAAGTCTATCTGTCAAGGGTTGTAGGGGTGGTTTATGGGTGGTATCATAATCACATTTATTACTGAGGTAAGAATGTGTAATATAAAGTTGGTAGCATTAATTAAATCACAGAATTTAAAACATAATTGTAATAGTTACACAAGTAAAGTCTATCTGTCAGGGGTTGTAGGGGTGGTTTATGGGTGGTAGCATAATCACATTTATTACTGAAGTAAGCATGTGTAATATAAAGTTCGTAGCATTAATTAAATTACAGAATTTAAAGCATAATTGTAATAGTTACCAAAGTAAAGTCTATCTGTCAGGGGTTGTAGGGGTGGTTTATGGGTGGTAGCATAATCACATTTATTACTGAAGTAAGAATGTGTAATATAAAGTTGGTAGCATTAATTAAATCACAGAATTTAAAACATAATTGTAATAGTTACCCAAGTAAAGTCTATCTGTCAGGGGTTGTAGGGGTGGTTTATGGGTGGTAGCATAATCACATTTATTACTGAGGTAAGAATGTGTAATATAAAGTTGGTAGCATTAATTAAATCACAGAATTTAAAGCATAATTGTAATAGTTACCCAAGTTAAGTCTATCTGGCAGGGGTTGTAGGGGTATTTTATGGGTGGTAGCATATTCACATTTATTACTGAGGTAAGAATGTGTAATATAAAGTTGGTAGCATTAATTAATTCACAGAATTTAAAGCATAATTGTAATAGTTATTCAAGTAAAGTCTATCTGTCAGGGGTTGTAGGGGTGGTTTATGGGTGGTAGCATAATCACATTTATTACTGAGGTAAGAATGTGTAATATAAAGTTCGTAGCATTAATTAAATCACAGAATTTAAAACATAATTGTAATAGTTACCCAAGTAAAGTCTATCTGTCAGAGGTTGTAGGGGTGGTTTATGGATGGTAGCATAATCGCATCTATTACTGAAGTAAGCATGTGTAATATAAAGTTGGTAGCATTAATTAAATCACAGAATTTAAAACATAATTGTAATAGTTACCCAAGTAAAGTCTATCTGTCAGGGGTTGTAGGGGTGGTTTATGGGTGTTAGCATAATCACATATATTACTGAGGTAAGAATGTGTAATATAAAGTTGGTAGCATTAATTAAATCACAGAATTTAAAGCATAATTGTAATAGTTACCCAAGTAAAGTCTATCTGTCAGGGGTTGTAGGGGTGGTTTATGGGTGGTAGCATAATCACATTTATTACTGAAGTAAGCATGTGTAATATAAAGTTGCTAGCATTAATTAAATCACAGAATTTAAAGCATAATTGTAATAGTTACACAAGTAAAGTCTATCTGTCAGGGGTTGTAGGGGTGGTATATGGGTGGTAGCATAATCACATTTATTATTGAAGTAAGCATGTGTAATATAAAGTTCGTAGCATTAATTAAATCACAGAATTTAAAACATAATTGTAATAGTTACTTTAAGTAAAGGCTATCTGTCAGGGGTTGTAGGGGTGGTTTATGGGTGGTAGCATAATCGCATCTATTACTGAAGTAAGCATGTGTAATATAAAGTTGCTAGCATTAATTAAATCACAGAATTTAAAGCATAATTGTAATAGTTACACAAGTAAAGTCTATCTGTCAGGGGTTGTAGGGGTGGTTTATGGGTGGTAGCATAATCACATTTATTACTGAAGTAAGCATGTGCAATATAAAGTTGGTAGCATTAATTAAAACACAGAATTTAAAGCATAATGGTAATAGTTACCTAAGTAAAGTCTATCTGTCAGGGGTTGTAGGAGTGGTTTATGGGTGTTAGCATAATCACATATATTACTGAGGTAAGAATGTGTAATATAAAGTTGGTAGCATTAATTAAATCACAGAATTTAAAGCATAATTGTAATAGTTACCCAAGTAAAGTCTATCTGTCAGGGGTTGTAGGGGTGGTTTATGGGTGGTAGCATAATCACATTTATTACTGAGGTAAGAATGTGTAATATAAAGTTGGTAGCATTAATTAAATCACAGAATTTAAAGCATGATTGTAATAGTTACCCAAGTAAAGTCTATCTGTCAGGGGTTGTAGGGGTGGTTTATGGGTGGTAGCATAATCACATCTATTACTGAAGCAAGAATGTGTAATATAAAGTTGGTAGCATTAATTAAATCACAGAATTTAAAGCATAATTGTAATAGTTACACAAGTAAAGTCTATCTGTCAGGGGTTGTAGGGGTGGTTTATGGGTGGTAGCATAATCACATTTATTACTGAGGTAAGAATGTGTAATATAAAGCTGGTAGCATTAATTAAATAACAGAACTTAAAGCATAATTGTAATAGTTACCCAAGTAAAGTCTATCTGTCAGGGGTTGTAGGGGTGGTTTATGGGTGGTAGCATAATCACATTTATTAGTGAGGTAAGAATGTGTAATATAAAGTTGGTAGCATTAATTAAATCACAGAATTTAAAGCATAATTGTAATAGTTACCCAAGTAAAGTCCATCTGTCAGGGGTTGTAGGGGTGGTTTATGGGTGGTAGCATAATCACATTTATTACTGAGGTAAGAATGTGTAATATAAAGTTGGTAGCAATAATTAAATCACAGAATTTAAAACATAATTGTAATAGTTACCCAAGTAAAGTCTATCTGTCAGGGGTTGTAGGGGTGGTTTATGGGTGGTAGCATAATCACATTTATTACCAAGGTAAGAATGTGTAATATAAAGTTGGTAGCATTAATTAAATCACAGAATTTAAAACATAATTGTAATAGTTACACAAGTAAAGTCTATCTGTCAGGGGTTGTAGGGGTGGTTTATGGGTGGTAGCATAATCACATTTCTTACTGAAGTAAGCATGTGCAATATAAAGTTGGTAGCATTATTTAAAACACAGAATTTAAAGCATAATGGTAATAGTTACCCAAGTAAAGTCTATCTGTCAGGGTTTGTAGGGGTGGTTTATGGGTGGTAGCATAATCACATTTATTACCAAGGTAAGAATGTGTAATATAAAGTTGGTAGCATTAATTAAATCACAGAATTTAAAACATAATTGTAATAGTTACACAAGTAAAGTCTATCTGTCAGGGGTTGTAGGGGTGGTTTATGGGTGGTAGCATAATCACATTTATTACTGAAGTAAGCCTGTGTAATATAAAGTTCGTAGCATTAATTAAATCACAGAATTTAAAGCATAATTGTAATAGTTACCCAAGTAAAGTCTATCTGTCAGGGGTTGTAGGGGTGGTTTATGGGTGGTAGCATAATCACAATTATTACCAAGGTAAGAATGTGTAATATAAAGTTGGTAGCATTAATTAAATCACAGAATTTAAAACATAATTGTAATAGTTACACAAGTAAAGTCTATCTGTCAGGGGTTGTAGGGGTGGTTTATGGGTGGTAGCATAATCACATTTCTTACTGAAGTAAGCATGTGCAATATAAAGTTGGTAGCATTATTTAAAACACAGAATTTAAAGCATAATGGTAATAGTTACCCAAGTAAAGTCTATCTGTCAGGGGTTGTAGGGGTGGTATATGGGTGGTAGCATAATCACATTTATTATTGAAGTAAGCATGTGTAATATAAAGTTCGTAGCATTAATTAAATCACAGAATTTAAAACATAATTGTAATAGTTACTTTAAGTAAAGGCTATCTGTCAGGGGTTGTAGGGGTGGTTTATGGGTGGTAGCATAATCGCATCTATTACTGAAGTAAGCATGTGTAATATAAAGTTGCTAGCATTAATTAAATCACAGAATTTAATGCATAATTGTAATAGTTACACAAGTAAAGTCTATCTGTCAGGGGTTGTAGGGGTGGTTTATGGGTGGTAGCATAATCACATTTATTACTGAGGTAAGAATGTGTAATATAAAGTTGGTAGCTTTAATTAAATCACAGAATTTAAAGCATAATTGTAATAGTTACCCAAGTAAAGTCTATCTGTCAGGGGTTGTAGGGGTGGTTTATGGGTGGTAGCATAATCACATTTATTACTGAGGTAAGAATGTGTAATATAAAGTTGGTAGCATTAATTAAATCACAGAATTTAAAACATAATTGTAATAGTTACTTTAAGTAAAGGCTATCTGTCAGGGGTTGTATGGGTGGTTTATGGGTGGTAGCATAATCGCATCTATTACTGAAGTAAGCATGTGTAATATAAAGTTGCTAGCATTAATTAAATCACAGAATTTAAAGCATAATTGTAATAGTTACACAAGTAAAGTCTATCTGTCAGGGGTGGTTTATGGGTGGTAGCATAATCACATTTATTACTGAGGTAAGAATGTGTAATATAAAGTTGGTAGCATTAATTAAATCACAGAATTTAAAACATAATTGTAATAGTTACCCAAGTAAAGTCTATCTGTCAGGGGTTGTAGGGGTGGTTTATGGGTGGCAGCATAAACTTATATATTTATTTTGGCTGTATATACAATATTAAGATCGTAGCAAACCATGTAACAGTACTTTTTTTTTGGTCAGCAAATTATTTTTTCCCCTTTATATTATTGCATTAAGAAATATCAGTTTGATATTTAAATAAAATAATATACACCTTCGTGTGTTATAAACAATTATAAGTTGCCAAATTAAATAATTTTAGAATTTGAATATGGATTTTTAACAATATAAAAAATAAATGAAAAATAATCGTCGCAAAGACGTCAAATTAGACGTGTGACAAAGGTTTAAATAGACGTAAATTTTCAATTATGAGCATATAAAGTCGTCACATGGTTGTCATTGCGACCACTAGGGGTGTTATAATTACCCTTGATGTTCAGAAACGTAATATCAGCAGATGAAATAATTGATCATTAAAAATTGTTTATTTGTAACACTTTAAAATTAATTTAATAAGGTAGTTAGGGGGCCTGTTAACCAGCCCTGTAGATTAGAATTGCTGGCTAAATCGTAGGGGGTGTTGTAAATTGTTTAATAGTTTATTAAAATAGTTAACTAATATATGTATAGTGCTATCGAATTTGATCCCACACATCACAAATTTGGGTACCTAATCTTTTTTATTGATGTTTGTACGCATTTTTATGTTGCTGACAGTTTTATGTAACGGTAGACACACACTGCCGCGTCGCTGAGCGACGTGTCGCTAACTTCACTCCCATAAATTTAAATGTATAATATCAGAAAAAAATAAGGAAATTTGTAGAAATACCAGGATTGTTATTCATATCCCGGAAAAATTGAGTTACCAGGCAACAGCTTAAATAGCATAGTGGTAGCGTGTGCGCCTAGTAATAAACAAAGCTCTGAGAGATTGAGTTCGGAACCAGCCAGCAGTAAAATTTTTATTTTTCAAAATAATTTTTATTGTTAATATAATTTTAATTTCTTGTTGAAATTTAATAAAATGGATACGTTATCCTTTAGTATAAATATTTATTGTAATTATTTATCTGCATGTTGTAATAAATATGATTTAGATTTTATAAAATACGTATAATTAATGCTTTAAATAATGTTTATATTTTATTAAAAGATTAAAAACAATAATAAAAATTATTTGAAAAAGTAAAAATAAAAAAAAATGCTGCTGGATGGTTCCGAACCCGTCTCTCCGAGTTTTGTTTATTACCAAACCCAAACGCTACACCACTATGCTATTTGTATTGTTACTTAGTAACCGTTTTTTCCGGTATACGAACAATAATCCTAGAAATTCTACAATTTTTTTCTAATATTACACATTTAAATTTAGTAATTTGGACTGTAACCCATAGAATTAATATCCTCCAATAAGTATACAAAATTTCAGCTTAATATCTTACACTGGGACGATAAGATACTATTAATACATATAATACATGTTAATCTCTCATGTGTCGGTCGGCCTAAAACACCCAGTATATGGTAATATTTTGGAGAAGAAAATATGAACAACTATATATCATCTATAGCTGTAGTCATCAGAAACCGACATAATAAATACAGACAAATTACGTACATATTATCCTCATTATCCATATATTATCAAATTATCATAGTTCTAATTGTCAGCAACATTGTAATAAATATTGTTGTAACAGGTTGAAAAGTTGTTTAATTTAATTCCTATTTTTATTTCTTATTTTTGTTAGGACAAAGTCCAACTCTGTGCAAAACTTGAGACACCAAATGACAATGTTTTTATTTCTATTTATGGCATATATAATTTAAGATTTATTTATGAACGTAATTGAGGGATGTTTAAACGTTTTATTGCGATCTCTCGACTTCTGATGACTAGAAATATACATGAAAAAAAATACATTTGCCTCTTGCCTGTACAGGTATGTATGTAAGTATTTATAAATGAATACAAATTACTTGGCGGGAGGTAAGGTGTTGACCACATCGGATTTTTTCAATTACAGCCAATAAGTTTAAATAGGTATAACTTTTTAAAGCAAATTACGTTTAAATCTGTAATTATCAGTATAAAGTAAATAATAAGTCACTCACCTTTAATAACTTATCCGGTACGTTAATATTATACGATATTATTGATACAAAGTGGACATCAAACAACAAATACGCACAACTGCATTAACAACAATGAATGATTCAAGTCAGTGCAAGTTGATATATACTCACACACATTCACATGTATATGTAATTCGGGGAAACACATACTTACGTGTCAGTCGTACCATACCAATCTAAAAATATATTTATTCGGGAAAACCACTTCCAAGAGATGGCAGCACTACAGACAGACTTATAGGGAAAACGTTGAATTTTACACTTGTAGTCGTTGTAGTTTGCTGCTTTGTTTTAGGAAATATTCTATTATTTTTGATTAAATTCAGAAGATTTATTACAATGACAGATGTATATATTTATTTAAAAGGTGCTATGCGGCCTATAACCGAAGGAGAAGCTGTGTATAAAGGTAAAATGAAATACAAATTTGTGGTTATCTTGCTTGTTAATTTATTTATTTTTAGTTATAGACATATTATTTTATACGGATATGAAGACAATGGGGCACCTAATTCTATCGTGATAACAATAAAACAAATGCCATCGGGTGGAAATGTGTGTGCAGCTGAAAAGCAGGACAGGGAGAAAAGTGAAGACACGAAACTATAGGATTTAAAATTCATTATAGTTCCATAATCATAAGTTAATTTTTGTCCATAAATTGTAATATTAAGAGGAAATTGTATTTGTTTGATTAAAAAACCATCTACATGTATTATATTTTGCACATCTTCATCTGGCTGGCTCGATTTCTGGTATTTTATCGTTTCTTCTTCTCTATCTTTCCTATAAACAATATAAAATAAATGTAGTTATAATGTTAAAGAATAATAATTACTACTCTACTACTAACAGGCAAATAACCTCTATTTTTCTTCTCTGTACCAGAAGTTCTTGTTACGGTAATTTTTGGCATGGAATAGCATTTTTTTAATGTTTTTCTTCCAGGGGCGCGCCGTCACAGGGTGCGATGTGTGCGTCGCACACGGGCGACACCTGGTTAGGGGCGACACAGCGAGCAAAATTGTAATAAGACTTAAGTTTTTTAATTTAATATGCCCGTTTTTCGAGGCTTACATTGGGATCTAGTAAACTAAAAGAGATACGAAGTCGATTAAATTAGGGCAAAGTTGTCCCATTAGTAGACTATTTTTAAGATGTTTTTGTTTTCCCGAAAAATGCATATATAAATGGTTACTGTACAAAACTCCAAATGGCGTGATTTAGTACCTCGTTTAGTACTAGTAACGTCGAAGAGACGTGTCTTAACATTCGGGACCGTTGTTAAAAATTCAAATCCCGGCACACTTCCTTTTATATTCACAAATAACTTCCAAATATGAAATTATATGGAATTTTGATTTGTACGTCTTTAAGGACCCTTTTTACCTTCCGTCACCTTTAGGTAAGGAAGGTATTGTTTTTGGTCAAAAAATTCGGTGGTGAGTTTTTGATGAATAAGCACGTTTTAGGGTCCCTAGAATACGATTTTACTATTTTTACGATGATGTCTGTATGTGTGTGTGTGTGTATGTATGTATGTGTGTCCGTGTGTGTGTGTGTGTGTGTGTGTGTGTAACAAAATTTTCGTCTACGATAACTTCCATACTACAATTCTAAAAATTATAATTCTTTCGTATTTCTCTTCGTTACATCCATGCGAAGAGCTGATTAGATTTTGGTTAGAATTGGACAACCGGAAGTACCCTCATTTGAAGATTTTAACAGTTTTCCTTGAAAAAACTATGTTAAATATCATTTTTTCACATTTAATGTTATTATAAATATTAAAGAATATTTTATTCTCTATACGATTTGACTGCATTTTATACTTAATATTAAATGGATATAGAGTTAAAAAATTGTAAAGAAATTAAATTTCATAAAGTAGCTATAGCTATGAAAACAGCTACTATATTAAGAAAATTCTGATTGAAAGATGTCAGTGTCAAGTGAAATTGACATAGTGTGTTTGTCTTATAATTTTATTGGAAATATAGGATCTCTTGCTTTCTGTATGAAATTTGTATAAAATACATACAACTGTTTTAAGGTAATGTACAAGAAATAATAATAATAATAATAATAATAATAATAATAAATCTTTTATTTCTGCAGATACATTACACTGTATATAGAAAACGTCACAAAATAATAATTTAAGACATAAATTTTCTGGATGAAATTTGCATAAAATACATGCAGCTGCCAGAAGGTAATGTACAAGAAATAGAATATTTAATTTAGCAAGGAACTTTCCGTATGAAAACTGACGGAAGGTAATGTGCTGGCCACATCAGATTTTTTTATTTTCCTTCAAACGACGATGCTCAGATTTTTTATCACTATTAGATTTCAAGTAATGGTGTTCAATTTATAATTTCCATAGTCGCAAAATTATACCATTGAAGAAAGTTTATTTTAGCTTTCCAACGATGTATCTATGTTTCAAGCAGAAAATGCAAGAATTATTAATTTTATAGGGTAAAAACAATTATTGTGGTTTATTTAAAACATATGGTAACTATGAAAAAGTACACAGGCTGTTCAACTTAACGTGTTCACATAATTGTTGCCCCATTAGAAGACCATTTTAGTGGTGTCGTTATTTGAGAAAAAATCTGTAGGTCACTAGATACAGACAAAAATGTAAATTTTGCAGTTTTTTTGTGAATACATACTTTCCAAATATGAAATAGTACTAGATTTTAGTTTGTACCTTTTTAGGCCACTTTTTTATGTTCTTTCGAATGATGATGCTTATTTTTTGGGGAGAGAGGGGGGGCGGCGTCAAGATGAGCATTGGCACACGGGCGACACAATGGTACGGCGCGCCCCTGTTGTCTTCTAATGACTATAAAAACAATCTAATAATGTATTGAAGCATAAATTTATATAAATACTTACATGGAATTAAATTTCTAGGCAAAAATTATTGTGAATAAACGTTATTGACTTGTGACATGTTCTTGATTTTTAAAGCGATTTTCCATTGATTTTTTAATATTTTAGTATTTGGGAAATAGTGAGCGGATATTTCTTTACTTGCATAATTATTGCACTGCGGTACAACACAATATGTTTTTGGTTTGCTGGTCATTTTTGGCTCTTGTTTACTATATAACCTCTGATTATATAGTACCATATAGTAGTATATAATCAGCTATAATATCCCGAGGACATTGATAATTACGAAATAATTTTATCACAGTTACCGAAAGCGCGTTGCTTGGTAACCGCCCGACGCCGAAGGCGGAGGGATGTTACCTAAAAGCAACGTGCTTGAGGAAGTTGTGATAAAATTATAAGTATTTATCAATGATCGAGAGGTATTCGGTGAGAAAATTTTTTGCAATTTTGATTATTAAATTTTCGAATAGTTTGTTTTTAGCAGAATTTTTATATTTATAAAATCACCCAATAGATGTCAGTAGTAGTTCAACGTCAACTGTGTAACGATAATAAGATTGACATTGGCACGAGAAGACAAGACACGTCCAGTTTTATTATACAAACGTTTAATAGTAATAATTTTATTAATTGAACCGTTATTTTCACTGAAATACCGTGAAAATGACATTTTCAAATTAAAACAATTAATATTTAATTATCTGTCAAAAAGTGTTTGTTACTTAGCAACTTCAACTTAGTGACAGAAGTGATAATTGTCCTAGGGTAATTATCAGTGTAAGTTTGCTTTGATTGGTTACTTTCGCACACGTGATCAAAAATACAGGGATTCAATTGGATAATTTTTTAACCAAAAAATTTTCAAAGATATAACCCTAACCCTATATGACAGAACAACGTTTTCCCGTGGTTTTCCCTACGACCTATATGTTCTATTTTGCCACCAGATGTCAGCTACTTTGTTGGCTCTTGCCAATAAATGTTTATTATGAATTATAGTGACTAGAACTATGGTGAGATGTCGCTGGTAATGGATCAATAAGCTTATTTAATGAGAGCGTCAGCGCATAGATGGCTGGACAAGTTACATACTTTTGTAAGAATGAGGAAGTACATAGATATTATTGTGTAATAATGACTTTTCTAGTTGCATAAATACAGATAAATACGACCTTAATGATTATATAAAAAACCAAATATATATAATTGCGATAGGTGAATTGTGCAATTGATATATTTTGACAAATACGTAAAGTTTATTATTTTTATTAATGGCTATATTAAACTGTCGTTTTCTATTAATATTTAATAAATTTTACAAATGTGTATATTATTCTATAAATAGAAAATTTGGTCACATGCCCGGGTAAATTACAGTACAATACATAATTATAAAATACCATTACTGTGTGCAACTATTAAATAATTAAATTGTTTTTCAATTAAAATACATGTAATTTAAAACTTACTTCATATTGTTTCGATTGATTCTCGTCAATATTACAAAAATTTGTTATTTTTATCTAAAATCAACTCTTTCCTCAAATGAAAATATAGTCTGAAATTTTTGGTAAATATTTAATCTAAGAATTCATTATCACGACCACAATAGAATAGCTATATGTTTAACTAGACACTAAATTTTCAGATTTACAGCAGAGGCTGCTGAAGCTGTAATCTGTTTAGTGCCGTGTAGAACACATTTTTTTGCCAATTGAAAATTAATATTAATTTAGTGATAATTTTTAATACTTATTTTGAAAGTTATCGGCAATAAATTATGTTGCTATGCGTTTGTATAGCGGTTGCAATGTAATAGTCACTAAAAAATAGTTTTACTTCCTAGGCAGTAAAAGTGACATTTTACAGTTAGCTGTCAAAAAATCGCCCTTTTAAGGTAGTTGTCACTCGAGTGTACCTATTCAAAAACTTGTTTTATGTTCAAAATAAAAATTAAGCTAAACAGTTTATACTTGCAATAATATATATTTTTTAACATTTTATTGTATACACAGATTATATAAAAATAGTTGAAAGCTAATATCAAACACTGTAACAAATTAATTTTGTTTATTTTGCTATAGAAAAGTTTTTCTTTGTACTGTACCACCTGCACTAGCGCATTTACAAGTTTCGTATTCCAACACACTCATACTAAAGTATGCTGGTTTAGGAATAACTGACGCAACGTCGCGCTTAGACAAATCCAGAGAATAACAGATCTAATCGAATTATATGTAAAAAAAATCTGATGTGGCCAGCACATAACCTCCCGTGAATTCCATTTTTAAAATAGGAATGAGCTTTAAGTGAAGTATCACTTCCGATTGATCGTTTGTTAAACAAAATCTAATTTGTTGTTCCAATAAATTGAAAAGTCTGTAATACAAAATTTTGGATTATATTTTACTATGTTTTTCCTCGAAAATCTGTTAAGAGCTCCAAAGTAAGTACCACTTCCGGTTTATCATATAAGTATAGTCAAAATCGAATATGTTGTTTCAAATTATACACGAGTTTTAAATACCAAACTTGATAAGTTTTGGATCATGTTTTAATATATTTTTTCAAGAAAATCTGTTTATAACTTTCTGTAAAGTACTACATCCGGTTTATCAATCTTAGAAAAAAATCTAATATGTCGTTTTCATTAATATAAAAATCTAATATGTTGCTCACCTTCATATAAAAGTCTTAAATACCAAATATGATAAGTTTTGGAATATATCATAATATATTTTTCATGAAAATCTGTTCACAGCTTCAAGTAAAGTATCACTTTCGGTTTATCAATTTTAGCCAAAATCTAATATGTTGTTCCCTTTCATATAAAAGTCTTAAATACTGAGTTTAAAAAGTTTTTGAATATATAATAATATATTTTTCACGAAAATCTGTTCAGAACTTCAAGTAAACTGTCACTTCCGGTTTATTAATTTAGTCAAAATCTAATATGTTATTCCCCTTGATATGAAAGTCTTACATACTAAAATTGAAAAGTTTTGGATTATATTTGAATATAATTTTTCATTAAATAATGTTATGAGCTTCTAGTAAAGTATCACTTCCGATCGTCCAATTTTACCCAAAATCTAATCAACTCTTTATATGAATGTAGAAAGCTTAAATACGGAAAATGGAAATTTTCGGGAGTTCGTTGTAAGAGTTATCGTGGACGAAAAAATCGTCACACACACACACACACACACACACACACACACACACACACACACACACACACACACAACACACAACACACAACACACAACACACAACACACAACACACAACACACAACACACAACACACAACACACAACACACAAACACACAAACACACAAACACACACTTCATAACGAACCGAATGTGCAAAACTTTCGCCACTGGTCAAAAGATAAACCAACTCTTCAAAATTTATCAAGAACCCAATATCCCCAGAAGGTTAATGTTTGGGCGGGAATTTTGGGATCACACATTATTGGACCATATTTTATTGAAGGGACATTGAACGGTCCAAAATATTTAGATTTATTGGAAACAGTAGTTGGGCCTAGACTTACAGAATTAAATATGGAGAGGATATGGTTTCAACAGGATGGGTGTCCAGCGCATAACGTGCAAATTGTCAAAGAATATTTGGACAATTCATTTCCAGATTCTTGGATTGGTTTAAATGGACCAATTAATTGGCCGGCAAGGTCTCCTGATCTAAGCCCCTTAGATTTTTTTCTTTGGGGTCATTTAAAATCAAAAATTTACGGCCATTATGAATTGACCACTTTAGAAGACCTGAAAGCGGCAATAAGGAATGAATGTAGGCTTATTTCTAATCGACAGCTAAGCAACGTGAGACAGCAATGTTACGATCGTCTCGGATTTTGCTTAGCGCAAAACGGCGGCCATTTTGAATATTTATTATAATTTTAATGTTGTAATTAGTAGGTACGATTTAATATTTTTTAAATAAATAAATCTTGTTACGTACAATGTATCCACTTTATTAAATTAAATATTAATAAAAGATTAAAAACATATTAATAATAAAAATTATTTTGAAAAGAAAAAATTAAAAAATAAATTTTGCTGTCGGTTGGTTTCGAACCCGACTCTCTAAATTGTGAAGCGCGCACGTTACCCCTACTCTATCAGAGCTGTTGCTTAGATACTATTATTTTCAAGATATGAATAACATTCATGGTACTTCTACAATTTTTCTTAATTTATTCTAATATTACACTTGTAAATTGACTGATTTGAATTGAAATCCATAGAAATAGTATCCCCGGATAAGCATGCAAAATTTCATCTTAATATGTTGCACTGGGGAGATACTATTCACAATTAACTAATTTTACATGTTAATCGCCCATGTGTCGGTCGGCCTATATATATATATATATATATATATATATATATATATATATATATATATATATATATATATATATATATATATATATATATATATATATATATATATATATATATATATATATATATATATATATATATATATATATATATATATATATATATATATATATATATATATATATATATATATATATATATATATATATATATATATATATATATATATATATATATATATATATATATATATATATATATATATATATATATATATATATATATATATATATATATATATATATATATATATATATATATATATATATATATATATATATATATATATATATATATATATATATATATATATATATATATATATATATATATATATATATATATATATATATATATATATATATATATATATATATATATATATATATATATATATATATATATATGTATAATACAAACACAGACATCATCGTGAATAGTTTCCGATATATAAGGCAATGAAAAATGAGTTTGTACAGGGGTTTCCTCTGCTATCTCGAAAACTATCGAGTTACGATTTCGATTAAATGAGACTTTTAGTGTACCTTTGAGAGGTCATCTTAGATGTACTTTTCTTTTTAAAAAAAAAAAAATTGTACTAAGTAATATGCTGTGGCAACCTTGACCAATATTTAATTTTCGGATAACTTCTTTGTTATTAAAAAGTGCAAAAAATGTTTCATATAAAATTTTATTGTATTTTTATTGTCTAGTGGCATAGACATAATTTTGTTCGATCACTATATATGTTAGTTTTCCTTCGATTCTAATACAAAATATGGTATCTTTCTCGGAAATATTTGAAGATTAAACCCATATCGATTAAGCTTTTATACATCCTCGATTAAAAATTATAATTTTGCCCGTAAAATAGTAATTGAATTTAATTCTAATATGTTATTTCTTCACTCGTCTTAGGTCACAGTACAGTATACACGAACATTCTCGCACTCCCTACATTTTGTTTGACGAGATGTGGACATATGTTTCGTGATATTTACCATAATAGTACTATGAAAGCGTATGAAACTGACTTTTCAAAATTAGAGTGAGTTAAGTTTTAACGTTTATTCTAACTGCCCACGCTTGCATACCCGTAGGCGGAGTTTAACTCTTGCGCAGAAAAGATGGCAGGTTACACAAACATCAAATGTGTCGACAGGCAGTGCGACTACTGGTACTTAGGTTGTGTTAGTCATTTACTGCTCCAAGAGTCAGTTTCCTGATCTGATTTGCAGTGAGATACCTTTTACCTAAACGATTAAATCTACTTACCGCCATAGTTGAACATTTGCAAATAATGTGTTCCCATGTTTCTTCGTTCTCTTCGCAGAGTCGACAGATACTGTTTTCAGCTATACTAATCTTACATAGATGGTGTTTCAGAGGGCATTGACTAGTAAAAGTCCTTTGTTGAGAACTAATAGCTTTGACGTTTTTCGACAAGGATGAAATGTGATTATTGGTTAAAGCCCTGCTAGTATTATAGGTACCTATATTTACTGGTAGTAAAGAAATAACATTCTGTTCAAAATTATGTCTTGCAGATATGTTAATAATGACAATATTGTAACGAAAGCTGCCACTCTTATGTATAATTTTATATTAATGAACGAAAAGAGATGTTTTTTTGTCTCTTTTTTAACGCATTTACAGATGGCAGAGTTTTAAACAGAATACGGTCATATATTCAGTGAGTTACATAAATTTCTAAAAAAAAAAGATAAACCAATGAAATTTATAATGAAATGTAAATGTATATAATTTTAAATGTTAAAATAATCATATTTAATAATTGCGTAGGCTTCCACAGTCTGAGTCATGAGAAATATTCGTTTTCCGGGAATGGACTGTGTCATATTTTGAGTCAGAGCTCAACGTTTCGCCCGCAGTCATATGGGGCATCTTCAGGAGCAAGAGGGATAGTATTGTCTTAAACACGGTTACCCGACGTGTCAACCACGCTAGAGGCCGAGTTTAAGCAACAAGGAAGGGAGACTCAGTTTACAAGGTTACCCGACGTGTAAACCACGCTAGAGGCCAAATAAACCAAGTGACGAAAGAAGGCCGAGAAGACGGTTATATACTAATCTAAAGATACGGTAGATGAGCAGAGCTAATGAGGACCAATGGGAATCGAGTTCGTAATGGTAGATTGGGCGTGTCGTGTTCCGAGAATCACCGGTTTCCACATGTGGCTCAAGAAATAGCCATCATCCCGATTAATGTTATTCGGATGTTTCCATATTTCTAAAGTTTCCCTGTATTTACGTCTGTAAAACTCAGGGACAGGAGCTAAAATGCGGGAATTTTCAAATAAGATGTTATGTCCTGTGTTGTGTTGGTGTTCTGCGACCGCAGATGTTAATACCATACCATTACGCAGACAGCGTTTGTGTTCTGACAATCTAGTGTGAACACTCCTTCCTGTTTCACCTATGTATACTGTGCCGCAAGAACAAGGAATACTATAAACACCGGGCGACGACAAGGGTTTGCGCTTATCTTTAGTTTGGGGGAGTATTTCTGAGATCTTTTGTGGAGGTTTAAAAAAGGCCTTAATATTGTTTTTATTGAGAATTCTACCTATTTTGTCCGAGAAACCTTTAATGTAAGGGATAGATGCAAATGTTTCGAACGAGGTATCCACAGGTTTTTTGGGTAAAGGATTTAATTGTCTATGAATTACATTGTTGATTAATTTTACGTCATAGTTGTTCTGGATTAAACTATGTCTGATGTGATCAAGCTCCTGCTGTAGGAAATCAGGTTCAGAGATTTTAGTCCATTCCCGGAAAACGAATATTTCTCATGACTCAGACTGTGGAAGCCTACGCAATTATTTCACAAACCTCTACGGGGAGGATATCTATTTTAAGTCTCGTACTTTTTCCAAACTTAGACATAAGATTTCCAAACTCCTTTGTGATCTTGCCTTTCTTTCTCGTTGCCGTGACCACCATGTTGTACCCAAATCTCTTAGGATCAATGATAATTTCAAAACTCGCGCTTCCAAATCTATCCTTAACAAAGCAAGTCTCTCACTTCTTAGGGAACAAATTCGCTACACACGACGAGAATTAAACGAAAGTTCTATAAAACTATACTCGCTGCATTTGGAATTGGGTAACCTTATGAACCATGAGGATTGGTTAAAATTTGATACTATCGCACATGCTCAGGCCAATATTTCCTTTGAAAAAACCAGCGAAAAACAAAAGCGTAAATTTAATTCCCTCGCTCCCCCAAAAAAGGTAATTCATGCTTTAGGTAAAACCGTCGTTAACATATCATCTCGCCCCCTATCGTCCAGCGAAACTTCCGTTTTATCGAAAGGGTTAAACTTTTCCCTCGCTCCTACAAAAATTCCTGTTGAAGAAATAGTCAGCTCTATCGAATCCTCCGTTAGGAAATTACCTAAAGAAGCTAGCGACACTGTACGTATGGAAGTTGTGAAATGCATCAAAAACTTCAAACCACCACCATCTAATATTAGTAGAGATGAAAGGTTAGCTCTGAAAAACCTCAAATCAGACACCAATATTATTGTTGTTGCAGCGGATAAAGGTAATGCTACAGTAATTATGGATCGCAACAAGTACGATGAGAAGGTTCTGGCCCTTCTACAGGAACAATCATATTCTCCACTTAAACGTGACCCCACAGCTAAAATTGAACGTGAAATCACCGCCCTTATTAAAAATTCAGACATTCCTGAAGACATTCAAAAACGTATTGTACCTAAATCCTCCAAACCTCCACGTCTTTACGGTTTACCAAAAATTCACAAACAGGATTACCCACTCAGACCTATTGTCAGCACCATCGACTCTCCTACTTATAAACTGTCTAAATATTTGTCGGATATTTTAAAACCTTTTACAGGAAATTCTGAGTCATTTATTCTAAACTCAGAACATTTTGTACAAAAAATCAATAATATCACTACAGAATCCGACGACATACTTGTTAGTTTTGACGTCACATCACTGTTCACTAAAGTCCCGATTGATCAGTCAATCACTATTATCGCTAAATTATTGGAAAATAACGGAAACTCGTCTAATCTAGTAACTCTTATTGAAAAATGCTTGACATCAACCTATTTCACTTTTAATAAACAATTTTACAAACAGGTCTCAGGTGCAGCAATGGGCTCTCCCCTGTCCCCCGTGGTTGCCAGTATATTTATGGAACACTTTGAAACAAAGGCACTAGAATCATCTACATTCAAACCTAAGGTATGGTTTCGCTATGTAGATGACACGTTTGTCATTTGGCCACATGGTCCGGAAAAACTCACTTTGTTCCACGAACACTTAAACAGCATACACCCGGACATTCAATTCACCATGGAGGTAGAAAATAACAGAACTCTCCCCTTCCTTGATGTTCTGGTTAATCGTAAACCCAACGGACAGTTAGGGCACGCTGTTTATAGAAAACCCACTCACACTGATTTAATTCTCACCACCATCCCTCGCAGAAACTCTCAGTAGTCAACGCTCTCGTACATCGTGCCATTAAAATCTCTGAACCTGATTTCCTACAGCAGGAGCTTGATCACATCAGACATAGTTTAATCCAGAACAACTATGACGTAAAATTAATCAACAATGTAATTCATAGACAATTAAATCCTTTACCCAAAAAACCTGTGGATACCTCGTTCGAAACATTTGCATCTATCCCTTACATTAAAGGTTTCTCGGACAAAATAGGTAGAATTCTCAATAAAAACAATATTAAGGCCTTTTTTAAACCTCCACAAAAGATCTCAGAAATACTCCCCCAAACTAAAGATAAGCGCAAACCCTTGTCGTCGCCCGGTGTTTATAGTATTCCTTGTTCTTGCGGCACAGTATACATAGGTGAAACAGGAAGGAGTGTTCACACTAGATTGTCAGAACACAAACGCTGTCTGCGTAATGGTATGGTATTAACATCTGCGGTCGCAGAACACCAACACAACACAGGACATAACATCTTATTTGAAAATTCCCGCATTTTAGCTCCTGTCCCTGAGTTTTATAGACGTAAATACAGGGAAACTTTAGAAATATGGAAACATCCGAATAACATTAATCGGGATGATGGCTATTTCTTGAGCCACATGTGGAAACCGGTGATTCTCGGAACACGACACGCCCAATCTACCATTACGAACTCGATTCCCATTGGTCCTCATTAGCTCTGCTCATCTACCGTATCTTTAGATTAGTATATAACCGTCTTCTCGGCCTTCTTTCGTCACTTGGTTTATTTGGCCTCTAGCGTGGTTTACACGTCGGGTAACCTTGTAAACTGAGTCTCCCTTCCTTGTTGCTTAAACTCGGCCTCTAGCGTGGTTGACACGTCGGGTAACCGTGTTTAAGACAATACTATCCCTCTTGCTCCTGAAGATGCCCCATATGACTGCGGGCGAAACGTTGAGCTCTGACTCAAAATATGACACAGTCCATTCCCGGAAAACGAATATTTCTCATAATCATATTTAGTTTATATTTCGAGTATTTAAATTTTTTTACCTATATCTAATTACATTTTGTTATTTTAAGCAACATATATATTTTTATAATGAATATATTTTTACCTTCCGTCACCTTTAGGTAAGGAAGGTATTGTCTTTGGTCAAAAAATTCGGTGGTGGGTTTTTGATGAATTAGCACGTTTTAGGGTCCCTAGAATATGATTTTACTATTTTTACGATGATGTCTGTATGTGTGTGTGTGTGTGTGTGTGTGTGTGTGTGTGTGTGTGTGTGTGTGTGTGTGTGTGGATGTGTGTGTGTGTGTGACAAAATTTTCGTCTACGATAACTCTAATACTACAATTCCAAAAATTATAATTCTTTCGTATTCCTCTTCGTTGCATCCACATGAAGAGCTGATTAGATTTTGGTTATAATTGGTCAACCGGAAGTACCCTCATTTGCAGATTTTAACAGTTTTTCTTGAAAAAACGATGTTAAATATAATTTTTTCACATTTAATATTATTATAAATATTAAAGAACATTGTATTCTCTATACGATTTGACTGCATTTTATACTTCATATTAAATGGATATAGAGTTATAAAATTATAAAGAAATTAAATTTCATAAATTAGCCAGCTATGCTAGAAACAGCTACTATATTAAGAAAATTCTGATTGAAAGATGTCAGTGTCAAGTGCAATGACATATTCGTAGTATATTTGTGTTAGGATCTTTTTGCTCGAAATTTTCTGTATGAAATTTGTATAAAATGCATACAACTGTCGAAAGGTAATGTATATACAAGAAATTTATAATCTTTTGCAAGGAACTTTATGTACGGATTTTATAAAAAATACAAATTCTACCGGTAGATACCGCATCTACCGACTGTGTTCGAAAACACGAGTGGTAAAAAGTTACCGTGTTCGAAAATTGTTCAATATCTACCAAATCCATCTACTGGATTCATGAAGAATCTAATCTCAAAAAAAGGTAGTGATGCAAAGCGAAGCGTGCGCGGTAAAAGTGGAAATGTGTTCAAAGTAGGACTCTGCTCATTTAGTTAACTACGTTAAATTTCTAACCCGTTTTAAATTTTCAATTTTTTTCGTAGGTTATGGATCTACCTTGTTTACCACTTGCGTTCTTATAATACCGATTCCGGTAGCTATAAACTGATAAAAGCTGTTTACCAGTAACAGTTAACTGGTAGAATTTTCGTAAATACCTCATATAACTGACGGAAGGTAATGTGCTGGCCATATCAGATTTTTTGAAATGTGTTTACGCGCGCTAAAGCGAATGTTATTTTCTTAATATGGCAAAAAAGATTATATTGTCGATAATTTTATATATACTGCCTCTGCGCCAAAAGAACATAATTATTATTTTAACGATATGTTAGAATTTCACCATTATTATTTGCTATTGCGTTTAAAGGCTTAGTTTTTTCAGTACTATTTTACGTAATATTTTTAAAGCATAATTTAAATTATTATTTTCAGATCTTTTTCACTTTTGAATATCATGAATCAGATTGAATGTGAAAAGTGTATTCAGCAGAAACCTACTTGTTCGGTGACCGTTCGGTCAGATGTTCAGTGATCACAGAAATCTGCTGAATGCGTCCATTGTTACACTGCTGTATCTTATTTGTTACCAGTCTTTTTTCTAGACATTCTATGTAATGGTTATCAAAGTTTAAAAATATATAAAATACAAAATAAATCAATAACTTTATTAACACTACGTTTAATAATTTATATTCGATAATCGATAACCATCCCGCTACTTTTTTTTGTCCACTTCGACCACCGAAGATAATGTTTATTCTTGAAAAGAAAGTTTAAGCTGCGAGCCCGTAGGGCGAGTGAGTGAAATATATGGGGTTATCACAACGACCATTTGTGTATTTGTGATCGTTGGGTTATCACACGTACGCACATATCTGCAACGTGTCACACATTTTTTTGCAACTTCAAGGGTTTCGTGCAACTTTTGACGTGTGATAGTGCAACAATTTTCCTGCAACTAGTTTTACATCTTGTTCGAAAACTAGTCACGTATCTGCAACTATCAATATAGGCATGCGTAGTAAAGGGGCTTAGGGAGTAAAGAATCCCTAAACTGTTTGACATTTGTTTGTAAACAGCTGGTAAACAGTACGAAATATTTAAAAATGGCTGGAGGAGCTAGAGTTGAAATAAAATCATTTCAAATTCTGATTGATCTCGTAAGAAAAGAAGCTCTGTGGAATACGAGACATCCATATTTTAAATAACGTAGTAGCAGCTAATAATTTGTTGTTCATTTCTGATAGGGTGATATCAATAATATAATTTCTTATAGAACATTGGAAAAGCAAATAAAATTTGTCTATATGATATTTAAATTCAATAAGTTGTTGTATAATGAATTTTAAATTGTAAACCAATTTTTGTTTTATTCTCTTGTGATATAATAGTATATTAAAGATCGAATGTCATAATAAATTGTCCTATTATTTTATGAGAAACCTTTCGAACAAAATAAACGACAATTATGAAATGAGTTCTTTATACTATTTTCGCCTTTTATGCCCTTTTTAGTCAAAAATTTGTAGTGTCAAATTTTTGGGAATTTTGTGTCAGTTGGTGATACTGTGACGTTGGAAAATTCATATGACGTTCAACAGCACAACTCTAACCTTATTTTTATAACACCAAATATGAGTCATTCGCGATAGCGAAAGAATGTGGAAATAATTCGCGGGCAGAGACAAGTTGTTCTATTGGTCGGTTTGGAATCATTTTAGAACCAACCAATCGAACGACTTATCTCGGTCCGAGAGTTGGTTCCACATTCTCTCGCAATCGCGAATGGACTATACCTACCTACGGTATTTTCTATTTCTTTCTAACTTTACTAGGTACTCTATTTCTTCTCTTCTTCTTATTTTTACTTTTAACTTCAAAATTATATAAAAATAAACTTAACAATCGTTTATTTTCCTTTATTTAGCGAGATTTGTCAATTGATATTTTTTGACATTCAGCAACCTTAAAAAAATAAATTGTACTAATCTATAACAGCACTCGGATGAGCTATTAACGAACTGTTAAATCTTCTAAAACGGGACAAATATGTTATTTTAACCAAAACGACGGGACGGTCGGTACATTTAAAAAAACGGGACTGTCCCATTTAAAACGGGGCGTATGCCGTATGGTCACCTTACATTGAACAGATTTGTCGGATAGTTCCGACTGACTTTAAGAAAACGCTTTATTGACAGTTTAAAATGTCAAAATTGAATAAAAATAATTAAATACAAAATATAAACGAAGTATTGTATTATTAACAAATCATATTTCTATTGTTTCTTTTTACTCAAGTGGTTCAAAAAACTAAACTTGTAGCGTAACTGTAAAACTTTATTTGTACGAGTATTTAAAGCTTACAAAAGATGTACGAACATGTATAAATATAATTACATGAACAAACAATGGGTGTATATGAAAAATTAAAATCCTATTCTATAATATAATATTTAGGATAAAATAAAACTTCATTATAATGTAATGTACGAGTACAAAATAAAAATCAATATCGCAATCTAAGATGCCTAAGATTCAGTAAATCAGAATAATAAGCCACATAAGCAGGATAGAATTCATCGTCATAATACTTCACCAGCACGAAACTGCCATTTCCAGTTGTTGTGTCACATCCCTTGTTTGGAATAGTCGTGAAACAACTTCCTCCACAGCTATTTCCCACAAGAACTTTGGCTAGTATCATCGCCCTTGATAATCCATTCGATCTACTACATTGTCTATTCGCATAATCTGGACATGTAGAAAAGCTTACCCCTTTTCCAAACTTTACACGATTGGCCAGTCTATAAAAATAAATGTTTTTTTTAATGATTTGTAATAAACAAACTGTGGAATCATTTCGAAAGATTTATTTTTATATTTTGCGTTCATAATGAAGTCATTACGATACGAATTTTTTTGTTTTAGACGGTTGGTACTAGATGACGTTTCTTTAACCCATTTTTACCTAATTTATTTTTAGTTAATTGACAATTCTTTTTAATAATATAATGTCGAAATTATTATTATTATTATTATTATTATTATTATTATTATTTTATTTAGGGAAGATTATTTACATGAAAATGTACAAATGGTTACAAATATAATCACAAATTGAGTAAGTAGATGTTATTGTAGCAGGCGCAAAATATAAAAAATAGTATAAAGAACTCATTTTATGACTTTCTTTCGCACTTGTCAATTAGAAAACTCGCTAACGCTCGTTTTCTAAATTTTGACGCGTACGAAAAAAACATGTCTTATAAAACACGTTCTTTAATATACTATTTTCAAATTTTATATCAAATTTAATTTGTTATAGGTGGCTTAGACATATTTTTCTCCAACACTATTTTGGAAACTACACATTCCACAGCCAAAAATTATGTTGGAATCAATATTATTCTATCAAACCGTTTGGTATAATTCCGTATGCCGTTTGAAATAATTCCTCACGGCTTTCGACAAATCAAAATCTATTTACCCGCATATTACCGCAGAATATCAAATATCTTGATTCGGTTGCTTTGGTTGACTCTTTGTTTTATATTTATTTAGTTCTGAATTCGCGTTTTAAACGGTTTTAGTTTTCTGTTAATTTTTACAGATTTTTGGAGATCTCTAGAGCAGTAAGTTTATCTAAATAATAATATGTTACTAAGAAAATAACTAAATAACATTTTGTAGAGAAAAATATCGAGTGGCAATAAAGATATTGTAATGTGCAGTGCCCGCCGTCGCCGCCACTGTTACCGCCTCTGTCCCCGTCGGTGTCGCCGCCGCTGTCGCAGGGACGAGCGAGTATCTATTATTAGCGATGACGCAAGCGACTGGTCGGAGCCTGCTTAATTACGCGGTTGATGTAACCTATTGTGTTTTATCTAGAAGTGTTCCAGTGAGTTCTGGAATTTTCATTAATAACAATTGTCTAATATTTACACTTCACCCAAATAAATAAAAACGTTACAATATAGATATGGAATGAAAGCCACAAGAAATAAGGGAACTTGCTAATGATACAGTGGGCCAGTTATTACGAAAAAAGTAAAAGAATGATATAAATGCTGTTATAAGCAATTTATTGACTGGCGTTAAAAAAATATTTGATGGTATATGATAATTGTTATAATCAATCAACATTTTTTGTATAATTTCCAAAATCTTGTTGGAGAAAGTGTAGTCTACAACACGTTTGGAATGGCATAATCCGCACTCGCAAACCGTAGTTCTCGCCTTCGGTTCGGACCACAAACTTTTTGCTCGTCTGGAACATGGGCCATTCCAATACTTGTTGTAGAACATACTACTCTAAATTTTCTCACATTTTACGTCTAAATTTTGAAGAACAAGCGCCATGGATCTTCTGTGACAAGCACGTAACCATGACTCCCGCCATTTGTTGGCTTACTATTATTATAATTATATGATTATTTTCAATATTTAAATGTTACGTCGTTGTCATCATTTTGAAAAAACAAATTTGAATGATATAAATACATGATAAATATGTGTGTATCCAGGATGATGACGCCAGAATAAACCAGCAAGTATCTCTAACGGATATAACGATTATATTCAAATAAGCAAACTTTTTGTAGGTAATATGAGTAATAAGATTTATTTTTTCACAATAAAAGTGTAATGCTATAGTGTAATCAAGAGGGTATGATGGTATGATTAATTATAAGTAAATGATTAAAAAGGCCTACTCTTGTCAAAATCCAAATTACAACTCTTTATTTATTTATATGTTATATAGCAATTTCATGGACTATGTTATTACTGCTGATTACCCTATAAACGTATTACTTATTTCCCACCACTTCACGGAAAATTTTGTGTACACTATTATTCAAGAAAGATGACTATTCAAGGTCATTCTTTCGAAGAAAGAATACACATCACTTTACAGCAGTAGCTTAGCAACATTTCATATTAGAAAGAGAAAGATTATTTGACCTATGCCTATTTAATTTATGTGGTGTGACAATATACCTATAAAACTAAAATATACTGCTGGTGGGACTGAGATTTGTGAGACTAACATTGGACGAGTGCAAACATATATATCTGCATATATAGCTGCACTTGTCTGTAAGAATAGCTCTGCGCAAGCGCCGGATTGCTTTGATTTTATTGGTGTATAACGGTAAAGGGGAACTAGCAGGTGGGAAATTCTTACACTAACTGACAAGAATAGACAATAATGTTTGTAGCAGACTCCTCTTAAGTGAGAGAAAGGGCATCCGCAGTATATTTTAGTTTTATAGGTATATTGGTGTGACAGATATACGTAAATATATACACAGTGGCGTTGACGTTTAAATCAAATTATTATTCCTTGGTTTATAAGACAAGTTTATGTCTTTGTATTTTGCAAAAGCATAAGTGAAAAACATAAATCTTCCAGAAAGGCATTATTTAGAAAGAAATATAATTTTCAAATAAATTACTCTTATTTTTTCTGTTAAAATGTGTTCATAAATATTTCATGTTGCACGCCTATGCATACGAAATACAATGAAGTTGTCTGCAAGTAATATATCAAACGGCTCACAAATGACCTTGAATTTCGTGAATAATAGCTTACTCAAATATATATATATTGAAAATATACGTATATTCCATTTGAAGTTGGTGTCGCGTGCTCCGGGACCGGGAGTAATAGAACGTTTCTTAATGCGACATCTTATTGCCAATATTGCCTATAGTAAATTTGCATAATTGCTATATCCCTTAATAACGGAGATATTTCCTGTTCATTCTCGCGGGATCACCTGTATTTGATTAACATAATGTCACAAAAGTTTTCGGAAAATTTTTGACCGACGATACTGTGGTTTTTAAGGAAAGTATATTACTACAACAATTAACAAAGCGTAAGCTATAACATTCATGTCTAATATAGAGGTAGTGTCTCATTTTATTTTCTTCTATACGACGAAGTTTAGTTCTGACTTGCCCCATGAATCTTTGCAAGGTTTTATAATTTATTTTGCGTACTTTTTGAAAAATCCTGCGCCTTATATCTTTTCATTTTGGGGCTTCTACACATTGTTCTACCTATATCTTTCTTGTAAATAACTTCAAAAAAGTTTCAATAGGTCTCGCCTGAATTCGTTAGGAAGATTATTTCGCGGGTTACAAATGATTTTTTTTCCTCCAAGCACTGCGTTGTTCTTCGGGCATAGTGTCAAATCAAAATTTTCGATCGTGCTGCAGCCTATGAAAAATGTGAGAAGTATATCCGTGACGTCATAGTCGACGAACATGAGAATTCCGCCATAATACTTGGCGCTTGGTCCGTAGCAGATACAAAGTGTCATGGCGTATTCGCTAAGTCAACATCGCATGTTTTGAGGCGGCATTCGTCATTGTAATTGAGTATTTTGCGAAATGATATTATTACTATCTTTATTTGTGTTTTATACATTTAATTAGTATAGTTTAGTTATCTTTAGTTATAGAATTATATTCAATTTTTTTTTTTTCGTTTCTTTTTATAAGTTATTACATATTTACAATGTTTTCATAGTTCTTTCTTGATCATATGAACAGGTAAGTCATAAATACTCTTGATCTCAAATTCAAATTAATACTCAACAAGTGTAGTGTTACCAACATTTGGTTCTAATTCATGTCAATACCAAATAAAAACAATTTAGGTGGAGGATTTTTCAAAACGTACGCAAAATAAATTATAAAACCCGTCAAAGAATCGGGGTAAGTCAGAACTAAACTTCGTCGTATAGAAGAAAATGGACCACTAGCTCTATATTAAATATAAATGTTAAAAGTATAATAATATTAAATATTTTTGATGAATATATGCATAATATTAGGTAAATTTTTCATTTATGAAAAAAGTCAATATATGTAGGTATATATGTTTTCTTTTTGTATGGCCGCATTGTTGTAGTTATAAGTATATATTCAATATATTTTTCTTAAACCACAGTATCATTCATTCAAAAAATTAATGTTATACTCACCTCCAATCCAAGTTGTTCTTAATAATGGACGGAATCTTAGATGCTGCTGTTGCATGTACTAATTCTCGTTCAGGATTGCAAAAACCAAGCCGCTCATATTCAAGTTTTCGTATTTGGTATCGGTGATATAAATATGGATTTTGAATCCGGGTGATACGCTCAAGAAATGAAAGTGAAACACCCGAGAGCTTGGATTTCACATAGCTGTATTCAGTAGACGAAGAACATAAATCTATTTCTTCTATTTCGTTATACTGTGATTTCCACGAAGATGGCGTTGCTAATATATCGGATAAGTCCATCTCAAATAATTTATTCGGTTAGTTGTGTGAAGAGGTGTTGAACAGCAAGATTGAAAATGTCATTTACTGAAACATTAATTACAATTAAGATAAAAACAATTTATTTTGGTTGCAGCAGCAGTTTTTTATAATTAATCAGACAACAGTCAAACTGAATAAAACACAGGGAAATGCTTCATTACGCATTTCCTCGAGTAGTGTATACATTTTTCTTCACAATCAGTTAGTAATATGTACTCGTATATGTATTTCTAATTTTCAGAAGAGTTGGAAAACGAGTCATTGGGTCATTGTTACTTAATTTTCCAATAAGCTAAAATAGGCTATTCCACCGTAATCAAAAATAGTAAAAGTTTATTGAAAATATGAATGAAGTTAAAGGATAAGAAAAATTCAATGTTTTTATAATAAATAAATATATCATCACGGCATATTACCCATTGCTGGGTGTGCCAATCTGCTTTCTACACAGAATTCGGTAATGATGATGACATATTTGTACCGTGCGGGCGTTTACCAGGCGTCACCTCACGGGCACTCATTGCTGGCGTGAAGAGTGCACCACAGGGTTCTATTTTGTGCCATTTAAAATTTGAAATATTTGTCGTCGATCAGGATCGAACCCGGTTCCCCAGATTCGCGACCAGACACTCAGGCACGCAGCCACGAGACCCCAATTTTTTTATTATTATAAATTACTTCATCTAAAAAATATGGCGGATTTTGCTTTGATGAGGCGAGACATGGACACGCGTGTTTAGCAAATAGGATCCAAGTATGAACTCCTACTTTGTAAAGCTCCGCCTCAACTAGGAAATGTGTCGGGTCGGTTCGGATGCTGTTCGGGTGACATTCTTTTTTCTTTGTTTTTGTAAAAGGATAAACAAATGTTATTTCTCTAATAATGAAATAATATAATATGTATTACAATTTAAATATACAATATTTTGTAATTTGCTCAAAAAAAATTTCGTACGCCAGTGAACCGCTGTTTGTTATTTCTGGTATACCTGCATAATCTACGTCACATAGCAAATTTAAAATTCGGATCTTAATATATCGCCCCCGGAAGAAAAAATAAATAAAAAATATCGTAAAATAGTCTACAGTACTATAAAACTTGTTATAAAAGGCAACTAGTGGGCGAACGAATCGTGTCTGTTAAATTTATCGCCGGTAAATTGATCGCGAAAAATTTATCGCGGAAAATAGATCGTGGGGAAAATTCATCGCCGGTAAACTGATCACCCGGAAAATATATATCGCCGGTAGATTGATCGTATGAAAAATTGATTGCAAGGAAAATTAATCGCAGGTAAATTTATCACGATGAAAATTGCGCGCTGGACCATTGATCGCCAGAAAATTGATCGCCAAGAAAATTGACCACTAGAAAAATGGATCGCCGAAATATTGATCGCGTAGTAAATTGATCGCCAGGATATTTATGCAAACAAAAAATTGTTTATAACTGTAGTATAACCACATCTTCTATGAAGTTGCAATGTAACAGATTATAAATAAAGAGTTGTAATTTGGATTTTGACAAGAGTAGAACTTTTTAATCATTTACTCAGAATTAATAATTTGTTCGCGAACTAATAAACTTAAAACTAGGAATTCCCAGTCTTGCCCTAGTAAAATTAAGGGAATTATTTGTTTTGCAAATGTTGCCAGGTAGGGTAGACCAATAAATGTGCTAATAGTCACCACCACCGTCCCTTTGAACTCGGGGTGTTCATTGAATATGAGTTTATTAAGTTTATATTAATTTTCTTAAGGATGAACTTGTATGATATTATTTTAAACCGACTAATTTTTTGGCGATCAATTTTTCTGACGATTATTTTTCCTCGCAATTAATTTTCCACGTGATCAATTTTCCTCGTGATCAATTTTCCGGCGATCAATTCTCCCTGCGTTCAATTCACCGGCGATGAATTTTCCGCAATAATTTTACCGTGATCAATTTACTCGCGATGAATTTTCCAGGAACCCCTTGTATGCAATGTGCTCAACATACAAACGTTTTAAAGTAGATGGACATCAATTTGGATATTTAATTAATTGATTTTCTTTAAATTTGAAAGGTGTAGTGTAAAATGAATGAAATGGAAATCTGTCAGAATAGGCTAATTGACATTGTCAAGAGACATTAACCTATTCTGACAGATAAAATGTTTAGCATTTGTTTATATTTTTGTTCAAATTTGGCATAGCTATTACTATTAACACGAAAATGAGAAAATTTAAAAATTAATTTATGGGCCTAAAATATTGGATAATTTCTATGTATTTGGTATTTTCGGATGGGGAATTTTTTTATCTTCATATTGACATCACAACTATTGCCGTAATTTAAAATTAAAACGGGGGACAACGGTTTGCAAAAAACTGATTTCCCATGTTAATCTTCTATATACACCTTGAAAAAAATGACCCTGTATATGTTTTCTTTTTATTTTACAATTTATTCTGTAATTGCCTAAAAACAAATAAATACAATGACATTTATGTTGTGTACTATAAATTTTAATGAAAATGACAATAGGTCTGTTTCGAGGTCTGTTTGTTTCGTTATTCCCAAATTCGTCATGGCCTCGATCTCGAACCCGAAAACCCGATCCCTATCCCTAATTGAAAATATAGTGTCCACTACTCCACTTTATATAAAAAAATTGAAAGAATAGAACTTAGCTTAAAAATATAGCGAAAGTGAAATAATACAGCTGCGTAGCTTATAATATCTCGACATAGCTTTTATTGCAGAAGTACACACCGCAATGTATGTATTAAAAACTGATTAGTTTGCAGTGTTTATCTCTAAATTCAACTCATTGTAGATAAGGTAGATATAAGGAAAAAACTAACTCATAGGCAAAGAAGAGTGCTGAATTCGGCTCAATATAATTATTCATTCACCACATGGAACATTTAACAGAAATTCCACTTGTTGCACGGACAATTTATTACTTGTATTTTGATGGTGCAAGTTGGACTGCAAGGGATCTATATAACAAATAAGTTATAAAGGCTTCAGAATTCCTTCGGTAATTTTTGGTTGTTGACTGTACGAATGCGAGCGCGCTAATATGGGAGTCATCACTTTTCGTAAAAATAATTATTTTTGTGACAAGTGCGCGGAATTATTAATTCTGAAACGAGTTACAAAAAGACGTTTTCTGCATGTGTTGTAAACACTGCACATTTATATAAACATTTTAATTTAAAATAAACTTTGTTTGGAATGGTTTTCTATAATAATTAAAATAATTGGAGTTATTGAATAAGAACAGACCGATGAATCATCCGGTATACTCGTATTTGATTTTTGTGAGTAAAAATGGAACTGAAAACAACAAATATAATAAATATAAACAAAGAAAAATGATTACATATAGGTATCATAAACAAATTTTATGTATTATGACTGGGTGTGCAGCTATATGAATTTTTCATGCATATATCATATCATATATTTGTAAGAGTAAGAGATAATATATTTCTTATCTATCTTTGAAAAAAAAATACATTCAAAGAAACCATACATACAATGATAACAATTTTACCACATTATTATAAAACATCAATGACCGACGTCAAATTCGAAAATTATTTATTATTTTTAAATATCAGAAAAAAATATTGGGTGGAGTGTAGAGTTTAGAATAGGGTAAAGCTTTAAAATGCATTTTTTTAATGGATTCTTTTATTTTATGTAAAATATCATATAAGAACATAACGGGAAAAAATGTTTTAATTTTATTAGTTTTTAGGCTGTATTTGTGAGAAATGTGACATTTTCGCTTGCAATTTTATAAAAAATAAAAATACTAACGATAACCTACCGCCCAGAACTCAATTTGACGAAACTCGGGAGGTTACATTCTTTTTATATGAATTTAACCGTATTTTTACCAAAATCACTATAAATATTACTTTCAGCGCCCTAATTTTGGTTTATTTTATTGAATACAAGACTAATTTACGGATCTTTAAACGCATTTTGAATTTGGATCCTATTCTATACTTTAGCCGAAATATTTATTATTATATCATTGATAATTGAATTGCGGTTATTCATTTAACAAATAACTCTTAAAATATCTCACCTGTAAAACTGTATTCCTGTACTTCAATATACCAAGTGGACATCTAACAACACTACAAGGAGTACGACGAGGACGCACGACTTGGTAACCAACAACAACGAATGATGCAATAGCAAATTGCAAGCTTGCAAGGCAGTGCAAACATTGATATGCGTATTTCGGGGAAATACATAATTATGTATCAGTCGTACCAAACTAAAAATATCTTAACATTTGTTGTGAAAAGTAACTACTCGTAGAACTATAATTAGATGTCGCTGAAATTTAGTATTAGTATTAGTCTTATTAAACTGTATTCCTTTACACTAACCAGAAGACTTATTTACGCTGTAGAAACGTAAATTTTTGTTAAAATTAGGAGCTAAATTTGAATCTAGTGATATTTTATTATAAATAGAGATAAATTTAAGAAAAAAACGTTATTTTAATAAATTATTTTTATTATTACTAAATAAATATTAATATTTCATGCAATTCAATTGAAAAAATGTAGAAAAATAGTTATTAATAAAGAAAATAGGTACCTGAAAATAGCAGTTTTATAAATTACCTAGATTATTTTCAAAAACTACATCTTAATTTAAATAAGACTATCGTTACAGTAATGTTCTTTTCTAGAGGCTAATACAAAGTCGGAATTTACCACCAAATGACAAATATAATTAATACAAATGGTACGTTTTTTTTATTGTCAACAAAAAACTGGGATGTATTGCAGTTCTGCTGTATATGACTTCACATCTGCTGTTACCTGCTTGCAGTTTTGCGAGGAATAAACAAACAAACAGTACCCTGCGGCAGCGACAATAAGGTTATGATATCTGTCAAACGCCAATTCATCAGACATTATTAAAAGTTATTCAAAATGTTTACTATTGCTAGAAATGCTACTAAAGTAGTTATTGAAGATTAATATCTTTGGTTATGTTGATTTTCGTTTCGTGAACTTTCAAATACATTCTGCGCATGCGTACATCCAATACAACCTTTTCAAAGCTGGATGCATAACTGCGCGCAGTCAAACAGCAGAATTGCTTTGCAATTAAATAAAAAAACACTGTCCAGCTGCATAGCAGATGCATCTATGTAATAAAAAATCTGGTGTGGCCAACACAATACCTCCCGCCATGTACCGCCCGAGTCACAAAAAAGATTAAACCCAATCTTTCTCTTTGAGACACCGTGAGGTCTCGTAGCCGCGTGCCTGAGTGTCAGGTCACGAATCTGGGGAACCGGGTTCAAACCCGACCAACCCTAAGTATTTCCAATTTTAAATGGCACAAAATTGACCCCTGTGTTGCACTCTCCACCCTAGCAATGAGTACCCATGAGGTGACGCCTGGTAAGCGCCGGCACGGTGCAAATATTTTGTCATGACCGAGATTTGTGTACAAAGCAGATTGGCACAATGGGTAAGCCATGATATATTTATTTATTTATTTTTAGATTAGCGAATTTTACTCTAATTTTGGCAGTTTATTTCTTAAAACATAGTCTAATCTATTCCAAGTAACTACATTTTTCATAATATAATTAAGATTATATTTTATATACCTGGATAAAATATTATTTACTAATCCAATTATGATAATTAGTTTAATCTTTTTGGCGAATCGTTAGTTTTTATTAATCTAAATACATACCTACATATTTACATAGGCTGGAAACTGTATTGATTTCCTTTCCTATTGTTCTATTTACATTTTTCTATTATTAATTTGAAATGATTAGTTCTTTGACAGTGACATTTATCTGTCAGTTACATACATTTGAATAACTGCCAAGGAGTACTGTTTGTTTAAAGCGTAGGAGCCGTGATTTAAATTATATGCTCTGATCCATTTAAGCCATTCAGTAGATGGCACTGGCAACAGCGCAAATCAGATGTAAAAGAAATTACATTGGGTAAACTTGTCTCTAATTTCAGCCAATCAGAGATGTCAAAACTATTCCCTATGCTCCGCAATACTGAATGGCTTAAATGGAACAAGGTATAGATAATTTTATAAATTTATTCATATATGTAGAAAAAGTATTAATGCAAATCTGTAGAAAATTTAATAATCTTTAATTTTTATAATAACATTAATGTCGAAAAAATAACATTTAAAGGTATTTTTCGAAGAAAAGCTATTTTGAGCTTCTAGGAAAGTGCCATTTCCGGTTATCCGATTTACACCAAAATCTAATGGGTTCTTCCCATTAAAGAAAAAGTTCGAAATACAAGGTTTCAAAATTTTCTGAATTATAGTATTTGAGTTAGAGTAGAGGATCCACACAGACATCATCGTGAAAATGTTAAAATTGGGTTCTAGGGACCTTAAAACGTGGTCATTCACTAAAATCTCGATATGCGATTTTTAGCATGATCCCTATACCTCCCTTACCAAGGGTAGCGGGAGGTAAAAACGACTATCTGCAAGTTAATATTGCAGGGATACATATCTGCGGAATAAAAAAACGCGCCCAAAATCTACGGTTACCACGAAACTGACAAATGAATTTTGTACATAGGCGTACGAACAAAAATTTATTTTAAAATGATGAAATTATTTTAACTTTACTTTGACGCTTAATTACCTACATATCAATATTTGCTGAAACTAATAATTTTCATTATAGTACTTTTTATTAAAAATTGTAAATTTTTCGTTACCGTACATTATAAATGTGTACGCTTATTCAATTCCGAAGAAAGAGATGGTTAGATAGTCACGTAAAAGTAGTTCTATATAAACTTGCCCGCGGTATTGACCAATCAGAGACCAAGTTTTAGAAGCCCTATGCAAGCCCACGGTGTCTTCTTAACTGGATCGATGTTTAGTCATTACCAAAATCCGCGAATAAAAGCAAATTTTTATATCCAACAGACGAGAATGTCTTCAACGCCCGAATATTCAAAACCAGAATATGCATGCACAGAATCATTCAAATCCCGGATATTCAACAAAAGAATCGCGCAACGCCAGAAAGCGCTTCGCCTGAATCATTAAAAACCAAGTACGTGGGCGTGGCCAAGCGAAGGATTAGCGGAAGTCACTGTGGTTAGGTTATATTGGATGTTAGATAATATGCTTTCGTGCAATGCGCGATTCTGTTTTTAAATATTCGGGAATTGAATGATTCTGTGCATGCATATTCTAGTTTTGAATATTCGGGCGTTGAGTAGCCACCCAAATGAAAGCAACAATAAATAATATACGTATGACAAATATATCAGACCATATTTTTACGATAAAAAATGTTATTACTATTATTGGTTCTTTTTAAAAAAAATTTAGTTTCTAGCAGTCATGAATAAATAAAATAGTAAAATCAAAAATAACTGATTCAGTTGGCAATAAAAAATCACTTGAAATTGGTAAGACTGCTATTCTATTATTCACGAAAGATGACTATTCAAGGTCATTTGTTCGAAGAAAGAATTCACTTCATTTTAAAGCAGTAGCTTAGTAACATTTTGTATTAGAATGAGAAAAATTATTTGGCCTATGTCTATTTAATTTATGTGGTGTGACAGATATACGTAAATAGTGGCATTACTTTCTAACACACTATAAATAATAATGACGTATGTCGTAGCATTACAGATACCTAATTATCTACTACACTGCCCTCTGTGCTAATATTTACACAGTGGCGTTGCCGTTTAAATCAAATTATTATTCCTTGGTTTACAGTTAAATCTATGTTTTTGAATTTTGCATAAACATAAGTGAAGAACATAAATATTTCAGAAAGGCATTATATAGAAAGAAACATAATTTTCAAACAAATTGCTCTCATTTTTTAAGTTAAAATGTATCCATAAATGTTTCATGTTACACGCCTATGCATACGAAATGCAATGAAGTTATCTACAAGTAATATTATACCAGACGGCTCACAAATGACCTCGAATAGTCATCTTTCGTGAATAATAGTTTACATAAATTTACTTCTGTCGTTGACACTGACATTTGAAAATTTAAATTTCATTACATTTACAATTTTTTGATCGTTGTTTCCTTTACCCACATCCTTTTTTTCTTACATTACCTACCAAACAATAATCCAAAGCATTTTAATCACTCAAAATCCTATTATACTTAATTTAACGTAAGAAAATAGTGATGGGAAAATAGGTCCAGTTTGATATATTACTTGCAGGTAACTTCACTGCATTTCGTACCCATAGGCGTGCAAAGCGAAATATTTATGAGTACATTTTAACTGAAAAAAATAAATGTATTTGAAATTTTGTTTCTTTTTAAATAATGCTTTTCTCAAAGTTTTTTCTTCTTCACCTACGTTTTAGCATAAAACAAAACTATACTTGACAAACCATAAAATAATAATTTGATTTGAATGTCAACGTCATTGGATGAACATTAGTACAGAGGGCAGCATAGTAGATAATTACATGTCTTTAACTCTATGACATACGTCACTGCTATTTTTAGTGTGGTAGAATGTAATGGTGCTATTTACGTATATCTGTCACACTACACAAATTAAATAGATATACGTCAAATAATCTTTCTCTTTCTAATACAAAATGTTGCTAAGCTACTGCTATAAAATGCTGTGTATTCTTTCTTCGAACAAATAACTTTGAATAGTCATCTTTCGTGAATAATAGTATATATGGCCTTATCGACAAAATAAGCCTCAATAATTCTTACAGGGCCTCGATTTTGTAACTTTAATCCTATCACATTTCAAATTTTGTCCGAATTGAGATTTCCCTTACTTTTTCTCCGGATAGATTTCAAATTCTACTGGTCTGGCTGGAGCATTAGAATTCGTAGTGGGGAAAACCAACCCAATTCTGACAGAATTTAAAGTTACAAAATCGATGCCCAGGACTATAAATAAACGGTATCGTTGATCCCTGAGACAGAGTGCATGTATTGAAAAGCACAAAAGTTGTTTTATTTTAACATTATGATTTTGAATTGTTTTATAACTTAATTAAATTTTTAATGTTACAAATGCATTCTATTTAGTTTTTTTTATCTGCTTTCATTGATAGAAGAGTATACTGGCTAAATCACATTTTTTTCGAAATACGACACATCACATATTTCATTATAAGAACCAAAATCATGTTAAATAATATGCATTCATTTACTTATTTATTTGCATTTAATGTTAATACATCTTAAAAATCTATAACAATAAAAAAAGTGAACTACAAATTATAAACACAATTTTTAATTAATATAATAAATCACCCATGCATATATCACAAAGATATTAAATAATATGTGACTAATCTATGAAAAGGAATCGGTAACATAATGTTGTGACGGAGTGTTTCTCAGTAAATCGAATAGAACCAGATATTTTGACTAGGCGTTTAACTGGCTATCAAGCTTTACGACGACTACAGTGAACTAGAAATTTTACTCTTACATTTAATATACTTAACATAATTAATTAACTAAATTAATTTACCTTAATTAAAAATAAACATAACTTGTCACATCAAACATCACAATATGTTAGCAGCTGTATATATAACGAAGACATAATGCTGCTTACAACACAGAAGCATCAATATTACACTTGATTTTTTCAGCAGCTATATTCATCAGAAAATAAATCATACAAAACTATAGTGTATAAATAATATTTCAATAAATAGCAAAAATGTACATAAATGATTCTAATTGTCAGTAAATAAGAATATCATTATTTGTACTAAATAAAAGATACCTTAATCTAAATCACCAAAAACAAATCAGGAATACTGACACATGTTTAAATATCATTACTTTGGTTAATATAATCAGAAAGTTAGCTTCAATTGTGGATGATTATTTAACCGAAAGAGGTGGAAGCTCAATATCTTCATCAATGTTGGCAATAGGTTGGCGCCAATATACGAACTGTGAGTAATCGTTTGCTGCCTCCAACAATGGTGGGAATAATTGGTCCACGAAAGACGTCATGTTCGAATAGCTAAAAAAAGAAACAATAATAATTTTAAATTCTCATAAAATTCTGTAAAATCTCAAACTGTAATAATTTAAACAGGATTAATGCTGTTTTTTATTATTTTCTAGTAGTATTTGAGACAAAGATATGAAATATTAAAAGGTCAATTTATAGCATGAATATGTTACATTTTAAAATTATTCCATTCTGTTTTCAAATTCAAAATGATTTTTCTGCGAAATTCCCAACGATGAAATGTTTTTTTAACAAAATGATCATGATCCGAAAATATAAAACATGCGAGTAAATATCAAGCGATAGATTACTAACATTAACACGAAAGAAAGACTGAAACAAACCATTATCAATCAATGCGTAACACAGATAAAGCACAAAGAAACAAAACGACTGAAACTGAACATAATCACAACTATCTTACCATCGACTGAAGACGAGTAAGAGGTCTCAGAAGAAAGATCACACTTAAAAGAAATTTTGGACAATATACATAATAAGAGCAAACAAAAATAACTAAATGCAATAACAACAAAGAATATTATAATAGATGTGCACGTGTTTGCTCTCATTTCAAATCTAATTGATCATGATCGAAATTTCTGAATTGATTAAAGGTGGAAAAACATCATTGACTATCCCGGATTGGCCGGTGTAACTAAAACAGCAAACCATTCATGTAAGAACAGTTCCTACCTTTCAACATAAATTGTGCTTAATAAGTGCATGCACAAACTACTTTACCATGCAGCTGAAACTTAAACTTCTGTATGTACATAAATATAAAATTATAATTTTATTCTCTTATCTCATGCACTACTAAGCCACATATAAATTTATACACCACATGGTATATTGGAAAGTAGTATAATATAATATTTGTCTACAATTTCATCCGTAAATAGAAAATTTTAATTTGAACTTTTCCATATTTAACTATTCATTTAATATTATACGTATTTCAATATGTCGCAGGGATATGAATAAATTAATTGTTTGATCAAATCCCAATGGCTGGTACCACAAGCCTTGTTTTAACTAAAACGCTAAGAAATGTCAAATTTCATCATTTAATAATATCAAAAAAAAAATATTTATCAAAATAAGATTTTTTCTATTTTGGTTCTTTAATACGTACTTTATGAAACCCATTTGGATGCCATAAAGTACTTCTTTATGATATCCAAATGAGTTTCATAAAGTACATATTAACCAACCGAAATTGAAATTCCTGGACATGAAATAACGTACATTTTTTGAAAAAATTACCAAAATAGAAAAAATAGTATAAAATCCACGTTTCATAAGACATTTCAGCGCACTTGTCCCCTTGAAAACTCGCGGTGCTCGTTTCTAAGAATGACTAATGTCTTATGAAACTTGTATCTCAATGTACTATTAAAGCAGAATATAGTTTATATTCAAACAAATATTTTTTAAAAAAATGTTCTTTAAATACAGGGTGTAAATGAAATAAGTGCATTAATTTTAACCAGTAATGTAACTCGATGAGAGCAACAATATTTCTTAATAACTTTTTTTTCTAAGTCTTTTAGATTTTGAGTTAAAATTCTTTAAAGATTTGCTGCATATTTCGTTACCCGCTCATGGAGAACAAATGAGCAGCTGCCATTCAAGTGGGATACAAGCAGCTCAAAAATTGTTGGTTATCGGTTACACTTACAGTCACAGTAATTAATAAACGAATCAAGGGAAATAACATTATTATTAATTAATACGTAATAATACAATTTTTAAAATAAATAAATTTAAATTTTGGATAACAAAATTATAAAGTTGTGTATTGAAACAGGCTTTTTATCTTTACCTGTGAATAATGTGAATAGAGGAAGACAAGGAGTGACGGGGTAACTAGAGGAAGAGAAAAAGCATAGTTATTAGGTTATGAGATGATTATTTATCGTCGATAAATCATAATAGTTTAAATACGTTATTCAAAAAATGTAAGTACAAACTTTTGTCCATTTAAAAGAGGTACATGAGTACCAATAATTAGTCGTCCATTTATTGTTCCCCAAACATTTTTTAATGAAAATTTTTACAGCATTTTCGTCTGTCAAGATGTGTATTGTGCATAATAAATACACCTTCCCAAGTAAATTCAGTCTCGTGAATGAACATTATGAGCCATTCCCAAAATTGAAGTCTGTTATGTGCTGAAAACATTGAACTTTTTGCACATGGTATGGATACAGATGTACAAGATTAACAAATGTGCGAATATTAAGAACAGAATGATTTGGTGATGATTTGGAAACGCTCCGTGTAAATGCGTTGGCAACTCCATGACACTGCCTTTATGAGAACCATGATGTCAAGTAACATGTAGTACAGATACGAGTAAAAAATAAATAAATAAACCGTAGGTAAGTAATTACAATGTCTGTGTACTCGCATTTTGACAGAATTTTACCTTATAAACAAGTTTATTACTGTCAAAATTTAATTGCAACAATTGACAAGACTGTCAATTGCTAAAACAAAATTTTTCATAGCTATTGCTGCTGCATTCAATTATCACAAAAATATTTGGAACGACTCGTCAATTTACGGGGTGGTAAAAATGCTAAAAAAATATGCGATTTCGAGAAAAAGTTATTAAGAAATATTGTTGCTCTCGATGAGTTATACTACTGGTCAAATTTAATGCACTTATTTCATTTACACCCTGTATAATGGTGAAATTAAATATTGGAATTTGAACTTGACATTTCTTAAAATAGCGTTTTAGTTAAAACAAGGCTTGTGGTACCAGCCAATAGGTTTTACCAAAACCCAGAAAAGAGTAAAAATTAGTTGTTTGATCAAGTCCCTATGGGTTTTACCAAAATCCTAACCAAAACCTAACCCCTAGGGATTTGATCAAACCACTAATTTACTCATATCCCTGCGACATATGCACACAGAGTGTCCCAATTAATGCGCCCTGTATGGGGCTCTCTAGAACCTTAATAGATACGAAGTCGTTTTAGATAAAAATTGTCACATTCAGAATCCATAAAGTAGTGTACCGTTAGTTAACAAGCAACGCAAATATCGCGAGATATAACAGAAAATGTAAATTTTGCAGTTTTCTATTTTTGCGAATAACTGTGAAATAATACTGGGTTTTGGTGTTCATCTCTTTAGAGCAATTTCTTATGTTCTCATGAATGGTGAAGCTCAATTTTTTTTTCACTGTTAGATTTCAAGTTATCATATAAATAAATATAAATAAAAATATCATTACAGCATATTACCCATTGATGGGCGTGCCTATCTGATTTGTACACAAATATCGGTAATGATGATATCCCTTGTTTTTAATCTATAAATTTAATAATTGTTGAATTTTTGCTGTGAAACGAAACAAATGAACATAGTTAAATTACACATTGTTGGAAGATCAAAAGATTTATTTTTCTCTAATATAGTGTCCACATAAAAATTAAAACTTTGAAATAACTGAAAACGTAACATTGATAAAAATTTGAGAATTGCTATTTGAAAAAGCATAAAAGTGCCTTAAAGAGGTACAAGTCAAAATCCAGTATTATTTCACACTTATTACATTATGACCGGTTTTATAAAAACGAATTAAATTTTTATTCAGGATTTTGTAGATATTATTCTATTAACAAAATCCAAGATTAAATTAAAACCGGGGATTATTCTCAAAAAAAAAAAACGGGAAAATCTCATTTTTCGTCTATAGATGAAGGAAAATAAGATCGTAACGCCAAAGAGGCTTTAAAGGAACCAATGTTAATGGGATAATTTGACATAAGTATACTAATTACATTTATGCGCTAATTGTGTAATATTAAGAGATATTTTACATCTAAACGTAAATATTATGAACATAATAGGTAACACTTGTATTCATAAAGCCAAGGACGTGTCACGTATATAAATTATCCCATCAATTATAGTTCCACCAGATGTCATGTTGCTTACTCCCTATCGCCTATTGATGCTTCACTAAACGATACGCTATCTGGCGGTGAAAATGGAACTAAAGGAGGAAAGATAAACGGTTTGTGTAAATTTATTTCTGATGCGGTGTATGGTGAAAACTTGATTCATTTATTTAATTGTTCCTCATTTTACATGCAGTTATGAGCAATATACAGCGTGTAACAGCAAAATCGACCACCGTCATTATTTTATTTATAATAGTTACAAAAAATACTATAGAACAAAGTTATAGGAGACCATGGGGGACTTCTCATTAGAGAAGACAATATTTTTTTAAACCAGTGGTTCTCAAGTTACAACACATAGGGCCAGTTGCATAAAGCGTTGTGTTTAACTGCGCATTGTAACCATGGATACGTATCAAAATTACATTGAAAAATAAGCCTTGTCAAAGTTAACAACGTGATTAAAGTTAACAACGTTTTATGCAACTGGGGAAGAGTTGTCTTTTTCAAATGGGTTTATACATATTTTTTATGCCTATTCGATAGCGTATTTTTTTCTGAATTCAACCATGTATTAGTTTTATATCGTTACATAATAAAAATATTGAGAAAATTCCAATTAAAATTTAAATAAATTTGATTTTTTTAGTTGTTTTAGTAGGCTATGGAAAATAAAACTGCCATTTGTCAATTTGAATTATTTAGGATGGAAATTAAATAAAACACTATTTATAAAGTTATTAACATATATATATATATATATATATATATATATATATATATATATATATATATATATATATATATATGTTTCGTTTTAATTTAAGCTCAATATTTTTCATACATAGCCTACTAAAAAATTACTATAAAAATAAAATTTATTTAAATTTCAACTAAAATACGCTTTCGAATAGGCATAAAACATATGTATAAACCCATTTGAAAAAATATAACTTTAAAATGCAACTTGAAACAACTGGTTTAAAAAAATATTTTCTTCTTTAATCGGTTGTCCCCCTTGGTCTCCTATAACTTTGTTCTATAGTATATTTTTGTAACTATAATAATTAAGGAAATACTGGCGGTGGTCGGTTTTGGTGTTACACCTGTATACTGTTCTGCGCCTGGATGTAATTCTTTGTTAAGATCGCAGCACCACGGTGGTGCATTTTGGAACTATAAGAGGAGAGATTTTCCTTTAATGATACTTGCCCATATCTAGAGACATATAAGATACGTCAATTTAAGTCAAGTTTAATATTTAAGTTACGTTGGTGCAACCGGTCATAAAGGTAAACTTTTGTCTCACTGACTTCGTATCTTTTATAGTTCTTGAGACCCCATACAAGGTACATTAATGGAGACACATGTATATGTGACATTGTAATAGCATCAAATTTAAAATCTACCATATTCTGAGGTATCTCGCATTACAATAAAAAAGTTTTTGAAAATGGAAACGAACTTTGTAGACATTTGTATATTGTAATAATGCACCAATTGGCAATATTTGTTTTATATAATCCAACAATATTTATAAACTTACCTTGACTGAAAGGTTTGCGTCAATTCGTGTTTCAATTCACCTTTGTGATTTATAGTGAAGATGCGCACGATTGGTATTCCTACAGCTCTATATGCCCACACATCCTATATAAAACACAAATAAATTAATACTGAATTAATATACTTTTCCAAAAAAAAAAACTACATTAATTCTGTTGCCGTATCCTGCATAGAATGGATTGGAATCTGGTGGAAACAGCGCTTGAATATCGCTCAAACAAGATATTTTGAATTGTTCTGGCTTCTTTTCAATAACTTCCCTATAAATATTAACGCATTACTTACATATTCTACTCATATGAGAAAATAGAAATTATACCTGTGGAATGCACTAATCAAGGAAGTTGGATTGAGCAGTAAGGGTCCATCAGGTAAAGACAAATTTCCTTGTTTAATAGAACGAAGATATTCTCTGGTAACTCTGGCTTGGCCAATAGCGCGCGCGCTTAAATACAACAGCTTGTAGCCATTATTCATAATCTTAGTGAAAAGTTGAGCAACGCCTGACTGTGCCCAGTCTTTCCCGACAATTGGTAAAATATGCCCCAAGACATCAGACTTTGTAATAGTTCCATCAATGTCGGAGATGACGATTTTATCGTCATACCTCCAACGGTAAATATGGCACTTGCATCGAGTTGTGCCTTGATAAGCCGTTGTGACACTAAATTCAACTTCATTCATTCCTTCATTCAAGCTCAATCGTTTAATTTGGTCAGAACTTAAACGTAAAGTCTTGCGGAATTTTTCTCCGTACATGGATTGAGTCATTTCGTAAGACATATCTTTTTTACTTGCGTCGCTGTCATCTAAGCCTTGAGATTCCAATGGTTCTGGGGCGAAAGATGTATTATCGGCTGTTACTGCAATGTAAAACCTAATGTTAATTCAAATTACAATGCCAAATTGAATGCAAAATTAAATAAACCAGCAAGCAATGAATGAATTTTCTAACAAAACGCACCAGGTGAAGCGTCGGAAGTGTGAGTAGTGGTGTCTACAGTCTTGATACTAATTTCAGTAATTTCCTCTTTAAGAGAAATTTCTTCCACGGGGGTGACATGGATATCTTCCGGCTTTTCACTGGTTGGTTCCTTGTCCATATCAGTGGAAGCACTGCGATCACCCTTGCGACGCCAGCTCCACCAAGAATAGCCACGGGATTCAGTCTTCTGAGACTTGTCTTGTAGACTTATGTTTGGCATATGCATCGAGCAGAGTTGCTCTACCGTTGACTACAAGCAATGTTTAATGAAGGAACGTTAGACAAAACATTGTTTCTAATTTTACCTGTGGAAGTTGACGTTGGTAAACTAACATACTAATAATGATTGGAGTAGCTGCTTTCCAACTGTAATACTTGTCTGCAATTCTTACTACTAAGTCAGGTGATTCTAATAAAGATGGGTTATTGCACAAGTCGGTAAATGAAACGACGTGTCGAATGAAAGAATCTACGGTTGGATGCTCGGTCCAACCGCACAACGATAGGGAAATGTCTTGTAAATAACGATTTATACTAAAATAAAATTAATAATTTGATTTATTTTCTAAATATGTTAAAATGAGTAATGTACCTATCATTCTTATGATCTTCATAATCTGAATCAATAGATTTAGCTCCCTCCACGCTACTAGGACTTTGTGGCAACGAAGGTCCATTCCCCGATTCACAATCATTGTCCGCATCTATAATTTTTTATCGAATTTATATGTGCTCCAGAAAATGAAAACATTGAAATGAAAGATTTGATTATGGTTAGAAGCTTAAAAGCTTGAAAAGCATTATAACGAAATGAAGCATATTCAGTAGTGTTGAAATCGAGAACTAACCTGCATGACGTTCAGTTCTCGCGTTAGGGAAATACAAAGCGGCAACCTCAGGGTCTAAAGTTCCAGAACTCAGATCAGCTAAGTACATGCCTTCAGGCGAGCCGCTGTGTCGCATTCGCTTGTTCTGTTTCATGAACGAGAACATGCTACTCAACATTGAGTTACGCTCGGCTTGTTTAGCTGCACCACAAATCCCAGATCAATAGGGTTACCCGATAATATCAACAACACACGATCACTATTTTTATTATTCTGAGAAGTAACGTAAAACATGATCTATTTTTCAAAGCAATATATCAATATCAGTTTATACTAAACAAAAAAATAATCGGAGAACCTATAGAGAACTGTCCTCACCTCAACAATGAATAAAACCTTTTACATTCTATTTATTTTCACTTTCAATCAACATGAAAAACAGTTAAAAGTATGTAGCGCTCTAGCTTTCCTAAGCATAGCTTAACACAAAACTCACGCCCGTAAAAATCGGAACTGCTGTTCTCGGTCCTTAGATCATTAACTTTAATAATCCAAGTCCAGCCCGGAGTTTTGTGAACGTGACTTCTAAGCATTAAGGTGCGTGCTGACTTGAACATTTTTGTGCGCACGAAAGATTTACGCGCACATATGTTCGTGCGCGTAAATATTTTGTTTTTTCAATTGTTTGCGCGCAAACATTCATTCCGGGTACTTGTCGATGTGTGCGCGCAAACTTTCGTGCTATTTGCTGATGGCTCATCTACACGTTGGCCCAGGTTCGAATGTCATCGGAGGACTTTCAATTTCTAATCTATGCCATTCAAAAAATTCGCAAAACCGTGAAAGAACGATTAGCTTTGACTTTACGTTTTTTACGATACATATACAAGTATGCAAGTCTGAACGGTATTCATTTAGTTTAGCATCCCATAAAACAATGAACTTTTCATACTCAAATATTAATTTGAGCGCTAATTCAATGCTCCATTCCATTTTTAAGCATTTCGAACACCACTAAATTCAGAACTGACGACTTACTTCAAATTCCCGTCCAAACTGAGCACTACGTGCGCGTAAAATACTTTGATCTTTTTTACTTAATTACTATACAACTATAAGCTAAAATATAACTTTGCACAAAGGCGCCTTGTACCTACGAAGCGACCCTGCTTGGCCTATACCGGCAACCGGCGGATCGCGTTCGTGCGCGTAGAAACTGTGCGCGCAGCCCGTACTCGAAAATTTGTAAGCGTAAACCGTTCGTGCGCGCAAATTTGCTCAAGTGCGTACGCAGCTTTAGGTTACGGAGACAAATTTATACAAGTCAGAGCCCCAGTTTATCTATTTTTTCCATCAATGGGGTGTGTGACCAAATTTTGATTTTTACATATTATGATATTAGATAATACCCGTATTTTTTTTAAATCGATTTATTATTCGTAATTTACGAGAAAATAATAATTAAATATTTGGGGAAATGATAATATGTGCCGTCTCCATGGTAGGATCGTTGAAAAAAACAGATAGAATGGGAGGGAAAGAGATAAATATAGCGAGCTGTCGCCATGTCATAACCTACCACAACATAATCGCGACGCTGTTTTATAAGAATCTCTTTCCCTCCCAGTCTATCTGTTTTCTTCCACGATCCTATTATGATGACGTCACATATCCCTTTTCCAAAATATTAAATTGCTAATAACAAGATTATTACAAACGAATGGTTTAGTTTTTATTATTACAATGAGAAGCAATAGTGTGGTTATTTTATAACATATATTGAAATTCGATTATGGTCACATACCACATTATGGGCCAACGTAAGTCTATTATAAAAGGTTATTTTTCAAGGTCATTAAGGTTAGATCGCCACTTCGAATTATTTTTCCTAACTGATTAAATGCGGAAATGAATATAATGTAAAAGACTTTATTTAATTCTGATTTGAGGTGAGAACAGGTTTCTATGGGTTCACCAAATAATCTATCGAAAGTCGATAATAAAAATATTCACAGAAAGAAATAATGAACTTTAATTTTTGTTTACTTTATTTTTAGTAGTTTCAGATCGTGATATATTTAACTCTAATATGCAATCCATTTTTATTTCTCTGCCCGAAAAAATTAATTAATAACCAGGAATTGAAAATTTAAAGTGTTAACTCCTATCACCAGTAAGAAATCATTAAAGGGACAATTGTTAAAATTACTGTACAATACGTTAAATTAATAATAAATTTTGTAGTTTACATAAATAATAGTAATCGTGTTTGTTTCTCAATATAGTATCCAAATAAACTGTTTAATAATTTAATATAGTTCCTTATAACTTTTAACAAGATTATAAAAATTTATTTTGACGTATTACAAAAGCAGGCTCATAAACCATAATCTAAATAAAAAAATGTTTATCAAAAATGTAATATATTCATAGAATAATAAATATAAACGCAAAAAGCATTTTATGACGTCAACTTTCTGTGTTAGCATGGATTTTTATTGTTGATGGGTCACAACAAACCACAAATAATAATCATATTTTAACTAAAATTAAACTCTTGCGTTAAATGTATTTAAATAATAAAAACTTTGAAAAATATTTAAATTGAATTAACTTATAATATGTAAAATAAAATATTACGGCCCGATATTATCAATCTGGTTAAACAGTCTGTTAACTTGAAAGAAAAACAACATCTTTATATTATAGCAAAAGTTGTAAAAATAATACATGTGTTTTTCAATGCCACATTGTTCTTATAACCGATAGTTAAGGTAACAGACTGTTTAACCGGAGATGAATAGACCTGGCCTACATATTATTACGTGCTCTCGTGGAACAATACTGTTTTAATAATAAATTTTCATGCCGAGCCTTCTCTAATTATATTTTTTATGGTATTTCAATAAAAATATTTAACGGATTCTGTAGGTTCTTATAAAACTATTTAATATATTCCAATTAAACAAATTATTTGGATTTCACTCTAAATAATAAATTGTAAACATAACATGAAATGCTAATAAACATGTACTTTTATACATTAAACAATAATTTGCCAATTAAACATTTAATTTCGCATATGTAATTGTTTCACTGAGTAACTTTATTTCACTTTTAATTGCATCTAGCAAACCATAACCTTTGTAAACTGCAATTAAATTGTGAAACTATGATTCAATAGAAATTAATTGATAAAATTTATGTACCTTCTACACTTGGATTATCTTCATGGATGCTCCCGCTCAAATCTACGCTAGTGGGAGCATTCGGAAGTTGTCCCCAAGCCCAGCTTTGACCCGCGGGCTGCTCGGTTTCTTTCCTTTGGGAGACTTCAAACTCAGTGTCAGACTGGACTGGTGTATTTGGTCGACTATTGCGCTCACTGGAAAGAAATTATTATTGAAAACCTTTCTTTTTTTCTTGAAATATGAAGCTAACGTAGAACGATAAGTATTTCATTATTACTTTAAAAATTTACGTATAAAATTGCGTTTGAAAATTCATTAGAATCGAATAGAGCTATTGAAATTTGAATAAAGCTGTCATCCGGCTTATGCGACAGTTAAACTCCAAAGTAGAATTTGACATCTTATAGCGGGCAAAACTGAAAATTAGTAAAGTGAATTTACATATAAAGTGCATTATTTCTGAGAGCTTAATAGAATTTTGAAATTTTATTTTATTTTCCATATAATGTACGTAGTTGAACTTACCTATTGGCTGTTAATTCAGTGTCGCTAAAGAAAAGAAAATCTGGATCGCGTCCAATCATTCGGCTGTTCATCGTAGAATCAGAACTAGAAATTAACTCTTGTTCAGATTGGCTACTTCCCAACGAACTTTTATCTGTGATAGATTCACACATTTTCGAGTCATTCTCCTGAGATTGGCTCTGACTGTTGTCACGTACTTCAATTTCTTTAGGTTCAATACTGACAGGAATTTTCCTCTGTTGATTTTTCTTTTTAATCATTGATTTCTTCCTTCGTCGTTTCTTACTGTTTTTCGTCTCAGTTTCCGACTTTTCTGGTTCCTCGACTTTTGGAATGTCTAGTTTAGGAATTTCAGGTTTCTGTTCCATTACTGGAGTAGTTTTTGGAGTTTGTTCTTGTTCCAAACTATCCATTTTGAAAATAGGTTCAGATATCTCACTATCTTGATTGAAATCCTCATCACTTTGTTTGTTAGCGCTGATGGAATCACCTCTAGAGATAGACAAGTCCTCGTTTGAGTGTTCGCCAAGTTCAATGTTTCCCAAGCCAAGTTGACGAGTGAGGAAATCTCGCTTTTTGAGGCTGTAGTCTTGGCCATGGCTATCTGTATAACGCCGCTTACTGTAATCGTTTACTTGATTTTCTAAAGGGGAGGAATCGTCATTGTTGTAGCTCAAATCAATGCTTTTACGCCTTGGTTTCTCTTCCGGTACGTATAGTTTTTCGAATTCTGATACAGGAATTGGAGAAGTTGCTAGATGCTCAGGGATTTGTTCAGCATCAGATTCGAGGACTTCTTCTACGAAAAAGGCTTCGCCGCTGTCGCCAAGCTTCATATGGATGTCTTGAGGCTCACCATTGATTTCAATGTCCACCTATAAGTATATATTGTTTTTAATATCTTTAAATATTTACTTAAATAATATACTAAAAGCTCGACAAAAAGTAAGAGCATACTTGTTTTTTAGCGTCTTGGCATACTAATTCGCATAATGCAATCGCATCAATTGCGTTCGTAGTGTTTATCAGTACGTTATAGACCCCAGTTCTAGTATATTCTGTGAAATAATGAGCTCAGATGAAGATATTATTAGTAGAGCTTGGAATATATGCAAAATGCATATTAAGTGCATGCTTACATATTTTTAAGAAAATCGAATAATGCATATGCAAAATAAAATAAGTGCATATTTTGCGGATTTTTGATAATGGGGGTTTTCGAATTTTAATTTTCTTATATGCTAAAATATTTTTAAATCTACAGTGTTTTTACTTTTATATTTTGTAAAATTTTAAAAAGTACCGGAGAAAAAAATGTTAAACTTTTGCAAAATTTTCTTCCCGCCATTATGGCGTTCATAACATCAACTGTGTGCGAATTAGGTATCGACATACGTGCCCAAAACGTACTTCATAAAAAGAGACAGAAGCAAAACACGGCCATCTGTTTATGTTTACATTTGAGACTTGACAATTTAATTTCTGTATTTATCGTATTTTCTATGTTTTACATTTACATATTTAAAATCAAATACTTTGCTTCTTGCAATTTGACATTGAATTTGACGTTTCAATATCAAATATAGAAGATATACGTTCATGTTTCCATTCTCTACTAGCGCTCGTAGCGGACCAAAGATGCCGCATACGTCATCGTACTGCGGGCGATAAATAAATAAATTTAATATCGTTTGTACAAAAAAATACGGTATATTTTATTACTTTTATTGCAATAATAGTACTATTGCATGTATAGTATTTCATTAATATGGAATAGTTATTTATTATATGAGTGTGGAATGTATAATATTAGTCACGAAAGAAAAAGCTTAGCCACGTAGCCGGCAGGGCAAGTGGCTAATTTTCTTTAGTGCCTAAAATACATTCCACACGAATGAAATACTACGTTTTATCCAACACATTTTTAAAAACTTCTAAAATCATTTATATGTTTTCATTCATCATTAAATTGATGTATTTTAAATTACAAAGTAGCCATTGAATGGCTGTTATGGTTTTGTTATATTTTTAATGAAAAAGTTTCCTGTAATAATTATTATCTGTCATTGGGAATTATTTGAAAGAAAAATACATAGCAAGTAACCACTAATTCATTTCTCGTTTTCGTTTCATTTCATCAGCCGTACATGACAGCTGTCATTGTTGGTATAAAGATAAGTAATCTATTTTACCATAAATGTTAATTTAAATAAATAAATTTCATATTGTTAAATTATTTCAATAATAAAATAATTTTGTAAAATTGCTTTTTATTTATATTAAAAAAACACAAAAATCAGTAATAATTCCTCTGTGACTTCTAAAATATTCTCTCACGGAGTGATAATGTTGTACAGTAGTTATTTCAAATAACCATAGTAACAAGTACATTATGCGTCGGTGTTGGATAAAATTTATTACATTTCAACATGACTAAACTCCCCCATTGGTAATTTTAAATTATTATTTCAAAGAAAAACTGGCACTTCATACTTAGTTGAAGAAGAGATTATTTGTATTTGTATTTAGATTACCAGATATTTTCCAGTTTTACCACGGAATTTTCCCATTTCCAAATAGTTTCTACCCCTGTACTTGGAATTTTAAAATTCTGTATAATTTTTTGAACATTTGTATGAAGCAGCAAAAAAATAATAACGAAATATAATTGTGTATTTAACAAAAATGCTGGATTTGAAAAACTTACACAAACAAATACATTAATAAAATATTAAATGGCGAAGGCGATGTTGAGGTTAATGTTAATTTAAACTTAATTGCAAATTTTAATTAAGCCCCTATAATTTATTGCGAGGTCGAACGTACAGTCGGTGGCTCGAAAGAAAGCGGATGCGGTAACGGAGAGTTTTCCAAGTAATCGTGTTGTTATCTAGTAAACCATATGCGTCTCTTCGGTGCAATGTACAACTCTTGGTTGGAGCGGTTCATGTATTATGTATAACAAGTCGTAGTAAAATATTTCTTATCGTAGTGCCGCTTTACAGAAATTCTGCTAGCATTTAAGATTCCTCAGACCGATTTTATCTCGTGTCTCCGATTGTTAATTTTCTTCGTTCAATTTTATTGATAAAAGGCAAAATCTTTGTTTAGATAATTTTGGAAAACACCTAGTTATTTATTGTTATAATTGTAATATTAAAATTAATTAATTAAAATACTTATGTAATAACAAATGTATTACTCGTAATGTAGGTATAATTTGTGCTAATAATTAGTAATGATAACGGCATAAGTGCATATAATAGCATATATGAGCATATTTTAGTAAATTTTTAATGCATATTTTTAGATTTTTTAGTGCATATTTTCCAAGCTCTACTTATTAATATCTAACAAAAGACAACGTTTCTCGGTTCATTTTATTAATTTAAAAAGACAATTATATTTCAAAATTTCATATGGAAAGTACATTATTTATTTATATAAACTAAAGATTAATTTACTAATAATAGTAATAATATATATACAAACTTGTAGCGATTTTGTCTCTACTGATGTTAAAATGGGGTAGTTATAGTGGTCGTGTGCCTGCTTGGTCGACAATCTGGGGACCCGGGTTCGATCTCGAGGACGCCAAAATTATTTCGAATTTTAAATGGCACAAAAGTGACCCATGTGGTGCATTCTCCACACCAGCAATGAGTGCCAGAATGGTGGCGCCTGATAAACACCCGCATAGTACGAATATGTCATCATTACCGATATCTGCGTATAAAGCAGAGTGGCACACCCAGTAATGGGTAATATACCGTGGTCGTGATGATATATTATTATTTATTATTACATTTATGTGCATTGCGTGCAAGTTGGAATTTGCTTATAAGAATAATAAAATATGATAGTTTTTTTGTACATACGTTTTTAGCAAACAAAAATATGATCCGTCCGCTACTTCATTTCCGTACTTTGCGAATAGTATGTGCTTACCCTAATTAGTAAGCAATAAAACAAATACGTTATTCTTTTTAAGGTTTGCTTTATAAACGTCTAAATTAAATTGATTTCAATAGTAAAATTCATTGTACAATGAAACGTGATTTGGCAAGACTTAAGAAATATATCGAAAACAATAATTACAAACATTTCTTTTTATAAAATTAATGCACAGTTATTTAATGAATACCGAGATGAATAATAATTTTTTAGAAATAAAATGCTTACGTGCGCAACCTACAACACATTCTGACATTGCTGGAAATTATTTCGACTATCGTCGAAATGTAAAATTACAACAGAAATCTCTCAAAACTAGTTTATTTATTTTTGTTGCATTCGAAAAACTGCATACTCATTTTATACTCAATTGTTCAGTTTATAAAGATAATAGTAGACTATTTTACAAGTTAAGAAAACCGCTTTTCCTACCTGTAGAACATGTAATTGTTTGTGAACTTAGTGGACGTTTTTTATATTAAATTGATCAGAGTCATCTGTGAAAATATAATAACGATTCATAGAAACCACAAACAAAAGGTAAATAACTACAAGTTTACGTAGCTAACAAGTAAAGTCGCACTTTACCTTACTGTTTTTGACGTATTAAAATGCCTGATTTCCATTAAGTATATAAAAAATACTCCTACCAAATTTTTAGATGTTTACTAAAAAATCATTGTTATCCGGTTCATTGATTCATTTTTATTTTCGTAGATACAATTTTTAAGCGAGTAGGTAATTGTGGAGATAACATGATCAATATGTTTAAAATGAGATTGAATTTGTCAATAATTGCATATCTCTAAAATATTAAGTTATCTGAATATTTGATTATTTTTAAGAACAAATTCACAAATTTAATTGAATTTATTGCAGAATTCAAATTTTAATGAAACAGTAAGAAACAGTTAAAATATTCAACAACAAAACTATTGGATGGAAGAATGCAAAATAACAAATTTACTTCTTGCACGAATTTAAAATCCAATCAGTCTTTTTGCACTTACCACTTTCTCCCTGCTACGAAGTACTCCCAGTTTGCCAAAACGAACATGAAAAGGTGAGCAGGTAAAAGTTCCATCGGCCTGCTCCACTACAACAACGTCTATAGCTCCTGTAAGTGTCGCCGCGTTGATTTCATTATAAAACTCCCGAAAATTCGAGACGATCCGTCCCAAATAGTTCATAGAATTCATGATGAAAGTTGTTTTAGTTCTTCTACAGCGGAAGAGAACACTGGTGCGGAGCACCTACTGCACCAGATGTGATTCAATTCACTTATGTCCAAGATAATAAATTTGTTTCTTTAAATATGTTATCCGATAAACGTACAAAATCCAAAGCTGATAAGGAGTTACATGTTATCTAATTCTGACGATGGTGAAGAATCATCTGATGTTTCAAACGCTGATAATTTGTGATTACGTATGAATGAACCTGCAACAAAAAAAATATTAAAATGCGCAATATGTACACATTTATACAATATATTCTTATTTATTCAACTGTTTTTCAACATTTTGTTGTTTAAGCATGATATGATATGAAGTTGCATATAAACAACAACATAAACAATAAACATAGTCTATTTTTGATTTTAATTTATCGACTCGTTTGTTTTCATGACAGTATTTAATGAACTATTTTATATAGTACCTACAATATTTTTGAAATAATTACTTTATAATAAATAACTTTATAAACGATAAAAATCGGGACAAAGACCGAAAAAAATATTTATAAATATTTATCAAATTGGTTATTAATTGTTAACATAATTTAAAAGGATGCGGCTATTTGCACATACAGCATGTATATACGAATAATTGGCTGTATATGTGTCGACGGCAAACACTGAAATCATTCATTCCGGGTAATGCCTAGTGCAAACAGTGGAATGATCACAAAACCGCTACCCTGGCGCTTCGCTCCGTGCTGTCTCCCATCGATGCTTCATATGACATTCCTAACTTTTCAGGGACGGCAAGGACTACATTAACCGTGGTTTTAACTGGGGTGAAGGAGGGGCTGGAATTTAATGTTGGACAAAAATTAGTTCTGTTGGACTATAGGGTAGTTCAGTTATTACGTCATATACGGCGCGCTTTATATAAACTACTGTCCTACCGTTCAACACGTCTTTCAAAATGACTTATAGCCACAGCCATATGCCACAGCAAATAACTAGAATTTTAAGCAGTTCATTTCGCCGCCAATATCTTACTTAATAAAGAAAAGTTAGCTATTTAAGCTATCATTCAGTTAAGTTTAAACATTACCCTTTCAATTAAACAAAATATATCCTAATTTGTAACAACGATTATTCTATTTAAGTTTTAAAAAACTTTGCATGAAACTACGAGGGTTGTCTCAAAAGTAAGTTACACTATTTTTTTATATCCGCGCGGTAGACAGGATACGTCTGGGATTCGCATGGAACTTTCGTCCGAGTGTGGTGGCAGCACTGTAAAATTCCTAAGCGGCCGCCATGACCCATTTGTCAGTTGCGATCAAGCCACTATGGAGCTACCACTTACTTCTACCGCCGATTGCGAAGTACGCAGTGTGATTCGTTTTTTAACCACGTGGGACTACGATAACAGCTGAACGCTATTGTGAGGTGTTAAAAAAACTCAGGAGGGCGATCCAGAACAAAAGGAGGGGAAAGTTGACGAAAAAAGTGTTTTTGTTACACGACAACGCTCGTCCACACTCTGCTCGTCAAACTCAAGACCTGCTTGAAGAGTTTCGATGGGATGTTTTCGGACACCCACCATACTCCCCTGATCTCGCTCCAAGCGACTTTCATCTGTTTCCACAGCTGAAAGAACACCTTGGGGGAAGACGCTTCGCAAACGATTAAAAAAACTTTTACCACGATACCAAAAATGTATTGAAATTCAAGGAGATTACGTAGAAAAATAACTACCTAATATATTTAGTTTTCACAAATATAACCTTTTAAACAAATTCTGGGCGTTATTTTTTTTTTAAAAAAATAGTGTAACTTACTTTTGAGACAACCCTCGTAAATGTTCGTTCAATCTCGAACATGTTCGTGAGACATCGCGTGAAGCGGCCTGAAGAGCCCGTTTGAAAGACAAACGAACCATTTTTAGGTTACAGTACCATAAGAACACGACATATTATTAATATATTAATGTGGAGAGACAGTTATTTACGTGCCTTAAACTTAAAAAGAAGAAATCAAAGTTCTGAAAAGAACTGATTTGAAAACGCTCAAAAACACTAGCAAACAAAATCTCAGTCGGTATGCCGGTAAACTCTCGGATATGATTGAAGCCGCGCAAAGTTGATACTCTGTAGTTCAGAATGTGCAGAGTTGATTTCAATTTTAAATAAAACCTTTGTTATTTATTAATGTGTACGAAGTAATAGAAAAATGTTTATAATTTAATGTTATTAACATTTCAGAGTTAACTTCTTCATAATAACAATAAAATCAGCAATCAGCCTCAAATTACAAGCCTTTAAATTATGACCCTTATGTGATCTGTCAATAGAGTCTACTTTGAAAGTGAAAGTATCGTTTTAGCTTAGGACAGTGCTTCATATTTGGCGCTATGCTTTGACGTCACACTATTCTACCCCATTCCACTGTTTGCCGGCAATCCCTCTATAAACTAGGGATTGACGGATTTCAAAGTTTTCCGCATATGGAATACTTACAGTAAAAAAAAATTAATTAAATGTTTTTGCGTCTTATTTATTTTCACATCCAATCAACAGGAAAAATAGTTAAAATTGGAGCTCTCAATTAACGGACAAAACTGGTACAAAAAAACTATGCACAAAGCTAACACACTAAATGTGAAAACAGCCATATACTAATAATCTTCAAAAATAAAAAATAATTGATTTTTTATTATTGTTAAATTACTACTAGTTTCTTATTACCTTTAGAAGTTTGATATACGGTTCACATTTTATACATGGGCCCACTTAAACTAGATTTAAAGACTAATACTAATGCAAATATAAGCAATTTATTAAAAATCTATCAACTTTCAATACAGGACATGCTACATAAATAAACTACCCCTAGTTTATAATGCAGAATTTTTCTCAACTTTAACTTTGCGTTGTAGAAATTACATTTTTTAAAAGATTTAGATTACAAATGTATAGTTGTGTAAACACAAGCTTTCTTTATAAAAATGTTTTTTCAAGAAAGAGTGATAAAGATATAGCCGTTTAAAAAAATCTAAAAGTTGAATTATACCGAATTTGGTTGGTCATCATGAGAAATATGATTTTAGTACTTCATTATGTCAAATTTGCTGCCGAATTCAATGAAACAAAAAAAAAACAGCATTACATTTAAAATAAAAGAGTTTGGGACTACTTCCGGGTAAACCGAAAGTTCCCACTGTTTTGAAATGATTTTATTTGAAATGGACATGTCAGAAAATTCCTAGATAAAAAATTGGGTAATAGTACATTAAGATACAAGTTTCATAAGACATGATTTTAGCGCACGCGTCAATCTTAGAAACGAGCGGCTTGCCGCGAGTTTTCTAAGGGGACAAGTGCGCTGAAATGTCTTATGAAACGTGTATTTTATACTATTTTTTCTATTTTGGTCATTTTTTCAAAAAATGTACGTTATTTCATGTCCAGGAATTTCAATTTCGGTTGTTTCATAAAGTACATATTAAAGAACCAAAATAGAAAAAATTATATTAAACAGTTTTTAAAACAAAGGTCGCGTAAGTTCGTCGTCGGACATCCTGTACTGTGTAAACAAAGGTTATTCATCTCAACGCCACTAATTTGAATATCAATTATTATTATTACTAGGTTGTAGTAAAAAGATAAGTATATTATCTCGACATGACTCACTTAAAACGCGAGTGTAACATGAAAAGACGTGCATAAAATAATCAATATACCTAACAAGGAAATTTCCCTGAATCACCTAATAAAATACCCAGCCCTCAGATACACAAAAAATTGCAAAACCGCACGAAATATGGCAGGATTTCAAAACGATAAGTCCTTCTGCCAAATACGAAATCTATAATAAACTTATAATACATGCCATATTTTACTTTCTTCAATATTAGAAACATACATTAAACGTTTCCGTTAGATAGTTAGATTTAAAGTCTACCGAGAGCAAAATTTACTTTCATTTGTAGATGCAGTTTCATTTTCAAATATTTAAATTATAGTTTTCATCTTGTTGCAACTTGAAGTAACTTTTACAATGATGGTGCAATATTTGTTTCATAACTAACTTTCGTATAGAATTAAATTTTTCATAGTTCATGCTTGTCTGAATAATAAATAAACAACACTGTTTGTAAACATATCTTTCAAGGCTTACTTTCTTATAATTACCGACGAAAAATGCGAGAAATTATGCGAGCGAATAGAGAAACAAAATTATAATCAAAATAAAATTTAGACCCGGTATTTTCATTTCCGGTACACAGTCTGTTAACTTAACTGTAGGTTACAAGAACAATGTGGCATCAAAAAATTGACACATGTATAATTTTTACAACTTATATATTATCATAACGACGCTTTGTTTTTCTTTTAACTGACAATTATATTAACAGACTGTTTAACCGAAGTTGAAAATATCGGGCCTTATTGGCCAGTTATGACAAGTTTTTTAGACAATATTTTTACAGTGTTGTAGAATATTATTTGTCACTGTAAATGTCACTTTTCTCTTTTTCTTGTTTTGTTATTATTGTTCTTGCGTTAAAGTACTTGTTCTTATTAAATGTTGACAGAAAAACATCAACAGCAATAATTCAAGAATAACCCCGCAAAGTGAAATTCAAAATGTCATAATTTGTGCTGCATGCCACTGCAAAATACTTGTGAAATCTGAAAATGGGGTACTATACCATAGTCAAATTTTAACTATTACACAAGAATGCAAATAAACGTATATTGCCTGATTTCAAAAGTGAGACTCGCGCGCCTGTTCCTCCCGCCTAACGTGAATTAATCAATGGAAAAACCCTAGCGCCATCCGCTGTCATAGTTTGTATCACAATATCGTTAAACAATGGTCTAACTGTTTCAATGTTCCATAATTTATAAGGGAAAAATCCTTATTATTTATGTTATTAATGCTTAATAATAATTTCTTCATGAATATAACGATAAGTTTATATATAAAAAAAATCAGCTATGCGAACATGAAAAATTTATACCCTCTACATTTTAGAGTCTAGAATTAACAGTTTGTTAACCACTGGTGAAGACCAGCTACGTCATACAACAAATTCTGAACTTTAAAAGTTCATTTCTCGCTTATTACGTAAAATTTTTAAGTCGCGTTTGCACTAAAATTCTTGGTTCATCCCGTACTTAGAAATTTTTTAAAAAATAAAAATTGTATAGGACTTCCGTTGCTTACGCCATATTAGATTGCGTTTGCGCTGGTTCTGAATTATATAGCGTACTCATGTACGCATCTACGCTCAGAAATAAAAACTTGTTGAAAAAGTCGTTAAACAACTACTACGTCCATGTGGGTGTGTCATTGTATCATTTTATATTTCTCCACAAGTACTCGTAATATGTAAAACAAAATTTAAATAAACATTTTTTGTTTACATATTCTACGTCACGAATGCCGGTTAAAAATCCTATAAATGCTGTCATACATATTAAAATGATCTTATAATAACTTCTGGAAAAGTACTATATTTGGTTGTATTTATGTGGGACGAACGTAGTTTGAACATCTGGAAATGCATACTAATGAGATCTGAAGACTTATAAGAATAATTCTATTCGTATGGATGATATACCAAAATACGGTAAAAAATTAACTCCTGATAATCTGACCTTAAATCATCTTATCACATCTAACTTCCACTTATTGGACAAAAATGACCCTTGTACTTGCGCCCACAAAGGAAAATATGTACTTAATCGAATATTGAATAAATGTTAGCGGCAAATTGTACGACATAATACTAGGCTTTTTATATATAATACGTGTATTTCATGGAATTTGAATCCAGTCGACCGACAATGTGTGATTTGTCGTAAAAACGTAATAAAAACAGACATTTTGATCCAGGCTGAGAAATTGAAATTTCATTCTCATTTATATTATTTCTTTTGATATGTTTTATTTTTTCTATTTTATTTCGTTGATTTTTTTAAATTTACAAGGGAATTTTTCTTTCATTTATATTAATATCTTCATGTATGATTGTTAATTTTTCAGGTATTTTCTGCAGATCACTATATTTTCCTGGGGCCGTGGACGGGTGAACGCGGATCACAGTTTGGGAAATGCTGCCCTATACCTATCATAGTCCGTTTACTATTATTTATTAATAGTGTATCTACTTTTTATATTTTGCACAACTGTTAATAGGTAAATGTGCCCAATTAGCATTATCAAGTTACTTACATTGCTTAATTATTATGTATTCATAATAATGATAATTAGTTTGGCAATGGGATATGTGACCAAATTTTAATTTTTACATAATATACTAGACAAAAAAAATACCCGTATTTTTTAAATCGTTTAATTATATTCGTAAACGAGAAAATAAATATTAATAATTTGGGGAAGGGATTTGTGAGGTGAGCATGGTAGAAGCGTGGAAGAAGACGGATAGACTGAGAAGGAAAGAGATAGTTATAGCCAGTTGTGGTCGAGCCACGCCCTGCCACAGTTATCACAACATACTCGGGACACTGGCGGCTGATCTATAACTGTCTCTTTCCTTTCCGCAGTCTATTTGACTTCTTCCACGATTCTAACATGCTTACGGCATATATCCCTTCTTCAAAACATCAAATTGCTAATATATTAACAATATTATTACAAATTAATGTTTAGTTTTTATTACTATAATGAGAAGATATAATGGTTAGTTTTTATATTTTATGACATATATTGAAATTCGAATATGGTCGCATACCCCATTTGTAAATAACACAAGAATTTTTATTTTTAAGTTATATTAGTAAAATAAATTTAATATTTGTTTATTACTTATTTGTTCAAACTTAAAAGGTAATATTAGTATTCCATTCCGATTAAAGAAAGCATTACATAGTACATAGTATTGCAACATATTTTCCATTTTTGACAATAAGCCAAAAGTTAATAATTTTACAATTGATGTTACGGTACCCACGAATTCTACATCCACAGTTACCTACAGTTTAATTTTTTAAATGTCTCATCAAGGTCTTCTTCGAATTATTAAGATTTTAGCTCCGTCCATTCTGTCAAATTCAACAGTGTCGTTAAAGCAACAGTATTGTAAACAACGAGCATCGTTTTAAAATGGTATGTCGTAACTTAGTCGAAACAATATGAATTTTTGAAGACATTCGTTTTATTTTATAATCATCCTTATCACACGACATATGTCATTGTTATTGCAAATATGAGAGAGATAAATGTATGCCAACATGTTAATTCCTTAATCATACAGATGATCTTAAACAGGCAACTTTAAAAATTAAACTGTAAATTAGTTTATCTACAGATTTACCATACGTATGGCTTGGAAAATAAAATATTTTGATATCGATATTTTGATATCACAAATTTAATTGATAATATTGATATTAGACAGTTTGCGAACCTAAGTCACGTGTAACACAACGTGACCTATACAACTGGATATTGTCACGTTATGTTAGAAATAATTTGCGAATCTTGTTTCAAATCGTGACTTAAATAAGTGGTAATATTGTATCCTTTAAATATAGATTACTTGGCGTAGAAACGTCATTTTCTGAGTTGTACGTCACGTTATGTTAAGGCCGGTCCAGACTACTCGTGCTTGAATTCGTGCTGGCGCTCGCTGACTTGTAGGGCAGTAACTTGTATACACTGTGTGCCCTGTTTGTCGGGAGACTTGTTCTCGTGAGGATCCGTACAATGAATGAAAAGCTTGTAATTGCAACCGCGAGTTTTATTATATTTATTTCACTATCAAAAAAAAAGAAAACGTCGCTGGTGGGTGTCATCTCCGTATTTACATTTTCATACATTCTGTAGAATGTCTCCTACAGATTATTTTGAAGTACTTGTTTTTACTATCCCATGAAACGGGGTGCTGTTCATACAAATTTATGAATTTTAAAATATCATTTGTCCATTTTATTTAAGGGAAAATGCAAGAGTACACAAGTTTGCAAGTCTCCACGAGTTTCCTTTGATGTACGGTGAAAAACCGACAGCGAGCGGATCCAGGCGAGCCACTGGCTCGTGGCGTGTATCTTGGCTCGCACGCCCGTGCACACTATCACGAGCCACCAGTACTAGCCCGAGCACGAATACGATCACGAATAGTATGGATATGGACCCGGCTTTATACGTAGGTACGGTTCGCTAACTGCTTATTATCTACTTATCGATATTTAAATATTACAAAAAAGTGATATCGATGCAGAGTGGTACCGAAAAATATACGGTACGGTGGTTTATGGTTAATCTAAAAAAGTGACTATACCTTCTTCCATTTAAGCCATTCAGTATTGCGGAGCATAGGGAATAGTTTTGACATTTCTGATTGGTTGAAATTAGAGACAAGAGACAAGTTTACCCAATGTAATTTTGGATACTTCAGTTTTGCGCTGTTGCCAGTGCCATCTACTGAATGGCTTAAATGGAACAGAGCATAGTATTATTTTATATTAAAAACTTACTCTATTGCATAAATTTTTGTAATAACTACGTATAACACATAATTTGTTATAACTAAAATAGTAGCTTATTTTATTTTCCGACTAAAAACCCCCGCAGACTACCGATTTTTGATCGATCGACAGTTTAATCGGTTGCTTAACTACAATGAAGACTATAGTGAGTGCGCACACCCAACGATTCAGAATTACTATAGCTGTCATTGTATTTAAGCCGATCAAAAATCGGTAGTCTGCGGGGGTTCTTAGTCGCGCGCTCAGAGTACCTATGTATTTTTAGTCGGCCGACTAAATGTTAGTGGTGTTTTTCTTAGACCCATTATTTTCAACCTGTTAATAAGTCTGTTAACTTAACTGTCAGTTAAAGGAAAAATAAAGCATCATTATTATAACATAAATTGTAAAAATTATACATGTGCCACACAGTTCTTATAACCGAGAGTTAAGTTAACAGACTGTTTAATCATGGTTTAAAATATCGGGTCTTAGCCACGTGCTCAAAATGCGTTTTCTTAGTCGGCCGTTAAAGTAAGTCGTTTTCTCTTAGTCGGGCTTCGGGCTTAGTCTCGAGCTCAGAATACTAGCCAGTGTTTTTGTATTTCACATGTACGGTTGAACGTTCTATATAATGCCAAAATTATTATCCTTTACCGCTAAATAAATAAATAAATATATCATCACGGCATATTACCCATTGCTGGGTGTACCAATCTGCTTTACCGCTAACATGTACTTAATTGTAAAGCAAATACAGTTAAAGGTGTAATAATATATTTATTTATTTATTGGGACAGGATGCAGTATAGGTCAACTGACATTAATACATATTTCCTATTTATGATTCTAAAATTTCCTTGTTATACATTTCCCCATTAATCATATGAGAATGTCCTTGGGATGTCACTTATCAACACCTAAAACATAAATTTAACCTTGTTATAACCATCAATGAAACACTTACTTTTTTCATTTATTATTTTCACCTCTGTCTCAAAATAACTTGTATATTTTTCTTTCAATTTTTCGTACCATTTATCAAAAATTATGTTTATACTCGCATGTACAGGGTGGAACAAATTCGAGTTCCTTATATGAAAAACTTTCTTATGCACGCGACAGACAATTGGTGTAGGTCTTTATTGGCTAACTGTTTGATACAATTTTAATAGGCAGCACAGAAATTTTCGATCCTCTTTTGTTTTTGAGCTACAGGCTAAAACTTGATTGTCGCTCATTTTGAAAATACTTCATACCTCGCTTATTATTAGCTATAAAAAAATAAAAGACGATAGAAAATCCTGTGCTGCCTATTGAAATTGTCACAAAAAGTTGGCCCATAAAGACCTACATCATTTTTCTGTAACGTGCATAATAAGAAAAATTTTCATATAAGTTACTCGAAATTGTTATATCCTGTACATCACCACCTTATATGTTGTTATGTTCAACAGATTTTTTGGTGGTAAGGTAGTTCTTATATAGCACAGCGGACGACCGCTATACTGGGCCTCAATTTTGAAACTTTAAATTCTGTCTGATTTCAAATTCTGTCAGAACTGGGTTTTCCCCAGTACGAATTCTATACACATAGGAGATTAACATGTTGCCCCCCGTTTTAACTTAAAACGACAGTTGTGGTACCAATAGAAAGATTTCTGCATCAAATGACATTAAATACTTGTAAATTATGTAATATTTTAGGCCCATAAATTAATTATCAAATTTATTCAATTTTGTATTAAAAGCAATAGGCATGGCATTTTTAGAAAAAAAGATAAGCAAATGTTTGGTATTTCATCTGTTACAATTTGTTAGCTATGATTTTTTGTGTTATTTTCTTTTTAATGTTTTATAACAGATTTGA